>CM034468.1:25159894-25602613 GCA_019925255.1 Litchi chinensis
TCTCCAGTTGCCATATGGCCAAGTATATCTTAGCAATCAATATACAGTTGTAGCAACAGCTTTCAGCAAATTTTGAGAGATGCATGAAGCAGAAAAATGGCCTCTACATCAACAGTCAACAACAGTACTGCTGGGTACACACTATCATCAACTACATGGTCAGGATTGGATTCTGGCATTAGGTTAGGTTCCCTATAAAACAAATTATGCCCCGTCTCCATCTCTACTGAGTCATCTAGAGAAACATGTGACCAAACTCACATGTTACGCAATGCATGGTCACTTATATACAACCTTGGGCAAGATAACACTAACTAGTCAAACAGATTTTAGCACTTGCATAAGCAGAAAAGCTGTATCTTAAGCAAATAATAAAAGCAGCTCATGTGTATTGAAGTATAGAGGCTCCAATTATTCTTGAACCATTCAAACTAATTTATCATCTATCAAGTTTCTTACAATCAAATAATTTTAATAACGATCACATAATTAAAGTAGATGATATATGACCAAACTAAAACTAGAAGTATACACCAACCATAAATCTAAGATTACATAGATATCTGAAATGTTAAGAACATAGCAAATGATTAATACAAATGCAGATGTCAAACAATAAAAGCAAAATTTATTACCTTCCACTTCTAGTAAGTTGGTTAATTCTACGCTTAACAGTGCTTGGTTTACCACTATAGTAAAAACCCGTCAAGTCAAGTGCTTCACTTGCCACGGCACCCAAAACAGCTAAAACATTGGCAGACTTGCTTTGAAATAAGCAAAGAAAATAAAAAAATTAGCCATAGCACAAAAATACAAGATTTTTTTTTTTGTTTGTCTGCACGGGATGATGACTATGTAAGAAAAGAGTACAAGCTTACCTCTTAGCAAATTTGTGGAAGTCCCAGTGAATAAATCTAACCTGATTTTCTTCAGGGAGAATTGTGTTCAGATACCCAACCGCACTTGCAAACTCACGCCTCAGCATCATTTCTCGAGGTCTTTTCTCAACAGTCTGCATTTTGATGTGTTAATGAGCTTAAGAAAACAAAATATATTGAAAAATAATCAGTGTATAGTGTTAATTTAAAGAGAATTTAAGCCATTTTAGATCAGTGTGGAAGGGAAAACAGCATTCTTTAAAAAGTTCTGTAACTTCAAAGAAGAAAAAAATGGAGAAAAACAACCAGAATATTTAAAGCCAAAATTTACAATAAGAAATTTAATTAATTTCAGAAAATTAGATTTTTTTAATTTTCTATTTCATTTTTATAATAGATATAGAGAGACTAAACAAACATAGCACTAAAAAGCCTCATGCATAGGGCAATTTTAACATTTAAACAGAATAAGAATATTATTGCTAGCAACAACTAAATGTATATTATTTTTTGAACAAAAAATGAGAACTGCTTAATGTACTTGAAAATAACCTTTATTAGATTAAGAACAATTATTGGATTCCCATATCTCTTTTCCAGGTCCTCGAAATGCAATTTCGTTGACTCATATGTTGGATCATACCTCTGCACTGAATTCACAAAAAAAAGCATCAAAAGAACTGTTTACGCAAAGCTAGACATCCAGTATGATTATACTATTCAATGCAATACTCAAATAACAAAATAAACAAATCAAATCGATTTCATACAGATAATATCAGGCTTCGGACTAAATCTTGAAGCTTCCTGCGACCAGAAAAGGGGAATAGAACCACGCATCTGCACAACTGAACTCATTTTTCCCTTGCTTGACCCAGCTTCTTCGTCTAAGACAATTTGCTCCGTTTCCACATCATTTGCAACCCTTCCACGATCATTCACTCCCCTTTTCAAGTAACTACAAGCCATGAAAACCAATTAAATTATAAAACTATAAAACATGCAATCATACAACATTTATGAAATTGCCACTAAGTTCCCATGAAGATATAAAGCCATTCCTACCACAACCCTTAAATCACAAGAAGAAAACTATCTACAACATAAGACTTGAAACCTAGCATGAAATATCACTTTCTATACCACATAATAAAACCAGTATTAAAAATAATACTAAAAAAAAAAAAAAAAAAAAACAAATACAAAAAAATTATGTAAGCCAAAAAAGGTGAGGCCCAATGAAATGTAAATGAAGACACACACTAAAAGGAACTATGTGAACTGGGGTAATTGAACATACACACATGAACAGACTTTATTTCCTTATTTCAAGCTGAATTAGGCTTAAATTTACCCTTATTTAATTTGATTTAGGTTATTGTTAATTAACTAGGTTTACGTTATCAATGGCATATATATAGGCCTTGTGATATTGCTTTGATAACCATTTGATGAATAATGAACCAATATCTTATAACCCTAATCTAATCATTTGTTAATATTTGTTTTAATTTTCAGTTCTCTCTTCAATCAGGTGTGAGGTTGGTTGTTGCCTGATTGGCCTTTCCCAACTTCCTGTTTACTATTTTCATCTCATGGAATTGTTTAGCATCCAATTAAACCTTGCCTTGGTCTTTGGACGCTAGGCCAAACTCACACTCAAAGAGAAAGAAGGAAAACGATGGACACAAAGTCTATGCCAGGCATACTTATTTTGCTACGCAGAAAATTATAATAATTATTAATTCCTAAAACTTGCAGTGGCAATCAGCCAAAACAATTAGAAATTTATACACGAAAAGGCAGTTTAAAACATCAAGGCAGTAAAGGCCACAAACAATATAAGTTGTTATAGATAGACAACCAATTCCATATAATGAAATATTAGTAATCACTAATGTAATCAACAAATCATGCATACAAAGGAAGAAATGAAAGCTACTTTGAAAGCCAGTTATATGACGTAAGTCATCCAAGAACTAAATTACTACTACTAATTTGTATCAAGTGATACTTGATTTGTATAATCTGAACCAATTCAAAGATATTAGTATACAACTAAAATCCTATTTATATGAGGCCAACTTTTTAATACCATCTAGATTTTCATGTGTACATAAATTAGATTAAATCCAAAAATACCGTGTTCCAGCAAAGTGCCGAGAGCGTCTAGAAACCAGGGAAACACTGAAGTCCCTCCCAAAGATTGATAGCCTAGCCTGCAACATCAATTTATACCGTATTACAAGTTAAGTTCATTACCAAATAGTACAAAGAACCATACAAGCAGGAATATAGAAAACAGATATTGCATTGTAGAATAGGATTTACAACGATATAACAAACAAAAGTGATATGGCCTGTTGAAGAAATTGAAATTGCTAGAACAAAATGAAATAAAGAAGATAAAGAGATACATGATATTAGATAGAGATTAATTAGAGCATAGGAAGGATGACCATTAGACAGAAACCACAAACCTGCTTAAAATGCCCATGAACTAATGCTACTGTCCAAATAGTGTTATTGCATCTTGATCGAATGGCTTGTGTTAGATATGCATTCCAAACAAATATGTTTTCATATGGTATTCCTTCCTCACCCATGGATAACACATTCTTTTGCAAACTTTGCATTATAGGATATGTATAACTATAGAAGAAATCTTTGGTCAGATCTACGCTGGATAACAGTTTCTTGTACCTGCAGGTTAGCAAACACACACATAAGAACACTTTTAGATTCCCATGCAACTTTAATCGACACAGAAACTGATAGGAGGCAGAAATAACAAAATACACAAAACCAAATTAATCAATAAAGTCTTCATGAAAAGAAATGTGAAAGATTATTCAGCAAACTATAACTAAGTAATACCTTTAAGCACACATCAAATTCTGTGATAACAAACACACAGTAGCAAGTCATAGAAGCTGCAACATACATGGTAATATTCTTTTTACAAACAAGTCACCACAGGAAGATCAAAACGGAAGAAAATTTCCTCCTTTTTGCATCATCACCATCTCACAATTATTGCGAAGAAAGAAAAGATGCTCATTTCCACATGAACTTAATCACAACAAATCAAGATTCACTAAGGGTAAGCTTAGCCAATCCAATGGCTATAAAACTAAAACAATGTCATGTTCAAGTCACTAATAATACCAAAAACTACAATCCACAGTACTTACTAGTTACTACTACATTGCTCCAAACACTGAAACCATATTATCATAACTATTTAAAACTTAAAAAGGGACTTAATCCAATTAAATCTACGAAATATCTCCAATAAAAACCAAATATTCATAGGCCATAAATGGGAAGAAAATACCTTAGCTCAGTCTTCGAATGAGCCACATCCGATTGTATAGAGACATGTGGAACCGTAATCAACTGGCTCTCATCTATACTATATATCGCATGACCACATATACATCCAATTTGTCGACGCTTCGTGATCAAAATCAAATAATATGACTCCAAAAACTTAATGCAACCTAAAAAGGAACACAAAAACACATAACACAATTCACTAAATGCCAAGCGAAAACACATGAGAAACAAGCATTAAAAATAAGGACTTTGAGTAACCTGCAATCCCAAAAACCTTGGCTACAAATGTCAGCCCCCCAGTAGCTCGATTGCCTTCGGCGATCCGTTGAAGCAAGCTCTTGATCTCCTGCGGCGAATAGACAACTGGGTCCTCACTGATGTTCAGATCAGACGGCTCTGATCGATCGATCTTCAAAACCCGGAAAAACCTCTTGTTCCTGTCACTCCCTATCAGATAGTACCTCTACACAAAGAAAACGAACCCAACTCCATATCATCAACAAAATCTTCAATTCATCACCACATACAAACAAATAAAAAATGAAACTTAAAAGAAGAAGAAACAGAATCAAAACATTTGGCTTCGAAATTCTACAAACAGACAAATACTCATCCAAACAAAACCCCAAAAAAAACCAATTCAGTATTCAAATGAAAACCCCAGTTCTCAAATATTCTCGGCAACCAAACAAGTCTTCTTTTCTTTTCTTTTTTTTTTTCTAATTTCTCTCACCGCTCTGGTCTCGTAGAGCTTGAACTTCTCGAGGGAGTAGGAGGTGGCGTCGAAGTCGACGTCGTTGGAGGGATGGATTTTGGCCGATGAAGACGCGTACGCCGTCGCCGGCTGCCGGGGTTTGGCCATCGGAATTTCTGTTTTTGGTTTCGAGTTTGTTGATTAAAAACTGATTCTATATAGGCTTTGAGCAAAAATGGCAAGTTTTTTATTTAGGCCTTGCATTTTGTTTTAATTGTAAAGTGGAGCCGTGTTTAGTGTCAGGTTAAACAGATAGGTCCTCAGTGGAAGTTTATAACCATATTAGTTAAAAAAATAATAATAAAAAAATAAAAAAAAAACGTTTAAAAAAATTTGGAATCTGTTCGAATAAACAATAATAACAAATTAAAAATAAAATCGAATAAAGCAAATAATTGAAATTTGAGAAATTGTTTGTATTTTGGATATCAATGATGTTATTTGTCTTTTTAAAATTTGAATAGCATTATTTCAAAAAAAAAAAAAAAAATTGAATAGCATATATGTAAATTTAAACTAAATAACATTTTTTTGGAACTGAGTTGCTTGTATAGATTTTCATCTTGTTATGATATTTCTTCGATTTGATTATATGATCAATCATATAACATATTAATACAGAATGCAAAACTTGCAAAATGGAACACATAACTTAATATCTTATTAAAGAAAAATAAGATATTATACATACTTAGAATAAATATCTGGATCATATAAACAGTGATTGATTTTGATATGTTCCATTTGGTTGATGTCAATTTATAATTTTTTGAAAAAAAAAACTATATTCTGCTAATCAGTTAGTTAGTGATAAATCATACAATTATTTAAATGATATATTTGGCATTTGAATTTGAAGTAGAATTGAACTCTACTGATCTAAGTTGTATTAACTATAAGATCAAAGTCGTAAAAACTAATTCAAAACTAAATTCCACTAAATGTGGACAAAGAAGCATTTGTTGTTTCTAAGCATCCCCTTTCTTCTCCTCCTCATTAACTCTATTACCAATTCAACTTTCAATCTCCATCTTGTGGATATAGTTCTTCAAATCCAGGTATTGGCTTTTTATTTTCTTACACTTTCCACTTCATCAATCATTGATTTTCTCTGTTTTCATTGCAATTTTGTTTTGTGAATGTTATGGAAGTAAGTTTGTAGTATTTCTGGTTTTTAGTTTCTATGGTCACGATGAGTTTTTTTTGATATGACAGATTGAAATGTAATATGGTCCTCATGTCAAGAAATTTCGCATGATTGTTGTTTTTGGGTCTTTAACTACGATAAATGGCTAAAGATCAAGATCAAAATAAATGGTCTTTTGTAATCTAGACAAATGGTCATGCAAAATGGAAAATTATCCATTATCCATCATCTGAACAATGAGTTTGACAAACTATGGCTTGATAGAATTATATTGAGTTCATTTTTTTATAGCACTAAAAGTAGATAGTATATCGAGTCTAGTTTAGCTTCTTCGCTTGCAAACTAATTCAGGAACATATAATGGTGCTAAGAAGATTTACTTTTGTAGGTTGATATTGTTTCAATACGTGTTAATCTAGTACTATTTTCTAGATATCATAATTTAAATTTATAACATTTTTACCAGATCTATGAATTAGACAATTGATCCCAAGATCTTAATTCATGTGGGAATTAGAATTTAGAAAATAACATTCTAATTAGGGAAAAAATTAGAATGCATCATGATATATGTGCATTTTTTAGTTTTCATTTAATTATGTTACATCACATGTGAATAGATACAGTATTATGATATTAACACTAAATATATTCGAACTTTCATTCTAATTAAAAAAAAAAACTTTTTGATAAATTGTAATGTAGCAAGAACTAGAATCATGCTTATCCTAATAAGAGAAGATTTAATAAATTATGAAATGGAATGCTTATTAAAAATAAATCATTTCTTTTAAAGCTTGTATTAAGAAGAAAAGAAAATACTTTTAGCCATATTCAGTCATTAGTATTTTTGCTTTTGAAACATTTAATAATTACACACCCTTAAATCACATGTTAACATATATATATTTTGGTTTTAATATTTTGTTTTGATTTTATTATTATGTTTTAAATTTGCGATACCAAGTTACCAACCCTACATAAATAATCACCAGGTTTGGTATTGGTGATAGCTCTACATTGCGGCTATCCAAAAAATGAATTATAAATGGAATGCGAATTCGTATAATGGCTGATTCTATACAATATAAAGATTTAAGACCTCTTCTATTCTTTGATTTTAGGATATATGTTCCCATTCAAGGATTTTGTTTTGTTTAAGGTTTGACAACAACATTTATAAATTTAGATATATAAATAAATAAGAGCTAATACACAAACATGTAATCCTATCATTTAGTTGGTGTGTATTAGACCAAATACACTTGTGTTGCTCTCCAAACATGCATATTGTTTATTTACAAAGAATTCACTAAAAGATGTAAGTATGTACAAACTATATTACAAATTGAATAGGTAAAATTATTTGATTCTTCTTGTTTTATGTTGTTAGATTGTGTAGCCACGATGGATTCTTCGTTTAGAAGTCAGGGAGGCATTCAAATGCTGCTAACCGCAGAACAAGAAGCCCAACAGATGATTACTGATGCTAGAAACTGTAAGAATTTTATCTCCATATTCATTTCCAACAATTCTAATTACAGAGTTGAAATTATCAAGTGCGGATAAAGGCTGTGTGGACTTTTTATCTTTTAATAAATTCTTCGTAAATGATGCTAATTTATTCATAATCTTAAGTTTTAAATACTATAATCAGATTCTTTACTATCAATTTCAAGTTTTGGATCTAGTGATAAATAACAAATTAAAGAAAAATTGTAACAATATTTTAACATTTTATTTTCAGTGAAGATGGCTAGGTTGAAGCAAGCTAAAGATGAGGCTGAGAAGGAAGTACAACGTTATCGCCACCAATTAGAAGCTGAGCACCAGAAGAGGATAGCTGAGGTACTAATGAAATATCTAACCATTCTTCACAACTATATTATGACACATTTTTTTTAGTTTGATTTACAAATGTTTGATCTTCCTCTCAATTCAATTTCGATCATTGTGATAGACAAGCGGAAGCTCGGATTCAACTGTGAAACGACTGGAAGAGGAAACAGAAGCGAAGATCCGAAACATGAAGGGAACAGCCTCAAAAGTCCAGAAAGAAGTTGTTGACATGCTCATCAAACATGTTACAACAGTGAAGGTTTAATGCAGAGAGGTTGGTTGAAGTAAAGCTTCATTTTGGAGGTCTCTATGTTTTGTTGGTTGTTTGAGCCTAGACTTTGTAATGAATTAAATTATACATTTTCTAGGATTTTAATAAAAACTGGACATGTTTGTGATGTTTTTTTTACCCTTTTCTGCTGCAAAGTTTTATAAAATTGTAAAACGAAATAAATTAAATAATGGTTTATCAATAGATGAGTTTATCCTTGCACTTTTGCATAAGTTATATAAAAACATAACACTAAGGAAAAAGAAAATCACAACAATTTGATTTAAAGATAGAATTGATAACAAGTGAATTTTTCTACATCATATGAAATTTTCAACTGCTTTCGTTTTTCTAACATCAATGTGGTGGGTCCATCAATTTGGGGATCTTTATATCTAGATGTTTGTTCACTGCAAAGGGTAAAAGAAGCAAAAGGGATTGCATTTGCACATTGCTACACTAAATAGAATAAAAATAGAGGTACAGGCATTCATGCTAGAAATAATTATATCTTCGACAACATATAAATGCATGCAATTAGATGTTAGAATCAATAGGTCTTCAAATCGTTCATTTGAAAAAATTGAATCCCTTTTTATTGGATGATCATAGTACTTAACAAAAATTGAAATTCTTGATCAATGGAGGTTTTCTTTTTTATTTGCTAGAAATAATATTTTCACTAATCAAGTCAAAAGTACGAATATTTCAATGGATCAAAGAGAGATTAAATATCAAAATTAGGAGCTAAACGCTTTTACCATACAAACTGCTATTAGCATCAAGTGATAACATAAATTTTCTGAAAGTCCTCTCAAACATACAAAACAATTTACAAAATCACTCTTTATCTGTGCAGATCACTAATACCTTTACAAGTCAAAATGGATGATTCAATTTTGCGGACCTACCTCTGAGTAGGGTAACAAAACGGTTGAACTCAGATGTAGAGAAAGGGTAGATCATACACAATTAGGATACAGATGCCCTGTAACGTTAGCCTCCATTCTCAATATGATTTCACTTAGCATCTCTCAAAAATCTTGTATAGCTTCTCCAATGAAGCGACCTAGAAAAAGGGAAGGATCACAATCAATATTGTAACTTTCCAAGTGACAACAAAAATGAATGGTAGAATAATAAAAAAGATAATTCTAATAAATTACACACACACACTCATTATTGACACACCATAATCCACCACAAATGAAGATGGAAGCTTTAAGTAACTGGATTTACTCTCTATCTCGAGTGCTCCAACCCAGCATACCATACATGTAACTTAATCAACTCGCTAGAGTAAATTTAAAGAATAAAAATGCTCATTAAGATTTAGATATCACTTATAGGAGCTGGCAGCAATCATTTAGTGGAAACTACCTGAACAAATGTTCCATTTGCAGTCATTGAAGCTGGTGGTTTGAGAAAGAGTCTCATGGATGGAAATAACACATGCTGGATTGACCATTCACGCTGAGCCCAAGCACTCTCTGCTTCTGAGAGAAGTTCGTGCTCAACTGCATCTTCCATTTCAACATCATCCCCTGTGACTATCAAATAGCAATAAGGTTGGAACTCCAGAAACTGTAGTGGTGAAATGTTTTGCAAATTATTTAAAATTTTTTACAATATTGTCCAATGGTATTGACAAGGACAGTTAGCAAGTTAAAGCACATAACATCACAACTCAACAGAAATGCACACAGCTGCCGGCAATTGAATACCATACCCATATTATTTGAGGATTTTTCTCCATCTTCAGGATTCCTTGAAGGTTTTCTCTTTTTATAATACTGCAAACCTTCACCTGATGGGTTGGGTAGCAAAGGAGGACGCATAGCATAAAAGGTCCCAATGGCAGCTGCAATTGCTTGAAAGCAATTTTTTTCATCTTCCCAGTCAACCTACGATAATGAGCAGATATCAAATTTGCACAGAATAAAATTTGAAGAAAGAAGATTAAAGTTACAATATTGACCATCAAACAAGCAAACTGCAAGAATTATTTTTAATGACTACAATTTCTACCATGTTGAGGGCCAATAGGAGGCTCCATGCTCTAAACATTGAAATCAAGTTTTTGGTAGTACTAAGTTAGAAATAAATGCAGAAATTGACAACTCTAATAGGAGGCATATAACAAGACAGTTGAGACAGTTGGGTTTTCAGTTCAGGTCCTTTACATCATGTGACTAGTAATCTCTATATATAAGTTTCAATTCTCTTTCCAATTTCTTGTGTCTATCATCTCAAAAGTCAATAGTACTTCCATGGCATCAATAACCATTAGATCTACTATCTTTACCAATATGTTTCTTGCTAATGATAACTCACTAGGTTTGATCTTATCAGTTAATGTTTTTCCACTTTTTCCACACATGGATACAAGTGAAGTTCTTCATTAACACGTGTTCAAATTTTGTTTATCATTCTGAACTTGAGTTGAAGCTTTAAATTAGTGATCATTGTAGAACAACTATTCGTTTATCATCACATGCTCCAACTCTAGTTCATCCAAAGGCTCCATTAGTTCATTTGTAGATTCTAGTAGCTTTCAAAATCTTATAAAAAAATCTCTAGTATAAATTATTGTAGTATATATAAATCAGTCAAGCAAATGAAAACAAAAACCTATAGTGAAAAATGTGTGCGCAACTTTTTTTTGAGGTAACTTGATTATTTTGCATAAATTTGGCGAAATAACATGCTAAGAAGATCGAGGATTAACACTTCAACCAATGATATAGTTCAAAATACTCAAATAAACAAATATCGAAAACAAAATTTCGGCACCTACATCATTGCCCAAACAAAGTACAAATTCAGGAAGGCGATCCATGTCTGGGGTGTACTGATCTAGTATGACAGGAAGCCGAGATAAATTCCCATTCGTGTCAATTTTGATGCAGAAATACTCTTCTAGTAATTCAGCCTTTTGCTTGAGCAGTTCTGTATTCATCTATACAGGAACCAGTCAAAGACACTAGTCAATTTTCTGTTACAATTCTTCAACAACAACCTTTCTCCATAATAATGAGAATTATTAGGGTCACAGGAAAGAATTAAAAAAAAACCATTGCGCTTAGCTAAATAGCCCAAAGTTCTGGCATATATTTGATTTTTCTGACAGCAATTCTATGTCACAATGAATGCCAACATCAAAAAGCCTAGCATTCAATAAAGAAAGATCAATAAATTTTCACCTTCTATAGTAAATCTGCTACTTCCATAGCTGTTCTTTTTAAGAAGTAAAGAGGATAGTAATTGAAAATAATTTAGAAAAAAGGTTGATTAGGCCAAGTGAAAAATATGAGCGCTGTGACTTTCTGATGATATCTGCTGCGATGAGCACAGACACAACACACTCTTCAGGGTCAACAAAATTTTAATGGTTGATTCTACACTTGAATTGAAGTGTGTGCATATATATATAGAGATAGTGGCTATCGCCTTGCATATAAGTACAACTCTCTCTCAGGCTCCTCCTAAGGTCCTGCTACGGTGCAGTCTGTAAAGACCTTCCAATACCTGACTGTGTTCCACTTGAGATACAACAAATTTCAATTTCAAGCATAAATGCCAACTTCGATATATTGATCCCATACAAGAAAGAAAAAAACGCTAACATGAGGCAATCAATCTAAAGAAAGAATGTCACCTCTGCAATCTTTTCTTTTAGGTCATCATTTTCACTGCTTTCGGGATCCAAGTCCTCCTCTTTGAGAGCCAAGACAATCAACTCTGACAAGGGCGCTGGATCACTAAGCTGTATAGCATTAAAATGGGCAAACCGACGCAGGGCTTGCTGATACATCAATTCTTTGCTGTAAAAGCACAAGGTAAATTTTTTCAAAAAAGTCATAAACTAGTCATGCAGCATAGATAAGAAAGACCAGCAAACTGATGCACTGTCATAACACAAACAGCAAAAAAGAACAAAAATAAAAATAGAAATAAAAAGATTAATCACTTTGCTTCAGTGCTGATTGTTCCACTGGTCAGATTTACTATGAAGAATTTCATAAGAACAAAAGCCATTTGCTTGAGCAGTGATTTGAAGAGACGAAAACAGACAGAAAAATAAATTTAGATAACTGATAAGTGAGCACATCCAAGCAGCCCAACCAAAAAAAAAAAAAAAAAAAGAATTGTAGAAAGAAGATAAAAAATATAGGGTAGTTGAAGATAGATAAATAAAGAGGGAGAGGTACCAATAGCTAACACACAAAATAAAATCAATCTCCAAAACCATCCAAAAATAAATGCAAAATTAAACCTTCTTAAACCCTCAGGCCTCACTGCTTTTAAAACGGAAAATGTAAAAGATAAATGAACAGAGTCTAGATCCTGCCAATAACTCAATCATAATTTGTTGAGAATCAGCCAGAATGAATAGCTGATTTCTCTTGATTGGATTCCAAGCTGACATTGCTGGCATATCTCAGTTTATTAGGATGGAAAATCAATCATGTATTTTTCCCTCTATTTCTCTATTATTATTGTACTATTTACTTATATAGTTAGATCCGTATTCAATGTATACTAAGGGAGATAACCCTATAAAACAATATGCTGTGCGTGTAAATTCAGAATATTTTTTTCCTAGAAATTGTCATAATTCATTACTTTTGAAAGGCACACAAATTTGAATTACATGGAATTGCCGAAAAGAAAAGGAGAAAAAGTAGCACCTCAAATTCACTACGTTTGCCAGATACAGATGAGTATTATGCTGGAGCAAAGCAAGAACTTCATCGGCCATTCCAACATATGTGCAATTTCTTAATATGTCCAGTAGACCTACATAAGCGTGCATAAAACCATACAAAAAATTACATAACTTCAAGAAAGAGTTCTTTTGTCAACAGAAAAAAGGAGCTTGACCAGGAAGTTACCAGAATGACAGTTGCCATCTATATCATTAAGAAGTTCTTGAATACTAGTAAGATCAGCAGTTTCATTTGGGTTCCTTCTTTGTCTAACAGAAGATCTGTAATTGGATTTTTTGAATGTATATGAAGTAACAAAGAATAAATATAATCGGTGTTCATGTTCACAATAGATACCTTCTGCAGCATCCAAAATGAAGTCGGATATAATCAATATGATTCCTACCTGACGGCAGTTAAATTGGTATCCTTTGCAAGATGATTAAGAGATTTGGTTGGCAGGTAGGCATGCAACCTTCCAGCAGGATCTGATGCATCTGTTCTGACCATTTTATTAACTGGAATCTTTTGCAATTTTGAACCTACAGACACATATAACAAATATGTAACTTTAAGAAATGTTCCACTACAATAAACAATTATTCAAAAAAATTTACTAAGATGATGCTGACAAAGGGCAGGCATTACACTGTAAGCACAAAAACATTTTCCATACCAGAGGGTAAGTCCTTGCCCTTACTGGAAGGGCCAGGTGGAGATGTTTCCACAGTCTGTCACATGCCAGAGATAGTGAAAACCAAAAGAGAAAAAAACAAGTTAGATGGCAAACTACACCAAAAACAGGAAATTTATGCAGTGTCACAATAGAATCACAAGTTCAGTTAGAAAATAAGAAAGAAATTCATGAGATACAGGTAGATATTTCAAGTAGATATAGAACACAAAAGGGCTACATGGAACTGGCCTCACTTTCAAGATGCATAATGGAATCTGCTTTAAACTACTTTGTTGGGCAAGCATCTACATTTATAAACTACCACTTGCTTCATTTGTCAGATCAAACTAAGGAGTGTGCTAGGGAATTTTGCTTGTTAAAGGTTTCTCATGCTCTACAAAAAGACACATATATAAGTTTACTGAATGTACCTGTTCTTGAAATGTCCTTGCCTCATTTGAGTCTCTCAATTTTGATTCAATCACTGACTGTATCTTCTCAATAATGACTTCAAGATTCAAAAGGCTCACCTGCATATCAGTCAATGGTTCTCTTATACACAGCATAACAAGTAACAACACAGCTTTACAATACTTTTGGCATTTACATTATAAAACCAATAACCCATGCAATACCCAGCCAATTATACCTCCCTATAACTTAGGCAATGATTAAGCATAAGTACATCACTTTTATGTTCACACTGATTTCTATTTTATATTAAAAACAAAATGAAATTATTAAAATCAGAAATGAATACCAATGGGTCATATAAGTATACAAGTTCCTAAAATAATCAATATCTTCTGTTATAGATTCCTAATTTTGCTAAATAGAAAGAGGTGATGGACCTTTAAAATCCTTAGGAACTGAAGCCTATAATGATGCTAAAAGATATATTGGCTTTTAGAATACACGGTTATGCTATTAAGTCTTGTATATTTAATTTTCCACCTTTTTTAAAAAAAAAAATAGAAATCAAACGCATATTATTAAGAAAATAATCAATAACAAGTGAACCAAAAGTCCACAAGCGTATATTAATTTTCCACCATGTAAATCTTGTATGAAATCTACAGTAGAATATAACTATTGAGGAAAGAGTGTGTGCACCTCTCTCTTTGTCGGGTGCACATTTACATCAACATGCTCAGGTGGTAACACAATTGACATGTAAATGAAAGGTTTTGATGCTTTAGGTAAGGTTGCAGTATAAACAATTTCAATAGCTCTCTTCAAGGCAGAGCACTCAACCAGCCTATCTGCAACAAATATAAAAAACAGTAACCAAAATTAAAATGAATGTACGAGAAACGAAAATTCAGTTATGTACTCTGCTAAAAGGAAACAACAAGATAACCAAACTAGAAGTTTGAGTCTAACAGAAACAAGTTAAACAGATAGATCTTTATGTATTCCCTAGTCATTTTGGGTCGAAAGTACTCCTAATTGGGAAACAAAGACAACTGATAAACATTATTCTTGAAAGCATTTCTATCTTCTAGTACTTTAGTACTTTTTTTCTACTCCAAATAAGGTTACTTTTTCTCTATTCCAAATAAGGTTGTTGTTTCTTATCAACAATAAAGAAAAAAGTTACACAAGTAAATACTACTAACATTAAGTATGGGAGTTCATAAGCATTTTCTTTTCTTCCTTTTGATAAGCAATGCAAGTTAGTAAATACACAAAGAAGCAACAACTAGTAAAAAACACTGGTGCATTGCAATGATGTAATAGAACAATAAATCTAAGGCATTAAGGATGGCAAATCCTAATAAACCATAACCATCTTCAACTTTCAAGCACCACGAAGATCATACATACCATTGATAAAAAGCACCATTGTTGTTTTCTTTGCCACATAATTTGAATTGGTGATGAAGCCCTCCATCTCAAAATTCGATGATGAGGGATTACCGTCTGAAGCCTCTATCTTAATCAGACTGCGGGCAACCGGCACCCCATAAACAGTTCTTATAGAATCCAGCCTCGAAGATGTGACAACTGAATGAACATCAGATCTTGAGGCTCCATGCTGTCAAGATAACAAAATAAAATTGCTTTTCCACATCAGTGAAATGGAAAATCCAACCATGTAATTAATACAATTACTTTTCTCACTTCAGAGACTAACCTTTCTGCAAGAGAAGCTCACATTTGTGTGATGAATAGCAAACCGGCTTAGCAAATCAACAATTTTCGAATAATCATCAGAAGAATTTTGAAGTGTCTTCCTCCGAGCAATCATGTTATAAAACAAATTCTCTACCTGATAATATGCATAAAAACATGATGAAACTGAGAAAACAAAGAAGAAAAACTACTGATATTTCCCAGTTCTATGTGGAGGATCACATAAAAAATTCCCAAATTGTCCAAAAAGTTAATCAATGTTCCTTCAAGTAATACATGCCAATTTACATCATACCATTTATAAGCAGTAGAATACAGAATCACAAAATTGATAATTACAAAAACAAGAATTACAAATGTTTAATATCACTGCACTATAACTTATAATTATTATCATAATACTATAACTTACCATTATTACCAATTGATACTAAGACTAAAGAGGAAAACATAAGAAAGTCAAATTCTTCCCCACAATTTGTAAATTGAGAAATTTTTAATTTCAACTACATGCATTGATAGTCATTGGCTTTCAAATTCCACTCCCTCCAGATGCTTCCAAAACCTGACATTACAAAAACAAAAACCAGGCAATGCAAAAACAGAAATCCAGTTTCATACCATTATCTGAGTCCCTTTCACAGCAGCACATGCCTTTGGTTCATGCTCCATGACACCATCTCTATAAGATACCCTGAACAAAGAACTCCAGAACATAACTAAAAAAACAAAACAAAACCTCCAATTGATTACATTAGAGAACAAAAACAAAACTTAAACTTTCCCATCATACATAAGACTCTCAAGTCTCTCTTTTCTTCAATGCTCCTGAATCTTCAATAAGAACCTTATCCAAACTAATAAAAACATTAGATTAAAATCCGGCAACAGACCTGTACCCATGTAATTGCCCTTTAGTGATGGTTGTGACCGTAACATGACCAACATAAGTCATGCTCGCCAAAGCCTCCCCTCTAAACCCCATCGATTTAATCGACAACAAATCCTCATACTTGGACAACTTCGACGTGGTATGCCTCTCACATAGTATCGGCAAATCCTCATACTAAACAATCAAACAAATTAAAACACGCATCATTTCACAAACCAAAAACATAGATACATGATGACACTTGAGTTCATTAACGAGTCAGATTGACTCGATGAATAACCCAGTAGCTCAACCGTCGAGTCAACAACATTAAAAATCCACATTAACACATCGAATTCCGTACATCAAGCAAAAACAGCAACAACAATCGTTCACGAGAAACACTTGAATGATTGAAATTAATAAAATAAATAAATAAACTTGCTGTTCTTTGTTTATATGTGTATATATATACATACACGGATGCCGTGGCCGTCGTCGGAGACTTGGATGAGTTTGAGGCCACCGTCCTTGACGACGACGTTGACAGAAGTGGAACCGGCGTCGAGAGAGTTCTCCACCAGCTCTTTGACAGCGGAGACTGGGCGTTGGATGACCTCGCCGGCCGCGATTCGGTTGACGACGGATTCGTCCAGCCGTTGGATTTTCGGTGGCTCCTTGGGAATCGACACTTCTGCGATTTCTTCGGTTTCCATTTCGTCCATTGTTTTTGGCGGGAAGACACGAGGCTTCGCTCTTCAGTTCACTCTCACTATTTCTCCCTACTTGAAGTGGAGTGGAGTGGAGACAGTATACGCAATTATAGGCCAACTAAGGGGTTATTTTGTAAAACAACCAGAAGTAACCGGGCACTTACGAAAATCTCTAAAGTATAAGTACTTTCTTAAAGGGGTTATTAAAAATATAATTACTGTAATTTCATTATTTTTATAATTCAACAGTTCCACCGATAATTTTTTTTTTTCATTTTATGCAGGTAGTTCTGTCCCGCGTTCTTCTACGAGTCGAGAATCGGATCATATTTCAAAATCTTTTCTTGTTAAAAAAAATAAAAAGAAGTTAAAACTTACAAGAATAAATGCAATCCACATAGTCACGCAAGTGGGTAGTGGGTTTTGATGGGAAAGTGGGTGTGTGTTTGTCTGTGTTGAGGAGTGGTGGAGGAGGGGGAGAAGAATGAACTTGCTGTGATGGAGTTTTGGTACAAGTGAAAATTAAAAGAGAATGATGGAAGAGGATGTCAAATCTAATGTATTGAAGAAGAATTGCCAGAGAAAGTGGATTGTCTCTGCTGATTGTGAGAAAAACAAGAAGAGACTAATCAAAAGCCCAGTGGTAGATGGTCCAAAGAGAGGCAGTTGATTGGATTGTTTATAGTTATTGTAAGTCTGCATTTGTTTTAGTTGGAGGTAGTGATATTGTTGTTTTTTCTTTTTGCTTGTGTTGCAGTTGAAGGTATGCATTGGCTAGGTGAACATGTTGAAGATATTGAAGGAGAAAGGTGTTGTGTTTGGAAGGCCAATTATGAGGGCAGTGCTTCGAATGGAGGCCAGCCTTTTCCATCATTCTCTTTTAGACCCTCATTTTCACTTGTACCAAACTCCATCATAGCAAGTTCGTTCCTCTTCTCCTCCTCCTTCAGAAACTTGAGCTTCCTTGTCTTGCCCCACTTGAGCCACCCTCCACTACTCACACGGACAAACACACACACCCACTTTCCCATCAAAACCCACCACCCACTTTCCTGTCAAACCCACCTCCCCAGGAGGAGCAGAGAGCCTGGGGAGGTCACCAGGTGGGCGTTAGATTTCTGGGATGAATTTCAGAGCACGAAGGCTGCGCCCTTTCGACTAAGGTTCAAACCTCCTCCTCCTCTGCCTTTTCTTCTGTCTGGTGCCCACCTTCACAGGGCTGTCTCAAGTTAAACTCAGATGTGGCCATTCGTCCACGCATCACCGCTGCTGGTTTGAGAGTTGCTGTCAGGGATCATCAAGGTCATATTGTGGCAGCAGCTGCTAAGCAGCAGTTGGTCCTGAGACTGGTGAACTATTAGCTCTCAGAGAAGGCCTCATGTTGGTTCGCTCTCTACAAGTCAAGGTTGTGGAGGTAGATGCTTCGAATGTAGCTTCAGAAAATTACTCTCTCGAGGAGAAGCTACTGTTCTAGTTGATGATCTTAATTCTTAAGGCCTTATGTAAGGTTGTTGGTGTTTGTTTGTGTTAGGCTATATCCAGAGACGAAACCGTTTGATTCATAAGTCCTCTTCAGAGGCTCTTTGTTGGCAAAATGTTTTCGTAAGTTGTATTTTCCCTTTGCAGTTGGTTTATAAACGTTTCTTTGCTTGAAAAAAATATATGTAAAACAAGAATAATAAGTAAATACATATTTATATTTGCATCACGGTCAAGCATCCCCTCATTTTTATGAGAGAGAATAGGTTTTGAAAAGAAAATTGACATCCATGGCGGGAAATTACAAATCTATGAAAATGTTTCTAAACAACAGAGAAATAAGTGAACAAAACACACAAAAACACGCTATGCAATAAACTCCACACTTCAGTGGCACTAGGCGAAATTTTATTTTGTTTACCTTGGAAGAAACAAATGTACAAGCAACACATTTAACAGCTATAATATTGACAAAAATACAAAATTACAAAAATGAAATTAAGTTTACATGGTTTGTGATCCCTTTCTTGAGTCAGTAGCACACCCAGACTCTCTCATCTTAAAACAACATTCAACTTGTTCTGCACCTGCTCTCTCACTTGCCACTGCATTCAAGGTAATCACAATGTATTTTAGGGTACTTGGTCATCATCCAAATAGAATACATGGTGCGAAAAATCTTGGATGCCGACAAAGGAAAAGAGGAAAAAAGTAGCTACCTGTAAATCGTTGATTTCTTCATCTGTAAGTGAACGTTCCATGGACCGGTATGCAATCCTATAGCAGTGACTTGTCATTCCTTTCTTGTTGGTAAAATTATCTATCAAACTCACCTGCTCGATCACAAATGAAATGAACATGGTAGGTAAGAGCACTATCTTTTGAACATAGGTCTTGAGTGTAATACCAACACATCGAATTTCTAAAAAATCGATCAATCTAAATAGACTATAGAGATAATCCAATTTTTCTTTAGAATAATAAGGTATTAAGGTAACTTATTGTATGTGGACTCAAGCCTAGGTCACATTGATAGGTTTCTTTTTATGTATAACAGCTTTAATAGTCCAATTACAACATTTTTACTTGCACAATTCAACAACCAAATTAGGTTCATTCCAAATTACATCTACATTTTTCTAAAAATTCAATAACACTCGACGAGTTCAAGTGACAGACTACTCATGTTTCACATGGCCATTATCTTTAAACATACAACAATTTATTTAAAAAAAAAAAAAAAAAAAAAAAGGGACTCTAGGAAATTTCTCTACTGTGCATGATCGTGAACCAACAAAACAAAGAATGTGACTCCACACCTAAGATAAAAAAACTTGATAGGAAAAGACAGAGCCAATTTGAATGCATTCATTTTCAAAGTTTAGACAACTCTCAACTTATTCAGATACTGTTCTTGGTACTTAACATCACAAACAGCAGAATATAGTTAGTTTCTCTCTTTTCAGTGAATATGTACAAATTAACAGCTTCAGGAGAGAACAAAAATATCTACTATAAGATTTACCTCCTCAACAAGATCCCCAGCTATTCCTCTGACAACTTCACACAAATTGTTTTCGGTGAATGATTCATTGATCCAGAAACTCATGTCTTTGTAACAAGGAGGATACTGCAAAAGACAATTCAGCTTCTAAGAAAACGTTCAAGCTGCTATGACAAGTAAGTTTATTTACTTTTTTAATCAGAAACAAAAGTACACTTTTATTGACAAAAAAGAACAAGAGATTTACAACGAGTGAACAGCAAGTCTCAACAAAAGAACAACAAAAGAAAACAAGTATAACCACAGCATGACAAAAAAGGAAAAGGCAGGGTCAATCAAAAACAGCTCAAAAAGGGAACCAAAAAACAGCTAAAAAACAAAACTAATCACACAATTACTGCCTTGAAAAATTAATTTGTCCAATAATGCTCACCTATCTCTCATTTCAAAAACGCAAAAAGTAGCCATTATAATAGTCCTACAGCACTTAAGCAACGTTCCTCCAAAACTTTCTGTTTTTTCAGTTAAGAATTTCCCACAACAGGGAGGAGCTGCCAAGCCTTAACAGTAAAAAAACAGCTTGCTACACAACTGTCAAGCTACAAGACAGTGTAAAAAGCGATTACTGAGGTGACTAGAGCCCCCATACACAAAATAAACAATCAGATAGAGATGGCCAAACCTTGTCTTCCTCTGCACTAAGTCATCTGTATTAACTTTTCTTAATGTACCATGTCATTATGTTAACCTTGCAGGACTCTTTAGCTTTCCAAACAAGATTTAAAGGTTTAGGGAAAATAGGGTAGTTGGGTCAGATCTGCTGTCTCCAAATGCATAATGGTTCGATTCTGGCTGTTAGCGAACCTATGTAAATGAGGAAAAAATCAAAAAAATAGCCTCTCCAATCCAACAATCTTCCAAAACAAATTATTCTACCACTGCTTAACCAACTTCACACTAGGCATGAAAAGATTACTGCTTTTGGAGATAAGGGTCCAAGGACATCTTCCAGAAGGCCCAGAACCTCAAGCCACTCCATTGGCATCCCAACCATTCTTGCTTATTCCATATCAGCCTCTAATGATTCTCTACCAGTGCTATGACAGCTAAATGAGCATAGTTATCCATATCAATGTAAATGCAACACTCAAGTAACAGCCCAGAGGCAAATTGCTCATGCAATAATAACAAACAAATTCCAGAAAAATCAATGACATTTGGCAAGAATATAGAGCAAAACTACAACTATCAAGCACAAGAACTACATAGTAAAGAAATAAATCATATGATAAAAATCTAAATTAACCTTTGAGAACGGCTTGAATTTGACCCCCAGTTGGCCCTTCAAAAACTGCATAAAAAACAGCTCCAAATCAATTACTCAGACACTTTAATCTTCCCTATATAAGAAAAATGATGAAGGAATGCAATAATTTTACTAGATAACAATTACATCAAAATTGATGATCTGGGAATATCATTTTCAAATGCATTGATTAAAAAAACTGGATGCATAGGATGAGTTGGGAAGAAAGGAATTAATATCATCAAATCCCTTTAAAAGTTACCTGAGAGGTGAACCGTTCATCAGTTGACCAGAAAAGCCGAATATCTGGTATGTCAAATAAAACCATTGCTAGCCGCTCTAGTCCTAGTCCAAAAGCCCAGGCAACATTATTCAGTTTACCGCTTCTCATCAGTATTTCTTGTTCAGTAACCCCACAGCCCAAAACCTCCAACCACTTTTCCTGAAATGTAATGAGATATCAATTAATGAATCACATACAGTGCTAAAGATAGTAGATTAAGTAATTCCAAATATGCTAACTTTTTTATTATTCTTCAATAATTTGTTTAAACTTGATGGAATGGTCAAAACAGCTTGGATGCTATTTAATAAAGATGATCAGAATACCTGAAAGTATATCTCCAGTTCATATGATGGATCGGTAAAAGGAAAATACGTATCTATCCAACGCATTTCCACTGCACCTGAAATGCTAAATAAATTTGGATTAATAGGCTTTACAGTGTATAAACAGCAATTGATCAATATGACATACTTCATATATATTTGAGAAGAGGTCCAGGAGGTTTTCACATAACTTGTAACATATCCTACATAGACATTGTGATAATTAAACCTTTTCCAAATCTTTTCTGAGCTACCTGAGTTTGCTCTAGTATGACAAAACTATAAATATTCCTCAAACCACTGAAATCCAGTATTTCCTTTTCCCAATTTGTTAACGTTACAGCTTGAGTTTCTTTCATTCATTCACAAAAACAGGTTCTTTTACTCTCTTCTATGTATGTTTTCACCCTTGCAACTTAAAGAATTTATCTTCATACAACTTTCTGTAACACAGGGCTTGGATAGTTGTGTATAGCTATGAAGATTGAGTCATCCTTGTTTTAATCATATTCATCCCTAAAACTAAATTAGGAGTTTTGGATATTTATGTGTGAAATTGTTTTAGCTCAAAATAGCTTTCATCCCATAGTTTATACCAAATAAGTGACGTGCCAAACCCTCCAAGCACTTCTTTAGATCTTGAGCAGCGTATTCTGTGGCATTGATGCCAGATGCCTCCCAATCTTCAGGAGAGAAAACACGAACCCCTTCCATCTGCACAATATAACAAAATTATTAGAGAAAAGGATACATTTTTCAGAAAAGAACCTAATGAAACTAAAAACTATGACATGAAAAATAAGTGACCTGATGGAATACAGGGTAATGAGTTGAATCAATAGAATCTCTACGGTAAACATCTCCAGTTACAAGGAAATGAGTATGTCCCCCCCTCAGCAGCTCAGCTTGATGAGCACTTGTATGGCACCTCAAAACAGTCTGAGGGTCAATATAATATGTATCATTAAGGCTCCTGCTTACATGATCAGCAGGGACCAATACATCATCAAAGTTCTGCAGGCAAGAAGATTTACTGTCACAAAAGCATGAAAATTCTTACAAGAATTTACGATCATGGATATAAGCTTAAACTAAGAAACAAGGATAAAAATAAGAGATGTTAATTCATGAAAATGAAATAAGAACAAAGAGAAAAGGAATGGCTATAGTTAATTTTTACATTCGCAATTTTTTCCTACAATTAAATTTATGAAAGGTGACAAGTTTTTTTAGAAAGTGCACCCTATTAAGGTAAGGAGTAGTCATATTCATAATATACGGGAACCATCCTCACTATATAAGAGAGATTGAAATCTCCACATACACCATATACCTACGATGGAGACATGGAGTACTTAACGGAAGCAAATTTTGAGCACTCCAATCTGAAAAAATGGAAAGCTTTTGAACAGATTATAATATTGAATACAAAAACTACAGTTCTCGCACTATCAGATTTTGCAAAAGCATTTTTTTGTGCAAAGTAATGCAAGAAAGAGAGAGAGAGAGAGAGAGAGAGAGAGAGATCAAAACAATCAAAAGAGACATCAGATATGCATTTGATGCCAAAAATGTTGTATTGACGTAGACAATCAGTGGCAGAACTTTGCGGTTAACTGCCCTAAAGCCAACTAGCAAAATACACGACAACAAAACAGGAGTTAAAGAAAATTGATTCAGAGGTGTTTGCCGACACTGGCAAAGCTTTGTGATACCTATCAACTTCTACTAAACCTAGAGGAGTTGAAGCAGTAACATCTAAGCTGCGTTAAATACAGACCTATTCTTCCACTTTGTCAGTCTCACTTGCTTCCCTAAACCTATTATTTTATATTTCGATGAGAGAACTTAGTCTCCTCTTTTTCGTCTAATATCATGTCTCTAGTGTTCAAATGGATCACGTCATTACTAACTGTAAACATGTTCAGATGTTACGATTCATTTGTTAAGTGTAATAAATGGGCATACCTAATAATTTACAGACATACCTGTTTTACAGTAACAATTGGGCAGAGATCGTCAAACTTATCAAACTTGGTATGGTAATTAGCATCGAAATACTCATATATAGCATTCTTCAAAATCCCAATAGGGTGTTGATTCCTCCTATGAAGTTGCATTCCCAGTTTTGCAAATATTGTATCTGGAACATTGTTCGTAGGGTCTTCTTTCACCACATCTACAAAATAACATTCATCAAAACTTACAAACATATCAATACCACACTCACTGATTAGCACCAAACCAGCCTACTTTTGCCAAATATAAATACTTCCAACAGCATCCTAAAATTTAAATGCAGCTATATACATAAAAAAAATTCACCATCACTCCCATCCATCCAGACTAACCAATATATCAACAACATAGCATATGAAACACAAATATTGGCACTAGAATCTAAAATACAAATGCGAGTTTATATATACATCACAAAAAACAAATTCACCATCACTCACATCCATCAACAAAAACAAACAAATAAAATTACTACACTAACAGTTTCAAAAAAAAAAAATTACTACATTAACATCGATAGAAAGAACATGCGAGGAGAGTGAGAGGAGTACCGTGTTTGGCGACTTTGACGCCACCGAGGTCGAGAACCGAAGCTACTGGAGGTTTCCACTTCTTTTTAGTGGAAAGAACGGAAGCGGCGGATGAGGAGGAGGAGAAAGGAAGGCAGAGCGTGAAGCGGTTGCTGCTGCGGAGGAAGAGTGAGGTTTTCGAGAAGAGACTGGATTGCGCCACTGAAATGGCCATCAAGTCGCTGTGTCTGATTGTTTTTCAGATAAAATGTGGAACAAGCGACTGCTGAGTTTTGTGTCTGTGTTTTGTGCGCGTCACTGGTTTTGATAGCATTATAAAATAAATGGTTTCAGGTTCACGAATTTTTTTTTTTTTTGAAATAGGTTCAGGAATTTATTCTGGCCTCGGTCAATTAAATTTAATTCAACACTGCTCTTCTTTAACTTGTTTACCAACTAAACTGTTGGCTCGCACACGATATCCTCATTTTAATGTTCATGTTATTTTGTATTTTCAACCGTAATAAAAACGTATAACTACAACATTATTAATATATTATTTTATAATTAAAATAACTATTATAAATCATCTTATTATAAAAAATTTATTTAGGATGTATAGTTTTATTTTTTGAAAATCTAATATTATTATTTGAATTTGACTATCTTGTTAATATATCATTTTATTAATATATCATTTGACTACCGTTATAAAAACGTATAACTACAACATTATTAATATATCATTTTATAATTAAAGTGATTGTTATAAATCTTATTATAAAAAATTTATTTAGGATGTATAGTATTATTTTTTGAAAATCTAATATTATTATTTGAATTTGACTATCTTATTGATTGGATAAAATTATCTATCAATAACAATCCTTATATTGATTGAAAGGGGGATTATGAAAAAATATCCAATAATTATTATTAATAAATAACTTTACCCAATCTATAAGTAGCCAAACCCTTATTATTACTACTATGAGAGAAATAATTTTGGTAGGGCTCCCTTTTCCCTTAGTTGTCTTTGTTTTTAGTAGACCCTTCAACTGAAATTAAGGTCTTTATTACTTAGGATTCCTAATACATGAAATGAAGCATTATTTCTTATATGTAATTAAAGGAAATTTAATCTCCCTCTCTCTTAAGGACTATGATTTTCATTGTTGTTATTATTATTTTCAAATGGAACCACATCTTAGTAGTATCGCTCTACTAAGCCCTTGTACAAAAGTCTTGATTTTGTGATTTTAGTTTTCTTTTGAAGAAGAAAAAATTCAACTATTAGTTCATATAATTAGAATAAGTAAATTCAACTCAGAAGATATGTAAATCATGGTTTTCTATTCCTTCTTTTTCTTGAAATTACAATGTCAATCATGTTTAAAAGTAGATGGTAGAATGTTAAAATCATGATTTTAAATAAAGAACATATTAATGACATACCCTAAGACAACTATACATATGTTAGAGATTGAAAAAACCAATACAAACTTGTTTTTTTAAGATACAAAAACTTATGTATTGAAATAGTTAAAAACCAAATATGAATTATTTAACTTTTGAATTATTATTATATGCCCTAATATAACTCTTTAATAAATGTTAAATTTTTATATATACACGTATATATTATTTTTAAAATTAACACTAAACAGATCGGAGATCCATTTTAATGGATAGTAAGATATTAAGCCACTTATGATGACAGCTTAAATATACTGAAATATAGAAAAAGGGTTGGATTTTAAATAAGTCTTAATAATTCAATTTAGGGTTATGAACTAGTGTTTTGAAACAAATTTTGTTAAGAATTAATATACATTTTGCATGCCGTTTGAAAATGTAAAACAAGTTCAGAAATTTATTGAATAAGATTTAAGTTACTTCTAGATTCTTTTTTTTCAGACTATTTTTTCATAACACTAACTATAGTGTAAAACACTAAAACCTTCAAACTTCAAAGACACAAATTTGATTTGTCTCAAATCATAAACACCAAAAAAAAAAATTCCCATAAAGTTTCAAGAACACAAGAATGCGTCTTCTTTGTCTGTAAACTAGAACCCACTAAGAATAACCATAAACACAGAACTGCAATAAATAAAATCCAGAAATAAAACATTCGGCACTTCCAGATGGCAAACGTCAATTCACTACAGCTTCTAATAGCCACCACCTGCAATGATTAGTAGCTATAAATTTGCTTTCAAACAATTAAATGCGATCTAATGGTTTGTAATATGTACAGGGTTAGACATTCCTGACAAAGTTCTTGTATTGGAAACATAGATGTACAAAAACTGATATAGAGCACCTTAAATGTTACCTGGTTTATTTGTTCTTACGATACATAAAGACACCACTATCTCAAAAATTGAACAAAAGTTACCAGTGAAACCGAAAGGAGTCAAGGTTAATTAACCGAAAGATTACCTTTAAAGGTGCAAGGATATATACAATCCTATATGGTTCAACATTACAGTGTAAATTGAGAATGTAATGCAAAAGAGACTGTCCTGCTATCCAAAAGGAAAACAAGACCTCTCTGGAGATATAAAAATGAATTCCGTTAGGCTAGCACATCCTCAACTCTAACTATCTCTCCATAGCATTTCTATTCGGAAAAAGAGAGCTAGTGAAAAAAAAAAAAAAACAGGAACAAATCTGAGTGTATAATTGGCCTATCAAAACAAGGGTTGTATCCTTTCTAAACTTGTGTCCACCTTTTCACAAACAACAAATGAGTTTCACATCATGTGTCAAGGACAGTTCATGCACTACCTCCATGATGATGGTACAGCACTGACCAATAGAGGGTAGCAATGTGGAGAAAGGCAATGAGCACAACCAATAGATCATCCAATAAGCCAACTATCCCCAATATTGCTGCAAATTAAAACCAATAATTGACAATTCATACTGACATTGTATTCTGAGACAGAAAATTTCAAAAATAAATGGCAATAAAGATACCTTCTGGAATAATGTCTATGGGACTATGTAGACAGCACTGAGTATCATCTGGAAGCAAGAGAATGAATAAATATTTCAGAATCAGTCAGCATAACACGACAAGAGAACGAACTCCTTTTACGTGTCATGTAGAACACCAAACCATATTATTTGGTCAGTGGCAAAATAATCGAGCATATGAGAGAAGTATGCCCGCGGTAGCGCGAGCAAGTTATCAACCACAGTGCAAAATAGTACAGCAATAATTTACGTGATTTCTCAGAGACTTACTGACAGATAAACATGGATCCTGATGACGAAAGGAAGCAACCTCTGAGGATTCACCATTTCACGTAACAATCTCCTTAATAAGAAAGGTAGGTCTTGCATTCTCTGTCAACAAGAGAAACCATCTTTAGAGATCATAACTCCTATCAGATAAATACAGACAGCTTGAATGTGAAAATTATCATGATGACTGAGAAAGCAATGTTGCAAGCATTATTGTTTACAAACTTCAATCAGCCAATTTAACTAGCTTTCTTCAAATATAAAAAGCAAGTGGGAATTTGGGAATCATATAACTGTAAATTGTCCTGGAAAACTATCATTTGACAAAAACGAACCACTGCAATTGGCATTAAAGCAATTAAGATTCTTACATAAATTTAAAAACTTAAAAAGACAAGGTAAAAAATTTTCACCACCAACATAAAAGATCAACACACAAAAGCTTATACAAAAATATCCTCTTAAAATATACCAAAAAAGAACCTCTTAGAGAGTGTAGTATGTACCTGAATGAGACCCCTGGCCTGGCCACTGAAGAGATGGTTATAGGTCTCGATCTTCTGCAGAATCTCGGCGATGGCATGGTCGTGGTGCTGCCTGGAGGAAGCCTCGGCTGGAACCAGCAGAGTAATCTGACGGCGACACAGCGGGCATTTGCAAGGCTGAATCGCTGATCCATGTAGCCAAACCATCATTATACAATTGCCTGAACAACCAGAAGCCTATTTCACTGATTAATTTGACAAGTTTGTTGATGATCATGATTTTTATTATTAAAGAAAAAAAAGAGGGGGGGAAAGAGAAAAGGCACCGCAAAACTAGTGAGAGCAGTTGGCTTGGCAAGGGACGGTGAAGCTGCTATACCAGACTGAGCAGAGATCGTTCTGTGGAGGTCCCTCCATTTCTTCTCCTTTTTTTGTGCGTGTGTTTTAATGATGGGTGTATTCAATTTTTTTGTTAATGATAGATTGTGATGGGATGGGATTAATGAATTATATAAACTCCGTATCGATTTGGTTAGAATTTTTTAATAAATCCAATGAAATCTTTAGGAGAATGATAAAAATGATTAAATTGTTATAAATGTTAATTAACACAAAGAACTACTTTTAAAGGTGGAAGCATATATACAATCCTACATAGTTCAACATTACAGTATAAATTAACAAAGTAATGCAACACAGACTGTCCTGCTATTCAAAAATAAAAACAAGTCCTCTCTGAAGATATCAAAATGAATTCCATTAGGCAAGCACAACCTCAAGTCTAACTATCTCTCCATTGCATTTCTACTTGGAAAAAGAGAATTTGACAAAAGAAAAAACACAGGAACAAATCTGAGTACATATAATTGGCCTATTAAAACAAGGATTGTATCCTTTCTAAACTTTTGTTCACCTTCTTTTCACAAACAACAAACGAGTTTCACATCATGTGTCAAGGACAGTTCATGCACTACCTCCATGACGATGGTACAGCACTGACCGATAGAGGGTAGCAATGTGGAGAAAGGTGATGAGCGCAACCAATAGATCATCTAATAAGCCAACTATCCCCAATATTGCTGCAAATTAAAACCAATAATTGACAATTCATACGGACATTGGTTTTCTGAGATGGAAAATTTCATAAAATAAACGGCAATAAAGATACCTTCTGGAATAATGTCTATGGGACTGATTATGTAGACAACACTGAGTATCAGCTGTAAGCAAGAGAACAAATAAGAATTTAAGAATCAGTTTACATAACACAACAAGAGAAGGAACTCTTTTCATGTGGCAATATGTAGAACACCAAGCCATATTATTTGGTTAGTGAACTGCAGTGCAAAATAGTACAGCAATAATTTACGTGATTTCCCGAAGACTTACTGAAAGATAAACACGGATCTTGATGACGAAAGGAAGCGATCTCTCAGGATCCACCATTTCGCGTAACAATCTCCTTAATAAGAAAGGTAGGTCTTGCATTCTCTGTCAACAAGAGAAACCATGTTTAGAGATCATAGCTCCTAACAGATAAATACATACAGACAGCTTAAATGCAAAAAAAATTAACATAATGACTGAGAAAGCAATGCTGCAAGCATTATTGTTTACAAACTTCAATCAGCCAATTTAACTAGCTTTCTTCAAATATAAAAGCAAGTGGAAATTTGGGAAGGATATACCTATAAAATTGTCTAGGAAAACTATCATTTGACGGGTTTGACTACTTTACTAGTTGGATAAGGTTATCCACCAATAACAACTCTTGGATTGGTTGTGAGGATGGTTATTGGAGAACACAAAGATTGATTGTCATTGATAGGTAAATTTACTCTACCGGTAAGGTAGCCAAATTCTTGACGGAAACCACTCCAATTGGCATTAAAGCAATTAAGATTCTTACATAAAAATAAAAATTTACAAAGACCGGGTAAAAATGTCCCCACCACCAATGTAAAAAATCAACACACAAAAGCTTATACAAACATAGCCACTTAAAATGTACAAAAAATGAAAAGAAGAACAAAATGAAGCTCTTAGAGAGTGTAGTGTGTACCTGAATGAGACCGCTGGCCTGGCCACCGAAAAGACGGTTATAGGTCTCGATCTTCTGCAGAATCTCGGCGATGGCATGGTCGTGGTGCTGCCTGGAGGAAGCCTCGGCTGGAACCAGCAGAGTAATCTGACGGCGACACAGCGGGCATTTGCAAGGCTGAATCGCTGATCCATGTAGCCAAACCATCATTATACAATTACCTGGACAACCAGAGAAGCCAATTTTACCGATTCATTTGACAGTTTTAGTTGATGATCATGATTTTTATTATTATAAAAAAAAAAAAAAAAAAAGAAGGAGAAAAGGCACCGCAAAACCAGTGAGAACAGTTGGCTTGGCAAGGGACGGTGAAGCTGCCATGGCAGACTGAGCAGAGATCGTTCTGTGGAGGTCCCTCCATTTCTTCTCCCTCTCTTGTGTGTGTGTGTGTGTGTGTTTTTATGACGAGAACTAAGAAACGTGAGAATCAAGCGGGTATATTCAATATAGTGAGCAGTGAAGATTGATGGCTTTCTTATTTTAACAGCCAACGGATTGTCTTTTAATGATAGGGGTTGATGAGACTCACCGATCGTATAAATTTTATATTGATTTTGTTAGACTTAGGTAAGAATGATAAAATTTATTATACATGAAATCTTTAGGAGACAGTTAAGGATGATAAAATTTATTTTATATATATATTTCATATAGAAATCACTTTAAAATCAATAAAAATTCATCATTTAAATAAAATTTATAAAATCAATGACTTTTTAATACATTTTAGATTCAAACAGATTTTATACAAATATTAATTAAATATATCTAAATTTTAATTAATTTCATATAAATCCGGATTGAATATACTTAAATTTTACTTGAATTCATTCAAAATTTAATTGAATGTATTTAAACTTTTAAAATATTTTAAATTTCAATAAATCATAAAGTGATACTCCCCTTTAGAATGTATATATAATGTTAGTAGGGTGTAAATATCCATCATGCCAACTTTGTTGAGTGATTGACTTAAGATGTTGAGCCTTGTCTTGTTGATGAAGTCCAATGTATATGTAACGACTAAAATCTAAGCACACTATCGAAGAAGCCCAGTGATATAGGCTTTCTACGCAGCCCAACGCCAACAAGTCTATCCGCTAAAGACACCAATAAATGGCTGGGCCATGATTCAAATAGTGCTTGACTTAGCCAAGTAAGATCAAGTCGATAGGTGTTGAGATGAAGGGAAGTGATCCCTTTATATCACATGAACGTCCTACCTAGTAACAGGTAGGAACTCCATGCCTATAAAAAGGTGTCTCAAACATTACTTCATGGCTTTTTTATAGGATTGTTAATGGTCTATTAAGTTGACGGTTAAATGATTGGTCTACTTCAGCAACTATAGTATTAAGCATCCATGATATCTTTAATGGCCAATGATTTAAAGAGATAATTGCAATAACATCATTTGATCTTTAACCTAATTGTAGGTGCGTATTAGTTTTGGCCATAATTAGAAAACTTTCCCTCAAGTTTCATGAATGTTGTAGCTACACCCCATACGATTAGTTGTCTAACAATTGACTAAGTTTTATAATAAACGAATAATTAAAATATTAAAATAAATTAAATTTTTTAAAAATGGATAGATTAGTAATGGCCAATGAAGATAAAATTATAAAAGTATAAAAATACTTAACTATTAAAAAATAATATCTACAAAAAAAAACAAATGATGATAAGATGTAATGAAGATGAGAAAAATGAAAAAATCGGGAAATAAGGATAAGGATAAGAGAACCCACCTCGATATATCTCAATCCTCTCATTTCTTCCAAATGAGGATTTAGATAGAAAAACAGGAAAGGTAAAAGGATGGGGATGGGGATAGGGATGGGAAAACCCACCTTATCCCCACTTAGCCTTGTCGATATCTCCATTTGTTGGTTAGCATGTTTTCTCAAAGGATGCAATTTCATCTAAAATCAAGACTGTAAGTGACATTTCACATAAAGTGAAGGGTATTATGCAATTTTACAAAAGTATATTAGAATGTAGAATCAATAAGAACCGCCAATTTCACTGCGTTACAAAAGTAAAAAAAAAAAAAAAAAAAAATCACCAGAGGAGGAGATATGAGTATGTCAGTCTGTGTTAACAACACTCAATTTCTGACCACTACCCGGAAGCTCCATACCCGAAGCCTCTACCCGTTTCATCGCAAGCTTACCATCCCAAAACGCCGCCGTTTCTCCCCGAAAGCATCCTCCTTGGTGCTTCCTCTTCTTCCATTCAACGTCAACGAGGTATGTGCATTGCTTGCTCTCAATTCTTCGATTCAAAAATTAGATATATCATTTGCTTTAATGACTGTTTTACAGGTTCTGGTTCCTTCTGAGACTAAAACACTGCATTTATATGAAGCCAGATATCTAGCTTTGTTGGAGGAGGTACTACTCTCATTATTTTGTTTCCTTTATTATTTATTTTTTTATAAACAATTATTATTTTTAAAAATTATTCATTTCCTTTTGGTTTTTACAAATTTTGCATTATTACAGCCCTTTGTATAGCAGCATGACCATGTGCTCATATTTTGTTATAATTTTAGTTTTAGGACAAATGCATTTAAAACAAAGTATCTGAGAGTGGTCAATGTAAAATTTGAACAATTTATAAGTAATTTTTTGTTTTTTTTGAGGGGCGAGAGCCTTCTGCCACTGGTCTTCAGGACATATGTTAAGATAATCTTTCATTATTCTTGCTACATGGCAAGACACTATAGGCTTTTTCGGGTTCTTATGTATAAGTTTTGGGTGTGGACGGTTTGGAATGTGCTTCAAGAAGGAATAATATATTCACTGGTCTTCAGGACATATGTTAAAATAATCCTTGGTTATTCTTGTTACATGGCAAGACACTATAAACTTTTTCCTGTTCTTATATATTAGTTTTGGGTGTGGACGCTTTGGAACGTGCTTCGAGAAGGAATAATATATTCACTGGTCTTGAGGACACATGTTAAAGTAATCCTTGGTTATTCTTGTTACATGGCAAGACACTATAGACTTTTTCCTATTCTTATATATGAGTTTTGGGTGTGGACAGTTTGGAATGTGCTTTGAGAAGGAATAATATATTCACCGGTCTTGAGAGTATATGTTAAAATAATCCTTGGTTATTCTTGTTACATGGCAAGACGCTATAAACTTTTTCCTGTTCTTATATATGAGTTTGGGTTGTGAACGGTTTGGAATGTGCTTCGAGAAGGAATAATATATTCACTGGTCTTGAGAATGCATGTTAAAATAATCCTTTGTTATTCTTACTACATGGCAAGATGGTATGGACTTTTTCTGATTCTTAGATATAAATTTTGGGTGTGGACGGTTTTGAATGTGCTTCAAGAAGGAATAATATATTCATCCTATTGGAAAAACGTTATGTTGTAAGTTGTGACACCTTCAAAATGATAGTATGTGAATGTTTTTTAATGCTCTAATGCAGGTTTGAGGATAAACAACATATTTTTTGTTACTAAAATGTGTTATGTTTGTTGGTGTTACTGGTAATTATAGTAAAACCTTTGATATTATGTGAATTATAGCTAAGCATAAATTTTATTTATTATTTGCTTGACTGGTAATTATTTCCATTGGTTGCAGTCTTTAGTAGGAAAGAACCTGTTTGTGCATTTTGTGTTGGACCCAATTGCTGTCAGTGATTCAGCAGCTGAATTATCATTTGCTGCTAGATATGGTTGTTTGGTTCTTATTGAAAATGTAAGCTTCCCAAACTTTGGACGATTTTCGGACCTCAAAACGTCAAAAGTAAGGAGGTCTTTTGTTGACTAACTTGGTGATTGATTTGCAGGTTGAGCGATTAGATGTTGGAGCACTAGTCACTATAAGGGGAATTGGTCGTGTTAAGCTCATCAAATTTTTTCAGGTGAATAAATTTCTAATCAAGTTTACAATTGCTCAATTTCTTGTGTATATTGCCATTCGTTATTTGACTGATTACTGTTGCTGATTTATCTATTGTTTATCTTGAAATTTTTTAGTTCACACATTGGCTGGCCGGTGTGTGGTGTTGATAAATTATGTTAGTTGCAGGATCTTCCTGTATTATCAGTAGTCTCAGTTGTTTTAAAACTGATCATATAACCATGAAATTTATTGAATGTATATTTTTTTTTAATGTATATTAACAACTTTATATTGCATCAAAAGAATAAGTGAAATCAAAGCTTTTTGTTTTGGATCCAGTCACATTTTCTGTGTTTGGAATAGCAGCAAATGCCACACACAGTCTGTGTTGATTGAAGTTCCGCCCACTAATGTAAATGAAATCTTTAACTAGTTAGGACAAGCAGCCCTCTTCTTTATGCCTAATATGTTTCTGTGTGTTCTTTTATTTCTTAATTGACTATCTGCATGCTGCAAGCTTTGGAAGTGCATCTCTTCTTCGTTGTGTGATCTCTATGTGCAGCAAATCCTGTTCTACGTAGATTTCAATAATTGGTGTGACAAATAACGGTTTAATTATAGTAATTTGTTTTGGATTTTAGTAACAATAAAGTTGTGAAGGAAAATAATATAATGAGGAGGATATAGTTAAACATTTAGAATACATCAATAAAAATTATTTGAATCTCTGTATTATATGTCAATTCCGTTCTATGTCCTTTGCTTTCCTTTTCCCTTTTTCCCAGCTCTGTCATCTTGTAGAGTTTGTATAATAGTGTATATGTATCATAGCCACATGGTTGAACTCTTATGTTATCTAGAAATTCTGTTTACTACTGTTTCTTGCAGGCAGAACCTTACTTGAAAGGTGAAGTCATACCAATGCAGGACACATCTCCTGACAGTCCAAGTGATGTGCTACGCCCAGAAGTTTCTGCTGTGAAGGATGCTGTTTACAGTTTAAATAGCTTAGAGATCAAACTGAAGGTATGCTTCTTTTTGTGTGTGTGAAAAGGTACTCAAATTTTTTCCTTCAATAAGAAAATTTTATCTTTACTAAAATTTCCAAGTAATCCAATGAGGGTTTGAATAAATTAAAAACGTGTAGAATTACATAGACATTGAGTTGCTAGCTTTGGAAGGAAAGCAAAAAGTCAAGTTATTGATGCGTAGGAAGAAGAAGAAACTTGGTAGCTCACTCCTTCAATTAATGTCGATCACTTGGAAAGATCAAAATTTTCTTCTACTTCAAGTAGGCGCTGTGTGGTCTTCCTTTTATTGGACCTTAAAATTTGAAATCGAAATTTAGGTATTGTTGGAAATCTGATTTAGACTTGTTGCCTTCTAAGTCAACCTAGTTTGATTGAAAATTTTTTTTTAGTGCATTAGTATTACAGTTTTGCATTTCCTTTTTTGCTATAAAAAAGGAGGTATTTATAACTTCATTTTGGTCCCCTAATGCCTAGGTCCATCACCATGACGATGGAGTGTCTGATTGCTGGCTAGCTGTCTAAAAACAATCTTCTAACTGATTTCTGAGGCCAAAAAAGATCCTTTATGTTTTTGCCTCATGATTTTTTTTTTTTTTTAATAAGCATCTTGTCACTGTAGCTAATTATTATGCAAAATTAATTACTAAGTCATTGCATTATCATTTTTGTGGTGCATAGGAGTTGTCTGCTTATTGATCTCATGTGAATAGGCTCCCAAGGAAGCACGTTTGCAGACTCAGATTGTGAATTCTCTTTTGTGGGCTGATAAGGAACCATCCTTAGATTGTGATGACGCTTTCATTCCATCTTTGCCTGAGCGTATATCCTTTGCAGCATTTCAACCTGTATCAGGCAAGTCTACTTTCCTTTGTAGTTTACTTTGGTTTCCATGGTAGCTGCACCCTCCACCTATTTTATGCTATATGTCTTTTGCTTTGATGCCAATCTCTAATATACCACAAACAAGGGTAACTAAAAATGCTTCTCTCTTCAAAAAAAGGACAAAAGTACCAGTTTTCTGATTCTTATGATTGTTGTAGGACAAGAGAACAATGAAATCTGTGAAACAAATATGAAATAAATAACATAAACGCCCGGTTATATGCAAACCTAGTCAAATTCAAATGAGAAAAGGAATCTTAAACCAACATAAAAGAGCAAAAATCCTAAATTCAACAGTATAATATTCGTCTTTTTGGTTTTTGGTACTCTTCATTTTAATAAAAGCAGGTTTGAAATGATGTAACATCTGACTTGGAAAGTATTGGTTGATGTGTATCTGGAATATTTGTTGCTTGAACAGGTTCAACTCAATCAGAAGTGATGAAGTTGCAACAAAAGAAGTTGACTGTGATGGGCTTGAGAGACACAGAACAAAGGCTAAAGGATTCACTAGAATTTCTTAAAGAGAACATTTCCATGGTTGTTGCCAAGCTTGCTATTCAATCCATAGAAACGCAGTAATCTATGCAATTCTGTGTTAGGCCTATGTACTGTCTTGTAAAAAATTGTGTCTTTGTAAAATTCATATTTTAAGAGATGTATTTCTGTTGATATTGGTTGCTAGAAACATCTTTGGTTAATTTTTATGAAATTGAAAGATGTTGAACTTTGCCAGTGAGATAATTTAGATTGAATTTTTAGTTTATCTCATTTTAGATTGAATTTTAGTTTCACCTGAAGTTGTAATTCTAAATTTTAATTTCTAGAGGGTTATGAACGGGGACTTCAATACATTCAATAATTTTAATTTGTAATATTTTTTTCAAACATTAAAAATTACAATTACAATATTTAAATATGGAAGAGTGTTGACAATTAATGAGTTTTCTTAATTTTTTTTTTTTTTAATAATTTGATAGGGTTCAAAGAATTGTCAGAAGAGATGAAAACACTGATGACGCGATTTAGGATTACTCTTATATGAGAGAAATTTACCCACACGAAGGTCAAAGGAGGTCCACATGAGGGTGAGGAAGTCCACACAGAGTTTTCTTACATTTGAAGATAAGTTTTTGACCTTGTGGTCTGAGGCAAAGCTAAGGTAAGAAATATTTGTAGAGATTAAGATGCTTGAAAATTTAATCTCATAATACCTTTTGATATATGTACTTCAAATATTATTATGTAATTTAAAAATCTACTTTTAAAATATTGAGAGATATTTATTTTTATAAATATAAGATCTAAAAATGTATTCTTATTATAAAATGGAGAATTTTTCATATGATAACTATACTTTATAAAACTCAAATCATTTATCATGAAAAGGTTCAATAGGAGAGACTCGAAAGGGTTATTTTTGTTTAAAAGCCTTTATTTTTAGCCTAAAAATACCAGCTGATTTACAAGTATTTTAATATATATTAAGAAAACAAAACAAACAAAATAAAATAAAAAAGAAAAAACTTTTTGTCATGTCACTCATGTCAAACAAAAGTGGTGGACTACAAAAATAGAAATATCTAATCAGAAGTCACCCACTCTAAACAAGATATTTTCTTTTCTCAAACTCCAAACACGATATTTTCTTTTCTTAAAAAAAAAAAAGAAAATGCAAGATATTTTCTTATTATCTTCCTTTCAGTGAAACTCTATAGAACGAACAGAAATGGGACTGGCCTTCACAGTCACCCCCTTCTTTCATGCCTCAGTTCTCGCCACCGCCACTAGACGGCCTTGTCTCCGCCGTCATCGCCTCCTGCACTTCCTGCCCACTTCCGCTTCTCCTCCTTCTGTACGTCTACTACATTCTTTTACGTATTTTATCTTTTCTGTTCACTTATTAACTGCTTATATTAGTTATTGGTAGTAACAATGAAAACTTGATGCTTTCATGAATTTACAATGATGCTTAGAGTCTTGAAACCAAAACTAGCCAACCCATGTGAGCTTTTTGTGTGGCTACGTGTTGTTTTTTTGTGCTAGGAAGAGTATGCATAGTGCTATATGTTCATGTTGTTATTCACTACAAGTTGGTTGATGTCTTTGTATGCAGTTTTGATACAAATTTGTTAGAGAATTGGTACCCACTTTAGGTGTGTGTAGTTGTAATATTTGTATAGTTAATGTTAGCACGTGTGATGTATATGGTGAATGTTGCATTAATGTAGTGCACATATTCTTAATTTATTGATTTTCATGTCTTTAGCATTAGAGGAAATTTTGTTACTTGACGAACATGCTACTAAATTGTATTGATCTTAATGCAAATCCTTGAATTGATGCTAGGTCCTGTCGTATAAATGCACCTTCGGATAGTTTAAATTTGTTTTGCTTGGTTTGTCTCTGTAATGTTTACACGAATTAGATGAGAAACCTATTTCCAAAAAATAAAAAAAAAAAAAAAGAAGCTGAGAAACCAAACTTATGAGGGATTGAAGAGAAGAAATGATATTTACTGATTTTGGCTTGTAATGGTTTGATGAATCTAAAGAGCTATTAGTTTCCGGATTGTTTATTAAAGATATGTGTATGGTCTGCAGGCTATTTCTTTTATCTACTGGCATGTGATATGAGTCTAGTAACTATAAAATTTGACTCTTTTGCGAACATTTTATTGCAGTCACCTTTTATATTACTATGAACGTTTACAATAACTGGGTTTGTTGTCTTAGTGCTTATAGAAATTCTGCAACTTCTGACTGCTACTAAGCTTCAGTTTTTGCTCAGAGAAAAAGCTGCATAAATTCTCGGAGGTCGTTTAATCTTGAAGTGTCTTGTAGCCTTGTTGAAGTGGAAGATGACAATGAGGCATGTGAGTTAGTTAATGGAATTGAGCTTTCCGTTGGGGAGGGAAGTGACAGCATCCCAGCTTATCTCTTTAAGGCAGTGAAAAACAACAACGAAACTGGTTTACTTCTGCTGTCTGATATTTTCGGATTTGAAGATTCGTCCACCAGAGACTTTGCATATCGCATTGCATGCAATGGATACAAGTATGTTGCTTAATCTTGAAACATTATAATGTGTGTGTGTCCATGTCAACATCGTTCCTTTCTGTAACAAGGACACTTCTCTGTCACAACGTCTGTTGATGACCAGAATGTATGCATGTCGCAAATTCTCACTTTTGTGAACTTTGGTACTCCCTTCTCTTTTGAACATAATCAGACTCTCCAAGTCTATACTTATTGCTTCTTTTCTGTAATGAATAATGCAGTGTTCTTGTTCCAGACTTATTTCGTGGGGATCCATGGGCAAAAGACCGTCCTATGACTATGTTCGAACAATGGTTAGCAAGACAGGACCCCCAAAGGGTTGCAAAAGATACTGCCGCTGCAACAAAATGGATGGTTGATGAATTTATGGCTGCAGGAATCTCAAAGAAGCTTGGCATAATAGGGCTTTGCTTTGGAGGTGGCCGGGTAATAGACGTTCTAGCCCAGGACCAAGGTGCTTGTTTTGGCATTGGGGTCTCCTTTTATGGAACAAGAATAGATCAATCTCTAGCATCAAACATCAAGACACCCGTCTTGTTCATCTCAGGGGACAACGATCCTCTTTGTCCAGTGTCTGTCTTAAAGGATGTCAAGAATAGAATTGGTAGGGGGTCTCGGACAGAAATTTTCAAGGGAAGAGGTCATGCCTTCGCCCATCGACCTGGATCTCCTGAAGAAGATGCTGATGCAGAGCAAGCATTCACGATAATGAGAAACTGGCTACACGATGGTTTGCTCGTAAGCAATTGAATCTGAATCCTGGTAAGTTCTTGCAGTTATGTTGAAGGTCAAGGTAGTACAGCACTACAGCCACTAGTGATAGCTATTTTGTGTAAAGTTGTTGCTGTTAGCTTGTATTTGCTGGGGCATCAACACTTAATACTGAATGGAGAAAGCAAAGAGTTGTTTAGACTTTCACTTTACAATGTATATCTTGTTTATAATGCATCTTCCAAATAAATGCATAGCTTTCTTTCTTCAAACAGCATTTAAAATTGTAGTCCTCGATAACAAGCAATAGCTGTACATTTCGTTCCGTATTTCTCTAACTTGGACTCAAGCATTTATGAATAAGAAAATAGGAAATCCGAGGCCTTTACCGAAAACAATTATTTCTCTCTTTCCCTCATCCCAGTAAATTTTATCGGCCATAGAATTACAGAATAGAAGGAAGCAGTACATCAGATTAGAGGTTTATAAAATAAGATTGTTTGTACCACACTTTCAAAAGCCATTACAGGGAAATGATCCAACAACATTATCAACTTTAGAAAAAATTGATTTCAAAAGCAATCAACTAGATGATTTCGTCAAAATATCATCTCATTCCTGTCCATCCTGCAAAGAAACAGGAGATCATGTTAACTCTATGATAGCAATTTTCCGATAAACAAGACCAGTAGAAGACAATAACTTAGTTGATGTAGTACTAGATCAAGAACATTCATGATTCAACAAGATACAGATTGTGCAGCCATCATAAACTGAATCTTGTGAATCTTACTAGGTAACATTTATCATTACTAATGAATATGACATGTATTTGTGACAACATAAAAATGTATCCTTGTCAAATTTTGTGCTATTTTGTTTGTCCACTTCTTATTTTTCCTTTGAAAATTGGTTGTTTCATAGAAGATATATATAAATGGTTAAGAAACTTAGACAAAACAAAAGTGCATGTATACCACCTTCATTTGATTCTCAAACACAAACATATACACATGTAATTGTGGAACCAACCTGAGGAGCTGGAGCGACTGAAATGTTAGGAGATGCTGACTTCGTTGGATGCCCATCAAAAATACGGGAACAGTCAGAGTAAGCAGATCCAATTCCCACTCCAGCACCAAAAGCTACAGATGCCCAGCGAGTAGCAGGGCTCCCTGGTTATACACAAGATATAATCAAGATTATTCATTTGGGACGAACAGAGGATCGCACTTAAAACACCTGTGAAATGCTGAAGCATGATTTCTTCTTTAATGCAAAAGTATTCAGGAAACTAAACCTAGTAACTCTTTTTCATGCATCATGTCATTAGAACATTTCAAATTTTCTTCTATTAGATGCAACTCATGTGATCATAATTTCTAAAGATATTTTCTTACAAAAACACACAAATGTGCACTGTCTTAAGAGGCAACATGACAATTTTTCAAACCATGTCCCTAGTCAGTATATTTCACTCTCTCACAAAATTGTGAGCAATCTAGGAATGTGGACACAAAGCATTCAAGGAAAAACAACACCGAAAAGCAATAAATTAAATAAGCAGTGTCTTCATTAATGCTACACTACCTTAAGTAGCCATTTAACCAATTTTCAGTCTTGGATTCCTGTTATATGGGATTTACTAATGTTGCTTGTGCTTTCGTTCGTTCTTTTCCCTCCAATTGGCATCAAGAAAATTTAGATAATCTCCATATTAGCTGAATATGACTATACATATGATCCCAAATCCAATGTCATAGACTCATAGATCGTTGTGCCACTTATGTTTTCACTCAAGGTTGCGTTTAAATTAAACTCAATTCAGAGATATTGTACTAAGTACTCAAGTAGCAAATGTGTGACTCAATTTGGCTTACATATCAATATATTACGATGTGAGAAAGCTTTGTAGCTACCTTCAATCATTAAAAATTATCATAAGCATACAATAACAAACAGTCACTTAACATGGAGATCACAACTGCACCTGGAACAGTTTTTGTTAGCTCAACCTAATTATGAATCCAAGGTACCCAGAAAGGAAAATAAAAAGGAGGAAATAAGATGAAGACTTTGATGGTCTGCCTTCTCATAAAGTACTTTCCACTCATCTAGCATAAAATTTTCATTCGCTAACAAATTTCATGGGTCTGACCAGAGCAGGCAAACCAATACCACAAGTATGATTGTTTGACCTGTTGAACAAACAAAAAACTCTCATCCATATATGTATTTCGCTACCCATCTCTAAAGATCCTTTGTTGTGCTTCCTACAGAATACAGTGACAATTCTCACCTGAACCTCTATCACCTTGGAAACAACCAGGAACCTCTAAGAAGTCTCCATGTAACTAGGATGGGTATTATCTAGAATTAGCACAATGTCTAGGGATATTTCAAAAAGGGAAAGAAAGAATACATAATAGTCATCTGCAAGAATCAGGAACTCTTGAATATAAGTGCTACCAGAACCACAGGCACTATATTAGTGGTCCCTAGAGTTTCAATTTAAAAGATTTTCATTGTTCATTGCCAGTGCCAATATTAAAATCAAAGACCAAATCCATGTCTCCCCTAAAAAGCAACTTCTAGATATCTGAATGCCCCTGCTTCTGCAGATCAAATTTGGTCATTTTTGTAATCATATCTATTACAAAAATTGTGTGATCTATAAGTTACTACACACGTTTACTCATTAGGTAGTTTTAGTTGCTATAAGTCTTATCTGCATAACATCTCAGTTCTTCTGACAGTAAAACAATCAGTTTAGGCTATTTAATTATCAGTACAGGTATATATATTAGATCGACAGGCATCATTATTTGTCCTTAAGGATTTCTGCCAGCTTTATGGATCTCTACGCTCCGTTTTCAGGGCCTTTCTAATTATTCTACAATCACAGACAAAGCTAGTTAAGGTGATTCTAAAAGATTCAGCACCATAGATTTCCCAAATCCAGATGTTTTCCAAATTGAATTATGATGCCTCTTATGCCTTAGATTCTCCATTCTCGGTGGCTCTTTCAAGAGAATCCTTAAGTTATAAAATGAAAAATCAGACATCTTCATTTGACTTACAGAGTTCAGCCTATAACTTGAGCAATAAAATAATCCAATCCAGAATTTAGAATCAATCAAACCACACTTGATAGTTTAATTCTTCCAAATCCCTCCTACAATGACAATCATTTTTGTTTTTTGGGCTTCTATAGTTAAGACTACTAATCTCAGCCATTATTAGAATTAAAAATGATTCAGGAGAGAACTGAGATTAGGGGTTCTAATAATTTAAAATTTAGGATGCACTGACCATATAAGCTTCGATAATTTTTTTACTTCATATGAAAAGAAACTGTCAATAAAAATAAAACGCATCATCAGTTCCTCCGGTAGAGTTAAGCTCAGTTCATGAGGTTTCCTTTCAGATTCTTTCAATGGTTATTGATGACCAACGCTAAGACGTCAACATTCAACAACAAAAAAAACCACATTAATAAATAAGTCAAGAACCAATCATAATAAGTCATACTCATGGGCTTCTTCCAAAACTCCGAGACTCTCTAGCTAACTAGACAACTGCTGCTATTATTCAAAACACGAAATAATAGACCATACATACTTGATAAACAAGACGGTTCAAGGTGATTATATAATTCGACTCTCTCAAACATACAATGCACTCTGACGCCAAAAACAAAACTCCATTCCATAAACAATTCTCAAACTAACCAACAAAATCAATCAAAATCTTATAAACAAAGCGGCAAAGGAAATGAGAGAGAGAGAGAGAGAGACTGACGGAAGAAGAGGAGACCGGTAAAAGCGCCGGCCAAGGAAGAGTAAACGAAGCGACGGATCGTCAGATCGATACACGTGTCCCATTTGGCGTTGAGGTCGTACTTCGGCGGCACGATTCCACTTTCTGCCATTATTTTTTCTGGTTCAAAAATTTGATCTCTGTCTGTGCTGCAACACTTGGGTGCGGGTGAGGGTTTCTTGTTTGTTTTCGGTCTCTTTCCTGCCTTCCCCGAATCTTGTCTGCGAACTGTTGTGTCAGAGAGGCGAGTTATGGGCCCATGGGCCGTTCGGTTATTGGGCCCTTTTGGCCCATTTTGTTGTGTAATGTAAGATGCTTCTAAATGTACCCATTACTATTCCTAAATGCTACCTGTAAATGAAGGGAAAGTTCGATTCGTTAGCCAAACATTATATAATTTTTTAGCTAATTACATCTACTAAAACCACTATACACATTAGTACATTATACCTCTGTACAACTTGGATTACATACCTCTATTCAAGGAAAAAATTGCTCTTACCACCCTGAAGAATTTATCTGCAATTTACCCATTCACATAGGAGGGGTCTAGCGGAAATTATATAATTTCTTGTGTTTTTGAAAAGAAGGATAATTATACATGAATTTTAGACCATGCTATGTCTTAAGGCTTGACCTCTCCTAGGGTGCTTCAACTTCCTTCCTCTAAAATAAAAAGAATGTTAGGGATTGTTGGTGACTGCACTCTTAAGAAAGTAGGAAAGATTGAGTTAAGTATAACCACTCATTCAATTTGTAACCCACTTCAAAAAAAAAATTTGTAACCATTCCATAGTCGATGCGCCACTATCCTCAACCGAACAACACATGATGGGTTCCTACCAATAGTCTCCCTGGGAGATGTGTCAGCCAATTACTTGAGGTCGACATATTACCTAGCGAATCCTGGCTAATAAAGCTCTTGCTTAGAAACAATTTTTGCCAACACAATCTTTTTGGTATAACAAACGCAAAATTCACAGTTAAATACAAATAAATAAACAAAAACAACTGAGAAAAAATAAATCAAATTTGTCCGATATTAAAAAATGAAAACAGTAAGACAGCACATGAAATGAGACATGCTGGTGTCCAAACATAGGATTCCAGGTCCTTCACACCAACAATAAAAGCCCTCGACTCCAACGTCTATATTTATTCACTGGCTCACTCCAGTTCTGTTACTGTATAAAACCGCGACAAAAACAATCACATCGTGCAGCGTGCGCATAAGAACACAACTCTCTACTTCGCGTGACTTCAATCTCTCTCTCTCTGTTAACTCTTTACACTTTCACTTTTCACTTCACTCTCTTTCTCTCTATTTGTTTTTACTTTCTAAAATGGCTGAAGAAGCTCCCAACACTGCAACAACGCTACCGCCGCCGCCGCCGCCGCCAGCCGTGGCCGAGCCAGCCTCCGACCCTTCCCCACCACCGCCGCCAGCTCCAGTAGAGAAACAAGACCCACCTCCACCAACACCTCCGCTTGCTGCTACAGTGGAGAAGGAAGAGGTCAAGGTAGTGGAAACACCGGCTGTGGGGTCAGAGTCTGATCCACCTCCAGCGACGTCGGAAGAGAAGGAGGAGGAGAAGATGGTGGCGGCGGCGGAGAGTAGGTCGTTGGCGGCGATGATGGAGAAGGAAGCGTCGTCGTCACCCACTGCGGCGAAGGCAGCGAAGGCGGTGGAGGAGGAGGAGGAGGAGGAGGTGGTGGTGTCGGAGACGGAGAAAGCGAAGGAGGACACGGAGGTCGAGAAGAAGGTGCCTCAGACCTTGATTTCGTTCAAGGAGGAGAGCAACGTGGTGGCTGATCTCTCTGATACAGAGAGAAAAGCACTTTTGGAGCTAAAGCATCTCGTGGAAGGAGCAATTAAAAATAAGCAGTTCGCTTCACAAGCTAAACCAGAAGAAGAGAAGCCCAGACCAACTTCTGAAACTCCAAAACCAGAAGAACCCACAGAGGGATCCGACCACAGCACCGAAATAAAGCCCCCAGAAGAAACCCAACAAGAGGATCCGAATCCGAAACCCGAATCCAAACCCGAACAGAAGCCAACACCGGGAAAGGAATCATCTTCTTCACCTCCAGAAGAGGAGGTGTTGATTTGGGGGGTCCCTCTGCTTAAAGATGACAGGAGCGATGTGATTCTGTTGAAGTTTCTCCGAGCAAGAGACTTCAAAGTGAGGGATGCATTTAACATGATCAAGAACACCATCCAGTGGAGGAAAGATTTCCAAATCGATACTTTGGTCGATGAGGATCTTGGAGATAATTTGGAGAAGGTGGTATTCATGCATGGATTCGATAGGGATGGCCACCCCGTCTGTTACAATGTGTATGGGGAGTTTCAGAACAAGGTTTTGTATCAGGATACGTTCTTGGATGACAAAAAAAGGACTAAATTCCTGCGGTGGAGGATTCAGTTCCTGGAGAGGAGCATCAGGAAGCTTGATTTCAAGCCTGGAAGAGTCTGCACTATCTTCCAGGTTAATGATCTGAAGAATTCTCCAGGGCCTGGAAAGCGGGAACTCAGGTTGGCTACTAAACAGGCACTGCACCTGCTTCAGGATAATTACCCCGAATTTGTGGCCAAACAGGTATAAAATGCAGTGTTTTGAGATGTGGTTGATTTGATTTGATTTATTTAATTTTTGTGTTAATGTGAATGTTTTGTGGTTTTTGGGGTTTCCTGTTTAGGTGTTCATCAATGTTCCTTGGTGGTATCTTGCGTTCTATTCGATGATTAGTCCGTTTATGACTCAGAGGACAAAGAGCAAGTTTGTATTCGCAGGGCCATCGAAATCTGCTGAGGCCCTTTTCAAGTTAGTGAATGTTTTGTTCTATTATGCTTTTCGATAGATTTGTGGTTTTGTAACTGCATTATAAGATGTACATTGATTGGTTAAAACAGATACATATCGCCTGAACAAGTGCCAATTCAATATGGTGGGCTGAGTGTAGACTATTGTGAGTGCAATCCTGAATTTACCATTGCTGATCCTGTTACTGATATCACTGTAAAGCCAGCAACCAAGCAAACTGTGGAAATCATAATCTATGAGGTGAAATTGTGTTCTTTTCATTTTATTTGAAATAGTAGTGTGATTAGGTGTATGTTTTCCTACATAGGTGACAGAAGCAAAAGTTGGTTTTCATTTACTAATTAGGAACTGGTGAAGTGCAGAAATGTGTTATCGTTTGGGAGGTCCGGGTAGTGGGATGGGAGGTGAGCTATGGAGCTGAATTCGTGCCCGAGACTACAGATGGGTATACCATTATTATTCAGAAGCCAACAAAGATGACTCCAGCTGATGAACCAGTAGTGTCAAACAGATTCAAAGTTGGTGAGTTAGGCAAGGTATTGCTCACAGTCGACAATCCAACCTCGAAGAAGAAGAAATTTCTCTACAGGTTCAAGATTGAACCCTACCATGACTGAGGATTTCATTGTTTTTCAAGGCTTTAGATTTGGAAATCCCAGTATATTTCTCTGTAATTTCTGTGTAAGTCTCTGTATTTGGTCATGTTTCTTTGCATTGCCGAGCAATGCTAGGGAGGAGCAGCACATGAGTGTGAATTTTGTGTTGGCTTGCAAGATTTTTCGTAGAATTAGAGTCTTTTAATTTATTTGCGCAAAAAAAATAGAACGAATTCAAGGCAGGTGGAGAGAATTGTGGCATGGACATTTTAATGGGGTGTTTTGCACTGTATATTTTCCTTTTTGCATGGATGTCTATAGTATGAAACCATTTCCAGCCTGTACTTTTGAACAATTTATGTTATTGGTTGGCATTTGTACATCTGTAGATCTGTGACTCCTATTACGTTCAAGCAGTTGTGAGTCATATTTTAGCTTGATAGTAGATGTGATATTGTTTTAACTTGCTTGTGTTTATATGACCGTTGTCTATGACTTTCTTTGCAATGCTATGCTCGCTTCATTACTCGTTTTGGTTCTTTAACAATCATCAACCTACCAAAGTGTAGTTATACTAGTTGTAACTTGTTGGACAAACTTAGCTACTCCAAGAATGGAAGTAGTCAATGTTGTTACAGATTCTTGACTGCTAATATGAGAAAGATATATGCTTGCTGAACTTCTGTAGAACATTTTACAAAGAGAACAGAAAAACTTTGGTGGGATGTGTGTGTTCATGCATTCACAACACGATGCGGGATGTTGGTACGGTTATCCTATAATCATATATTGTTCCAACATCACGTGGCGTGTTTTGAGTGGGTGGGCACTTCCACCGCTCTAGCTGAAGTTTTTTTCTCCAAAAGGAGATATGTTCAAGAATGTTGAGGACAAGGATATATCTATCAATTGCATAGGTTGAAACTGGATAAGGAAAGAGAACCGACAGATGCCTCCACTTTATAATTCATTACACCAGTCAAAGTCACGTTTTTCATGTAGCATTCAATTCAGTACATGAGGAGATGTCAGTGGTTGTGCTTGTTTGTGTTCATTTGATGCTTGTGTGTAGGCTTGGCAATTCTTGAATGTCATGCATGTGCATGCATTTATTGTTCTACATACGAAGCAATAGTTTGGTAATTCCTCTCTTTCCAGTTCTGCAAGCAAGATTCAAAGAATTTGCATATATAAACTTCCCATTCGGCGATAATGACAACGAAAGCTCATTTCGAACTTAATGTGAGTCGGTTTGGAATTCAAACCTCTTCTTTAATTATAAGAGACCTTATCAGTTTAGAATTCAAACCTCTTCTTTAATTATAAGAGACCTTATCAGTTTAGAATTCAAACCTCTTCTTTAATTATAAGAGACTTATCATTTAAACGTTCACTTATAGGAGACCTTATCAGTTGAACTTTTAACCACCGATTAAGGTAATGCTTGTTTGCTAAGTATTTGAATACCCTAATTGGTTGGTAGCTTGTTTGTTTATCTATGCTTGATTTGAATATATTCGTTTAATAAAAAATTAATATGCACATAATTCCTAGAAAAAAAAAAAAAAAAAACAACCAATCATCCTGGTTGTCTTACAATGAAGGAAGAAATAATTTGGAATTAAATTTTTGTATTATAAATGTTTATTGAATGAATATGCAGATAAGATGATACCTTTCTTTTACTATAATTTCTTTTTGGATTGTAGAATATAATACTACAAAAGAGCGTCGGATCCATTTTAGTCTTCATATTACTTTTGTTCACCATAAAATAAGAAGCTTTATATCATAATCAAAATTAGTGTAAGATATGATTGCACAATGCTCATGCTTATGGGTTGAGACTAACCTTATAATATTTGTTGAACGGAATCAATTGTGTTTGAGCTTATTAAATTTGCAAGGTAGATTGGAATTTGGTGGCTGGCACCACCTTTTTGTCTGTTGGCTTTACGCACTTTATTTTAATTTTTAACAATCACTTTTGAACTGGCGTGACCAAATGCATTGATAACAGTTCACATTTTTCTTTGCGGTGTTATTCTTGATGTTAAGTCTAAGAAAATTCAATCAACTAAAGTCAAATTGGCTTCAAAAACAAGTTAGGCATATGTTTTGCATTTGACAATTAGCCTCCATAAAAAATTATTACTTCAGTCATAAAAAAGGTGATTGAAACGAGTTCTAGATAAGGGAAAATTAGATTGATTTTGAGAATTCGATTAACAATTGTCCACTTTATGATAGATCAGGTGAAAAATCATTTACAAAGAGGAGTCATTCTACAAATTTTTAGAAAAGCTTATAAGATACTTTGATTGATTTACGGTAGAAGGATCATTTTTTTCTTGGATTAGAACATTGATATGTAAAGTCTTTGACAATATGATTTGTTAGGTCATTTGTCTACTTGTCTAATAGGAATTTGATCTCATTCTTGTCCCAGCCACCATCACAATGGTAGTTCTTCAAACGATGTTATAATTTATTATATACACTTGTCTAATAGAAATTTGATTTTACTATTTAATTATCTCAACCACCATCATAATTGTCGTTTTAAAATGATGTAATGATAGTATACCGTATACTTGTCTAATAGAAGTTTGATTTCACTCTTTAACTATTCAACCATTATAATCATAAGGGTTCTTCAAAAGAGGTTATGATAATATACCAGTCAGATCAATTACTTTAGTATAACGATGTAATAAACTTTGTCTAATGGACTATTTTCCATTTTGACAACTTCAAATTCTGTAGTATTTCTATTATCTAGCTTTTTAATGAGCTCATTATCTTATAGATGTTCATAGATGGGAGAAGTCTAAAAGCCATCAAAATCGCTGTAACAAAACAGGTTGCAATGAAAAACAAGAAGGTATCAATAATTCAGCTATAAGGCCCAAATTAGTTTCTTGTTGCATCATTTATTAGCCCAAACCCAAATGGGTTTTAACCTGTAATCTTCAACAAATAACAACCTAATCATCCAGTTATTCTCTATAAAATCCCATCTTTAAGAAGACGTGTTTGATAGACATGAGAATAAATTTCTTGAGATCTCTTCTAAGTTTGGTTTAAATACAAATAAACATGAGAAAAGTAGAGTGGTTTGGTGATAAAGCCATCTCCTACCTACTTAATACTTAAATGATAGGTTTAGCTCTTATTTTCACCATTTGTGCAGAGCACTCTTTTCCAACTTTTAGAAGTAAAGATCCGAATCATACTTTAGAGTCTTATCTCAACTAATCTTAGTAGAAACCTAACTCAGTGTCAGATAATCAATATATATATATATTACCTTATACTCAAATGACAGGTTTAACTCTCATTTCTATCATTTATATAAACAGTTTTCTCCCAATTTTAAAAATAAAGATCTTAACCATATTTTAAAATCTTATCTCAGCTAGTCTTGATAGAAGTATGACTCAGTGTCAGATAATCAATATATAGAAATATATATACTTATAAACATGTTGATATATATATAAACATGTTGATATATATATATATATATATTATAGAATATTGACTTAAAGAACTTAAAAAAAAAAAAAAAAATGACTTAAAGAGGTTAGACTAGCAATTAGTCATCATACCTATAGCTCTCATATGACTGAAATATGTGAATAGTCAACTTGTGGCGTTATATAGCTTTAACCTTCATGTCCACCTATAACAAAAAGAATTTCATTAAATCATCCCCATCTCAAAACAACGGGAAGCACGCATGGTGATGACAGTTGAGAATGAGAGCCAGGTGCGGAGCAAAGTGAAGGCCTCCGATCAGCTTTGATGATCAGACGAAATTAAAAAGAAATAATTTTTTTGGCTCTAGCAAAGGATAAGGACTGGCAGAAATTCATTTTATTCAGATAAACATATAGTCTCTGTCATGGAAATTGGAGAATATCCTTCCACATTGTTTTTTATAAGTATTAATTGAACTTTCAAACTTATGTTAAAAAAATAATAATAAAATTTTTATAATGACTCCACATTTAGGGTTCTTTTTCCCAAGTTTTTGTCCTTTTTTTTTGAAGATATTTAGTTTGATGGGAAAAGCATATTTTTACTGCTAAATTTGATTTTGAAAAGTTGATCCAAAAACTGAAATTAGACAATTTTTGATGAATTTGATGGAGATGGTGAGATGGTGACATCAAATAATTAAAGATAGAGAACCACAAATTCACATTAGGATCACTTAGAAAAATTTTCTATATCCAAAATTCCAAATATTCTATTATGATATCATAATGACGACATTGCGTTGGAAAATAGTTTTTTTGTAATGAAAGAAATTGACTTGACAATATGAATATATGATGAATATAAAATTAAAGCTTAAATCATATTTTACAAAGATTCAGATTTTTATTTATTTAAATTCTATTTTAATATGTATACTATTAATAATTTCTAATTCGTCACATCACTTTTTAGAATAATTGGATGTCTTCTCATTTCCAAAGGTATTATGGTTTTAATTCTCACTAAACTCATTTTAGAGCTTCTATGGTAATTTTTCTCCTTTTATTATAGAAATATTTTATTTATCAGAATAAATATTTGAATAGTATGAATAGTATTCGATCTCGATAGATCTTGATATATCTCTGAGACGTTTATTATATGAAAAGTTGTACAAGCATAACCCAAAAAACAACTTTCATGATTATAAAAACGCTCGAAAAAGCAAGTCCCACAGCATATGAGGGGTCTCTTGACATTTTGTAGTTGTATTGACAAATTTGAAATGTAAATCTCTATCCCTATAAATGGATACATGCATCTTTGGAATATTTGAATCTAAGTACTTTTAAAAAAGAAGAGAAGAAAAAGAAAAAGAAAAAACCTTTATCTGAATTAAATGCTCAAGTGGAAATAAAGGATGCACAAAGTGCATCATCATAGATAGAAATTTTTCCCCCCCTTTTTCTTGACACACCACCTGCATAAATAAAACACAATTAAATACAATCATTTTCAAGTTTAAATAAACAACCTGTCCCTTCATATACATGTAATGATAATTAGCAAACTCATAAATCTAAATTATATAATTTAACCTATGAAAGCCCACCCATCCGTTTTCACTTCAATTTTTGAACTTCCAATTCAAAATGCAAAATGTCTTACATTATTGAAGTGGACCCTAGTGATTTTTTATATAACAATAATCATATATTGTCTATGATTATAGATGATGTGTTGTGAACAATATAAGAATCCCATCTTTTTATATAAGGTGGTGGGTGGTGGAGAGAATGATTAGAAACCAAACGTGGAGCCCCCATCATTTGATGGAATCTACAAGTTATAATAAATCAAAAAGCACTTAAATGGAAAAGCACTTAATGGAGACACACACATGTATACACACACACGCAGCAAAGACGGCGAATCCCCCAAAAAGAAAGAAAACAGATTGTAGCTTTTTTTCTCTTTTCTGCCAAGTGCTTCACAGACCTTTAGTTGCCAATCTCTATTTTTAAATTAAAAGTAACATTTGGGCAATATAGTTCGACAATTTTTTTTTTTCAAATTTAGGTAAAATTTATTCACTTTTTTCATTCGTTTAACTTTGATATGAGAAGCACACCCACTTTTAATTCAAATAGTCGTTGTATTTTCACATCAAATTTATGATCAAGCTTTTAATACATCATTATATCTAAAAAGTCCTTTTCACTTATTGTGAAAGATTGGCAAGTAGATTTTTAAATTTTATATAATATTTAATCTCGATAAATCTTAATAAACATTTACTTAATTATATTAATAAATTTTATATTACATTATAATTACATAAGAAGATTTATGATATAAAAAACAATTCATAAACCATTACATATATCATCAAATATTGTATTATATAATATGATAAATATAGATTAAATGGGTATTTTTGAATATCAGTATTATTTAGAAAAAAAAAATTTTTTATTAAAAATTGAGGTTTTTAAAAAATTTGATAATCGAATAGCATATTCTTACAATACATAAGTAAAATATTCTTATATTTCATTAAAATAAATAAAAACTTTTTATTTACCTTTTGGATCATTAATATTAACACATTTTATTTTGAAATTAACAAGATGTGCATGTATTCTAATCAAACTTTGAAGGGAATTTCATTACTTCTCTTTTAAAGATGTAAACTTTGAAGTGAATTTCATTAATTCTCCTTTTAAAGTTGCAAAAGTATATGATGGATGATTCACTTTTGGGAATCCAAGTGAGAAAAATGATAATTAAGCAAAATCATAGGACTTGACTTTTTTGGCCAAGCATGTGAAATTCATCTTAATTTCAGGGCATGAGGCATCCAATCCATAGGATTTTATTATTATCGATTCACAGTTATAATTACATAACCAACTCCAAAGTCAATAGAGGATCAAATTGGAATTAGAAAACAAAAATATCAAGCTTACAAGTTGCTAGACTGACTGACCAGCTATTTGGATTGTTTCCAAATGACATTTTCATAAATTAGGTCAGGAAACTTGTATGTTTTGACAATTAAAAAAAAAAAAAAGGGAGGCCCAGTTTCTTTTAATTAATTTCATTCGTATAAATTATATTATCAAGTTAGTAAACTTGATAGAAATTGAGATATTTTAATGATAACTTCTCACATTCATCTTAATAAAAATTGTGGGTTTATTATATCAGTATAGTTATTTGTATTGTCTTATTTTTGTTATATATTTAGTAATATATTATAAATGAAATACTAAAAATATTTTTAAAATTTATCTTGTGCATGATTGTTAATGAATTTTCTGGAGGCTTAATCCTTGAAGCCAAACTTTGAATGTCTCATTATTAATTTCTTTGTTTTACTAATTCAAAGAAACACATGTCCAAACTAGATAAGATACAATTTAAGAAGAATTCCAAAACCACAACAGGTTTTAGTCGAAATCGCAAGAAAATAATAATGTTTGTCAAATCAAGAGCAAAGATTTTCATTATAAAGCTTCAAAAAGAAGTTTGTTCATCTAATTTCCAAATCATAAAATATGAGTTATTGTAGCTTGTACAAAAATTTTATATAGATTATACTTCAATGATATGATATAAAAATTATCAAAATCATGTTTAATTATTATATCATTTATATGATATTCAAAACTCATATAATATTCTTTGAATATAAATTTAAATAAAATTACGATATATTATTTAAATATCATTTGGATAAATTTGAATATCATTTGAACTTCCTACAATCAGGAAAGGATGGTAATTGAAGAATTCAATCATTCATTTTCTCTTGGTAGAACCAGAAACAAGTTTCTCCATTTTCAATGAGCAGATGATTATCACAAACAGCCAAATTTCTTGTGTCGGCATCCACCATTCAATTTCAAAAGCAACCTTGTTGTCAATGTTGTCAAAATTTTCAAGAACAAGTGTCTTAAAACAATAAAATTTACCTAATTGAATCAATAGACATTACACCAAAAGTCATATAAGAAAGTAATACACCATCACATTTACACAAATTTTACAGGCAGAGGAGAGTATCAAGAATAATAAACAAGGACTTGTCTTTTTTATCATCGGTACTTGGTACCCAATCCAAAACCAAACAACCAAAAATCCCCAAAATTAAAAGAACTAATACAAAAAATTATATAAAAGAATCCCCCAAACTTTTTAAATTGTTTATAGAATTAAATTTCAACCAAAAATACAAATAAATAACCCTCTCTTATAGAAACAAAGGAACCCCCTTGTTTGTTTCCTTGTTATTGTTCAAAGCAATGGTCGGTCCTTCCTTTTTGTAGTTTGATTGGAAACTGAAATCCCCCCACCAATGCATTGATCAATGGTGATCATTTCAAATGCTTAATCAGAGAAGGGTTTGGTCTTGGACCTGTACAGGAGCTTCTTCTTCTTCGAGCTCTGGTTGTTAATGGTGAGCACCACCTTTCCAGCTTCCCCGATTTTGAAGGTATCGGAAATGACAGGTTCGTCAGATGCTGAAACCTTCCTTGTCTTTGATACAATCACAGTGTAGCTGCCCTCTGTGCTTGGCACGAATTCAGCTCCATAGCTCACATCCCAACCTGAGACTCTGAGTTCCCACACCAAAGTGCCAGCCTGCATATTCATTAACAAAACCACAGTTACAATTGCACTTCTCCATAGGCTCCACAACAGTTGTCGTCAGGTCAATAATATGTTAATGTAAACACAAGATTCGAGAGATTGATTGATGTAGTACCTCTGTAAACGGGAATTCAACTGTGTGCGTGGTTGCTGGCTTGATTAAAACCTCAGTAACAGAATCAGCTGTGGTGAATTCCTGCTCACCATCTCTTTTCAGTCCACCATATTGAATTGGCACTAGTTCAGGAGCTATGTATCTATATGTCACCAACAAAAAACACACAACCCATAATGATCATCAGAGACAGTAACAGAGACAAAACCCATCAATGACCAAGCACATTGAAGGCAAAGAAAGAATTATAGGAATCTCAGAGATCTAATAATAATTCACCAATAAAAGGAAAAAAAAAGGATCTATGCGCATCATCACCATCACGAACACTATAAATGACCAATCAATAGAGGGAATCACTTCAAAGAGACCCCATAACATAAAAATTGCAACCATTAATAATCAAAGCAATTAATGAAACTATAAACACCAAAAAGGAATTGAAGAATATCTGACAACATACTTGAAAAGGGCGTCGGCAGATTTAGATGGGCCTGCAAATACAAACTTGCTCTTGGTCCTTTGTGTCAGAAAAGGACTTATCATCCTATTGAAGGCAAGGTACCACCAGGGAACATTGATGAACACCTTCAAAAACCAAAACCCCACATCAGATACATAAACATAATAACAAAACACGAAAAGAGATAGTGTTTTTTTAGACATACCTGTCTCGCAACAAATTCAGGGTAATTATCCTGGAGCAAATGGAGAGCCTGGTTGTAGGCCAACCTGAGCTCTCTCTTTCCAGGTCCAGGAGAGTTCTTGAGATCATTGACCTGAACAATAGTGCAGATTCCACTTGGACTGAAGTCAAGCTTCCTGATGCTTTTCTCCAAGAACTGGATCCTCCACCTCAGGAATTTGTTGCGTTTTTCCTCATCAGAGAAGGTGTTCTGATAAAGCTCCTTGTTTTGGAACTCCCCGAACGCGTTGTAGCAAACTGGGTGTCCTTCTTTGTCGAATCCGTCCATGAAAACCACCTTCTCCAATTCGTTTCCAAGGTCCTCTTCGAGCAGTGACTCTATACCGAACTCTTTTCTCCAACGGACGGTATTCTTGATCATGGTGAAAGCGTCCTTCACTTTGAAGTCTCTGGCTCTCAGAAACTTCAAGAGAATCGTGTCGCTTCTCTCGTCACCCAAAAGAGGAATACCCCAGACGAATACCTCCTCCGGAGGCGGTGGAGGAGCAGCAGCAACAGCAGGAGGTTCGGCTTCCTTAGCTGGAGCTGCTGCCTCCTCAGGCTCGGTGGCGGCAGCCACTGGTACTATAGTCTCTTCAATGGCCTCAACAGTCTTGGCTCCGTCTTCATCAACAGCTGTTACCTTCTCCACCACCACCACAGCCTCTACTGGCTTCTCCTCCTCCACCGCCGCTGCCTTCTCTGGCTCCGCTTTGGACTCCTCCGTCTTGGGTTCTTCTTTTTTGGTTTCTTCTTCAGTTTTGGGCGGTTCTTCTTCTTTCTTGGTTTCTTCTTCTACAACAGCTTTCTCCTCCTTGGGCTCCTCTTTGGCCTCCACCGCAGCAGCAGGCTTCTCCTCCTCCTTAGCCGGCGGAGCCGGAGGAGGAGAAGTGAACTCATGCTTGTTAAGCGCTTCCTGAATAAGCACCTTGAGTTCATCAAGCGCTTTCTTCTGAGGATCAGGAAGCTCACCAACCACGTTGCTTTCCTCCTTGAAAGAAGCAGACTGAGCAATCTTCTCCTCCTCCACCTTCTCCTCCGTCTTCTCCGCTTCAACCACTTCCTCAACACCCTCTTCACTCTTCTTCACTTCAACCTTCTCAGGAACCTCAGGCTCCGGCACAGGCGCCCCCACTTCCTTCTCCGTAACCGGCTTCTCCACCGCAACTTCCGCAGCCGGTTTCTGGGTCTCCTCCGCCATAATGAATAGGTTACGTTGATACAAAGAAAATAATAGAGAGAGTGTGTTTGTGTGTGTTTAGATTTCGAGAGAGAGAGAGAGAGAGAGAGATGCTTTGGTGTTTTGGTTTGTGTCGTGTGGGGGTGTGGTGTTTGGTTGTGTGATCACTTTAAAAGAGGAAAGGGAGGCTGAGTTTGGTCGTTGGAGATGGGAGAAACCAGTCTGTCAGAGGGCTTTGCCAGCTAATACCACCCAGCAATCCCTCTCTTTGTGGGCCCCCACTACTCTTCTGTCTCTTTGCTCTAACCGCTCTTTCCTGTTTTTCCGTTTTCTTCGTTTCTATTTCTATACCTTGTTTAAATTTCAGGGTTTTGTTCCCAAAAAATAAAAAATATCAAAGATTTTGTTTTCTTCATTCAAATCAAAATAACTTCCAAATTTTATCGGAAAGAAAACTATCCTATATAAATTTATAAATTATGCTTATTAATAATTAAATCTCTATTAAACAAGGAAGGTGATCAATTTTTTTTAGGATAGTAAAAGCATAATTAAATTCAAAGAAAACTACTCATACTTTGTTTTTTAAAATAAAGGTGAGACTTGAATATTTAATTTTTTAGGATTATTGGAAGTGTTTAACCATTCTCAATAAAGGTGATGTGCAAGATGATCAACCTTATATGTTAAGATAGTAACCATTACTTAGCATGTATGATATTTGTCTTGTAAGTTCATAATTTATATAATATGAGTTATAAGTTGTAATCAACGATTTATTTGTTATATGATTTTGTGATTTATATGATAAGTAATACTTACAAGAAAAGTTTAGAACTATTCACAATTTTTTTTTTTTTTTGACTTCATATGGAGTTTTGCTTTGTATTAGTTGATATTCATGTGAATTTTGTGTAATTGTCCAGTTCAAAACTTACTTATTATTAAATATATAGGCTGTGAGATATCAAATTTTATAAATCATGAGATAGTATAATAATTAATATGATATAATATATGAGTTGTTAACATCTTATAAATCATAAAATGTTAGATAATTAATATAATATTGATAACTCACATACTATATTTTTTCGGTATAAATTTGGACAAAAATTAATATAATGTTGACAACTCATATATCATGTTATTTGGATATAGATTTAGACAAAAATTTTTAAAAAGTCTAATATTACTCATTAATTATTATATCATTTCTGATATTAACAACTTATATGTCAGAAAATTTAGGTATGGATTTAAACAAAACATTTATAAAAGCTAATATTATTCTAATTAATATGATTTTGACAACTCAAATATCATATCATTTAAGTATATATTTAGGCAAAAAAACTGAAAAGTCTAACATTACTATTATTGAATTTATGGTTCCATGATTTGAATAATGCATTGTTTTATATCAGTTTTTGGAAAAATCTCTTACAATTTTCTTTCGCTTTTTATGTGGTTTGTAGGGTTTTAAGAGTGAATAAACCTACATATCTAACTGTCATCCTAGCAAAAACTGAACTACGAAGCTCGAATGAACCAAGCGTGAAAATCGGTTAAATCCAACCGCTAGCCTTAAAATATGACAGTTATTGTTTTCTCATTTCTTCTGTCAGTCATTTTATAAGGATAATAATGTAATTTCATCACATCATAATCTTCTGGTTCTTGTGCTAATCTTATAATTAGTCAAATTCCATCCAAGTTTCTGTTCTTTATGAGTTTCGGCACAATTGATGATATGTCCAATGTGGCCAATGCAATCAAATCAATCTATCAACCAACAGTAGCCGTTTTGATTACAATATTCCGTTTTAAGTTCATATCAATCCCCTCACTAGACGACAAATCATTCTTAATTTACGTGTTAGCGTATCTATTCCAATAGTTATAATCCAATTTGTTACTTGATAATTTTTAAACACCACTTCTAATCTAGCGATTCAAAATTGAAAATTATCATTTTGGATAAACGGTTCCAAGCATCAAATCATATCAAATGAAAAATATATCACTTCCAAATTTAGTATATATTTGTAGATGATAACTGAAGTCGCTAGTTTAAACGCCAGCAGTCCTATGTCTTTGACATGATTCTATACCTTACAAATAACAAGCGCTCCCACCTATTTGTATAGGCCAACTCTCCACCCTCATGTGGGTTGTTCTCCCCACCTTCGTATAAAAAAACTCTTTCCTTATGAGAGCAAAATCCTGAACCGCACCATCAACGTTCTTATCTCAATTGATTTCGATAGTTATCTAAATCAGTTCCAATTCCAAAAAAATGTATATATTTATTCTTAAAAAAATCGTATGTATTCATCTAAATTATCCCATTATATGTATTTATTAACTTGTGAAAAGTTTTTTCTCTGAAAATCTACGTAGATTGAATAGATATATATTGTCTATTCTACAGACTTCTTTATTTATAGGAGTAGGTATTAATATATATGTATTTTGACATATCTTCCTATATATGAAAGTTGCAATCTAAAGCGAATTTGTTAAGATTAATCTCAATAGATATGACAGATTTCTAACCTATTTGTGTGAACTTTATATAAAAGAAAATAATAAACAAAGTAAGATTTTTCTATCAATTAATCTCATTCTTATCCATGTGCTTCAACTTTCTAATTGGTCTAGTATCATGTCTATCATACCTTAAAATTTTACTTTTGTTGAAAAAAATGATTGAAAAGTATATATTTATTTAGAGGTATGGAATGTAGTTAAATTTAATCAAAATCAATTATTATTTTTTGGTTAACTTGAGCAAGAAGAATCTTTCTTCCTGGCATGATCTAAAGCTGTCCATTTTTTTAATTAATGGTCAATAATACCTATCTAATCCAATTCCCACTTTACCTTGAAATTTTTAACCCAATTGATAAAGTTAGACTATGTGCATTTTTAACATGATATTCAAAGTTATCATCCATTAACTTATAATTTATTTCTCTTTCACAAATGCATTATTTTTGTTTTATGCCCTGAGTTAATGATTCCTTTAATAAATAAGTAAATCCTAATTGGATTGGAGTAACAATAGAATAAACTACCCTTTATCAAACATTCTTCCCTCACCTCACACAACTTTCTTATTTATATAATTCAATTTTTTTTTTTTTTGACATAATACACATTATAAGTATAGATACTACATTTAGAATCTTCCAATGCTCTAAGGCTTGATTCAGAATATATCTTCTCGAAACTCGGAGGAGAAACTCACATACACAAATGAAAATATTGTCACAAACTTTATTGTGAAGGATGCTTGAATTTATCTATTCAAAGCTAGAGGAATGATGTCAACTGTACCACCTAAATAAGAGGTATATAATTCAAATTTTGTGTACATATACTTCTTAAAATATAATAATTAATTTTTTTTAATATCAGTTGATTACATTAGGCAGTAGAGATCCGTATTGGTATTCAGAATATTTGTAACATTTTTTTAAAGGCGAAAATTTCGAATGTTGTTAGCAGAGAGGTTGTACTCAATACTCATTGAATAAAAATGGACCTATATTAATCATTTTCAAATTAAGACTACAGAACTCCTGATTGGCCGAGCTGTCAAATTTTGAAAACCAGGGGCTGCACACGTCAAGTACAAATATCCAATAAACAAACAAGGATCCATCAGAAACCGCTACCACGTCAGTACCAGATTATCCTCTCATTGGGATTTTTTTTTTTGAGAAACTCTCATTGGGATTATCTATCAAAATATATTACATCAAACAGTATGCCCCAAATAAATAATAAAAGTATTGGTTGATTAAAGCCCACTAAATCTGACTATTTTTTTAAATTACCCTTTAAGTCCTTATTTGAATAACAAATTTCTACATCCAAACCATATTATATTTTCAGAACTTTTAAAATATTTTTTGACAAAACCATCTGATTGTGTATTTAAAATTTTATTTGCCGAGCTTTTTATCACGATTCAAAATAAAAAAGCTTTAACAAGTTAAATATATACATTTGCAATTAGTGTATGGTGCAGTGGATACCTATCTATTTAATGTGACTTTTATTGAGTCTCTAGTTCAAGCTTTAAATTATAGTTTTCTTATTTAATTTGTTGGTAATTTTTTCACTTCGTATAAATTATTTTTCCCGTTTCTGAAAGTCTTAGTTTTAAACTGAATCTCAATGTTCGAATTTGAAGAGCCTGATGGTGATAAATGTAGTAATAATGTATTTATAATATGTCAAAAAAAAGTTAAATATATACATTCAAATAAATTCAAGTTATGTCATATGATATGAACTTTTTTATATAATTATATGAACTCTTATATGTTGGTAATTCAAATTTCATTGCATAATTTGAAACGGTTCATATGTGTACAGGTAAAATGCTTTTCTCCAAAGAAAAAGGTTATTTCTGTAAAATAGTTGAACCTAAGGAGTTTTTGCAAAGATTTTTAAGATAGTAATTTTATTTTATTTTTTTTTCAAAAAACATAGTGACAGAGCTGTCAAACAGAATAAAATCACAGAAGGCAAGATCTGGGTGGAACGGAACAGACCCGTTGTGCCACAGAGTAGTCCTCTTTAGACACGTGTCAGACGCCGCAGAACAGGCTGTCAAAAAATCATTGCTTTTTTTTTTCTGTTGTAACATTTGGGGGTTACCTTGACATTATCGTCCTCGGTAAAAGCCGGCCGAAAACGACGTGGTGAGGGAGTTTTTTGTCTTTTTCTATTTTCTCAACCTGGTTGAGTTTGGGGTTGTGCGAGTGGGACCTAACCAGACCAGTCTTTGCCTCTTAAAGCAAACCAAAGCTGCTGGCTTGTTTTTTTGTGGTTTTCTTTGCTGTCCCTTTCTATTAAATTTTTAAATTTCAAAAATCAAACACCCCTTTTTTTAAAAAAAAAAAAAATTGTAATAACCTATATATATTTTTTATTTTTATTTTTGGAGTAATGTCAATTTTCTTATCCAAATCGGCATATTAATTAGATTGTTATCTTTTCAAATTTGAGATTTGGGAATATTTAATACCATTTTTAATTATGACCTTAACATATGAGTATCAAAAAGCTTACCCTGAACCACTTTAATTTTTATTACATATATAATTACTAATATTAATTTTATACAGAGAAAGAGTTATATGATATTAAGTTAAAATTTTGATTTGAATTATATGATTTAATCATTTATCAAATCATTTACTTCTAATCTAAGACTTGAAAAACTTTTCTTAGAGCATCTCTAATGTAAATGTGAATTGTCTTTTAGAAAAAATGGACATATCATCAATGTCAAGAAAATATGAATCCTATGTGGTATAAATATGAATTGATAAACACTCAAGTTTAAAAGGACTTTCTAATACTATTTTATTCATTTTGATAATAAACAGTCAAACAATAATATATCATTAAAATAAATTACCATAAATTATTATTTGATAGAAGTTTTCATCATTTATTTCTGACATGACTATCCAAGAGACCCTCTAGAAATAAACATTGAGGTTGATAGTCTCTATTTTTTTTTTTATCATGTCAGCTTGATAGTGGTTATGAAAGTTTACATTGGAGAGGTTAATTTTAACCCTTTATCAATTTATCTGATGTGACACTCTATTTTTCCACAATTCATATTTATATTAGAGATGCTCTTAGTTTTAAAGAAATTCCACACAAAGTTTTCACAAAATGATGTTAATGATTCTTAATTTTTTTTTTTTTTTTTTGGATTTTCTAATACTTTAGTAGGGTTAAAGGACTACTAAAACCAATTCAAATAAAATTCTAATAATATAACTCGGATGATTGCTTTTAAACATTATAAATAGATATCAAATGAGTCTTTATATTAAAAAAAAAAAATTGAAGTGTTTTATTGCTTCAAATTTTTAGGTTGATTGTCTTATCTTTTTAATTGAGAACATAAAAGCACAATATTACAAATTGGTGACCTAGTCAAACTTTTATTTAAAATTGTTAACTTTTAATTAAAATTTTTAAGTTTTTCAAAATCTTTACTTTAGATGCCTCGAAAGTTATTATGTCGCGAATGCGATGAACTTTTGTTTTTAGATATTTGAAAAATAAATTAAGAAACAGTCGTTTACGTGTTGGAGATAGCTTTTGTTGGTTGGGACCACAAAAAACATTGAAAGCATGTAACTGGCCTTGTAGGTGGAGGTGCCTAAAAAGATGCTTGAGACAACAAATTTTTATAGGGAATGTTTGTGTACCCAGCCTGTAGGACAGTGCGAGTCCACAGTGTTTTTTTTCTTTTTTTTTTTTTTTTTTTTCACCATTTTCTGATATTACAATTGAAATCTCGCGATATATATTCTAGGGATGAGCATCTTCAACCCAATCCGATCATTTTTTATTAGATTGGGTTGGGTTATATCTTAAAAAAATTTGATGAGTTGGATTGAATTATATTAAAAAATTTTCAACCCAACCCAACCCGAACCCGATAAGCGCCTATCCCCAATTCTAAATTTAAGATTTTCTTTCCTCTTTAGAAGACCATTTGTTTAGGATAAAGATTAAGAATAACTTTTATGTCGAATTACTTATTTATTTATAATAATTGGATCTTTATTTATATTCATTTTATCTGTAATCAAATTACTAAGACTAAGAAAGTTATCAATTAGATCATTTATGCTTTTGCGGTAAATTAAATCTAACCCAATCAACTTAATCCAACTCAACCCGATTATTATTGGGTTGAGTTGGGTTGGGTTAAAGAATTTATTGGGTTGGGTTAAAGAATTTATTGGGTTGGGAGATTTTCAACCCAACTCAATCCGAACTCGAAAATGTCCACCCCTAATATATTCTAAGACTAGAATTCGACAAATTTTCAAAAACTAAAAGAAGAAACCTATATATACAAGATGAAAAAATTATCATAAACTTTATCGTAAAGGGTACTCAAACCTATCTATCTAAGGAAGAGACAAGGGAGTGGTCCAATAGCACCATCCACAAGCGAGACTTTTTTTCTTTCATCAATTATTTTTGATTTTTTTTTTCGTAATTTTGAGTTTGATTTTAGTGTAATCCACATTATCCACGTAATTTGCTCTAACCTAAAATGATGTTTGAAACCAGTGTTTGTACACAGCCAGTAGAAGAAGTTTTATGGCAATTAAATTATTTAAAAAATGAGTTTAAGGGTTATTAAAAAAAAAAAAAAAACCAAATGTGAAATACATAAAATGATTGAGGAGAATTTAGGAAGTAAAAAGCTCAAATTTAATTCAGTACGTTTTGTATATATATATATATATATATATATAAATCAATTTATAATTGAGAGACGTTAGGATCTATTTAAGTGATTTTTTATTTTTTTTGAACTAAGATCTATCTAAGTGATTTTATCACTTAAAAAAATCAAACAAAATTATTCTATGAAACACATTTGGGTGAACCTTTAATTCTACTGCAGATCGAAAACAAGATACGGACAAATTTGGGTCTCTAAATGTTATTATTATTATTATTATTTGGTATTGAGTCAGACTTTTATCAAGACCAGTTGAAATGAGATTTAAAAGATAGACAAATTTGAGTCTTTCAATGTTTTTATATTTTTATATTTTATTTTTTATGAGATTAAAAAGATGGAAAATTTTGGATCTCCAAATGTTTTATTATTATTATTATTATTTGATATTGGCTAAAGCTTCTATCGAAATAAATTGAAATGAGATTCTAAAGTATGATTTAAAATTATACTCTTAGAAGTTGAGTGAGAATTATCCACATAAACTACTAGAATTTTACTCTCAAAATTATTCGGAATTCTACTCCCAAAAGTCGAATAAAAAGTTATCCACATAATGATGAGAAATGAGCCTTGAGCGACGGAGCAAGTGGGAATGGTTTTATCTAATATGTCATTTCACTTTTCTCCATCTCAAAATGCTTGTAAAACGTAGTCGAATGGTTGCTGGTGCCGTTGGCACCAGTCAACTTCACGCCATGTGTAGGCGTGGTTCGACACCCGCCCCCACCCTCCCCCCCACTTTCTATATATATAATAATATAATATATAATCTTATATAATATATAATATATTAATAATTTCTGTCCCACCATCAGTGTGGGTTGTTCTCTCACCTCAGTGTGGGTCTCTCCCCTACCTTCGTGTGGGTGGTTCTCTCCCACTTGGGAGTCGTCCCCCAGGCCGTCCCACAGTGTAATATCTCGGTTCAATGGTCCTGGTTGCTCTCTGGGCTTGTCTCGGTTACAGTTATTGTATTAAAAAAAAAATGCTTGTAAAACGTAACAAAAAAAAATGTCTGTCCTTATTTATCTATAGCCTAGCTTTTTAAAGATACCTACGAATCCTTGGCGCTTTCGAATTTGTCACAGAATTTACACTGTTAGTAACTGTTACCAAAGCACTACTAGTGTAGTGTTCTTGCTTTTAAGGATTCAAATCTTCCTTTTCCTGATTTGATTTTAAGATAACAATTTTAGGGATCTGCTCATCCTATGTTTGTCAAATGAAACATTGTGATTGGTTATTTATGACCTGAGTGAGAAATGTTCATGGTGGAATAAAAAACTAAGGTGATAGTTGTTTATAACTCATAATTAAATTTAATAATCGAAGTTAAAATTCTAAATTTGAAAAAATGGTACATATAAATTGTGTCTTCAAGTTTAAAGCACATGTTTTAGGATGGAATCCAAAAGCCTAGTAATGGATATGAAATTTTTTTATTCACATTTGTCACTTCTTGGTACATGTAACACTATATTAAACTTTATCTTATAAGAAATAATCCTTATTTATTTATTTTGAGCTGATTTCGAAATAGTTAATGTTATTTAAAGACAACTTTGCATGAAATAATGGTATTCTTCTCGCCCTCATAGCAATTAAGCTGTGAGTTCAAATTGTATACCTTTCTCAGTATTCATTTAACAAAAATATATAATGTATTATATGTTTCTTGCATGTCGATTCAAATGATATTGCCACCGACAAAATTGATGATCTATCTCATATTGCTCATATCATAAAATTGCTTTGGAAGTGATCATATTTTCGAAATTCATTTATATAAACATCACGAAATAATATTGTATGCCATTTATTTGTTTGGTAATTCAAAGTAAAATTGTAATCACAACTAACTTGCAAAATAAAATGTCCAACTATCAATGGATGGAGGCGGAGGGCCAGTGACAGATGGGCCTAAATATGTGAGTAAAACAGCCCAACAAATACAGGCATAGTAGGGGCGGGGGGCTTTGTAGAAATAGTAGGGGTTCATTTACACAAACAGTTTACGAACTCTGAACAAGAGATCAACTGTTCAACGAACAAAATGTGTGTGTTTTTTTATTGATACTTAGCAATTACAATTGTCGGGATTCGTTGAAATAAAACTCTAAGATATAACCTGAATATCTATTTAAAGAAAGTGAGAGAGTGCTACTCATATAGAGGTAGAAAAATTGCCTACATATTTTTGGGTCTTGTGAGTTGAACCCATCATTTGAAAGAATGTGATAGGTGAGAATGATCTTACCACTAGAAGATTATCTTCCTCAATACATGTTTTTCGCTTGGAAGAAATTGCACTGACTTTTTTGGGGTCAGAATTATCCACTTGAATCTCTTTTCATTTGTTGCTTTTTATTTCTATTTTAATGTTATATTTAATTTACCTGAACACATTTTAAGAATGTGATTAGAAGTAAAATTAAATTCTAATCACCTGTTACTAATAAAGCTGATACATCACAAATCTCTCAATTGCAAGTCAAGAGTCCCTGTCTTGATCAAGTTATTCACATACTATATGTAATACGTACAATCATATCACTTTTCACTTTTTTTTTTTTTTTTAAATATATTATATATATTTATATAAATTTAAGTATATCACTTTTCACTTTTAAACACATAATAGAATGAAAAAAAATAATATAAATATAATCCAATAAAGTGTCCCTTCCATGAATTTCTCGCTAGCTACAACAATTGGTGTTACAAGGGATACTACATTACAACAACTGTGTAATTTCCCATTACACAGCCACAGAATTTCTAGCTACAACAGCACTGGATCTTATATTGCACTTGCTCTATTATATATGTATGATTTTGTAAAGAACAAGTAAAGAACAATTTCTATAGCACTGAGTCCAGCAAGAAGCCAATAGAAGTAATCTAGATGTCCCTGGTTCAGATTATTGGCAAACCAGCTAGTATGGCCATTTCCACCAGTTGCTTTGTCAATGGCTGAGATGAGGAAGCTGCTTATGTAGCTCCCAACACCAAAGATGCTGAGGTAAAGTGAGAGACCCACGCTTCGTAATTCTGATGGGACCTGATCGTAGAAAAATTCTTGGAGACCGACCATGGTGAATACATCCGCGACACCAACCAGGGTATATTGTGGAATCAACCAACACACACTCATTGGAACAGTCACATTCGGCTTATCAATCAGCCCATATTGTTTAGCAGTTTCGAGCCTTTTCATTTCCACTAAAGCTGCAATGACCATGGCTATAGCAGATAGAAATATCCCTATTCCAATTCTCTGAAGCATTGTGATGCCTGCAGGTTTTCGGGTGAAGCGTCTTGCTATAGGAACAAAGATGCGGTCATAGATGGGAATAGACAGAACACTGGCAAGGCTGATGAAGGATTGAAGTGACGCAGCAGGGATGTCAAAGCCTGGTGTAACTGATCTGTCCATTGTAACTCCCTGCTTCGTAAACAATGTTGATGTCTGTGCAAACACAATGGCATACATCAAGCTTGTAGCCCATATTGGACCCAGCCGGATTAATGCCTTTGCTTCTTCAACCTCACTGATGCTACAAACAGTCCCATATTCCTTTGAACCATCTGGTGCAAGCAAGGCTTTGTTGAGGAACCTGCCGGAGTTTCAATATACGCAATTAATAACAAGAAATGTTTTGCTAACTACGAATTCAATATTAAAAACTATCCAATAAAGCAACAAAAGCAACAAGATAAACACATGAGAAAGCAGAGCAATTCTATCATGGCAAAAGATTTTTCTATAATAATGGCTACAAGGCCCACGTTAGTGAATGAATACATAGGTTAAATGCATCTGATGCAAAATGAAGTAGAATGGTTCATTTTTCATGATGAATTGGATTCTTAATCAATTTATTATTTATTTTCACAGAGTCCAAATAAGTATGAAAGATAAGTTTCAGTCCAGCATGAATAGAGCTGGATTAAATTTTACACATAAAAAGCATGAATAGAGCTGAATTAAATTTTTCATATAAAAATTCTTTTCAGGAACTATCTTAATGCTTTTGTTTGTGTTATATATTGCCTTATAATCTCCAAACGTTTAAAAATGTTTCCCTTACTTGAATTGCTCAGAACCTTGGTGAGGCAAGGTTCCACGAGTCTCCTCTTCAAGAACAATTGCAGAAGAAGTAGTTCGCCAATTTCTAACTGAAGCAACAAACACCCGACCAATTCTCACAAATGGATTTTTCTCATCTCCTTTTATACTATATCGATAAGACTTAGTTCCAAGCAAGAAAACAATCAATGCAACAGCCATGGAGATACATGGAATCCCAAATCCAAGGGCCCAATTAAGGTTGTCTTGGATGTAGTTTAAAAGTGTAACTGTAAACATAGTTCCTCCACACAATGCAAAATACCACCAGTTGAAGAATGAACTTCTTGCTTTGCATTCTCCGGGGTCTTGCTTATCAAACTGATCTGCACCAAAAGCCTGAACACAAGGCTTGTGTCCACCTTGCCCAAGTGCGACTAGATATAGAGAGAAGAAGAACAAGATTACTTGCAACATGTAAGGAGGAGAACATGAGGCCATTTCATTTGTGTTTTGACAATCGGGAGAGCTGGATGAAGGAAACATAGCTGATAAAGTCAACAAGCCCAATCCCTGTATTTCGTTCATATTCATAATTCAAGTCAAAGAATTGAAACATAGCAAAAATTTGAAACCTAATGCTGAGAAAAGCATTCAAACTCCTTTTCATCAAGTCAAAATGAATATTCCCAAATGCTACACTAATAATGACGTAAAGAGAATAAATTCAGAAAAGTTTTGTTGTGTTCAGAATTTTAATCTTCAACTTTTAGTTTGTGGAGAACCATAACCATCCAGTCCATTCAAGTAAACAACCAAATTCAATATGTTTTCTCAAGATGCAGTGAAGTTTCGTCTTTGCGTCAGGTGCAAATTAGAAAAACCAAACAATGCAATGAAATAATAATAATAATCCAGTATAAACCTTTCAAAAAAAAAAATAATCCAGTATAAAGCAAGCTGTTCCTAAACTAGCAGTTAGAAAGTTACCAATTTGACATATTTGATAAGCCTTATGATTCTCTTAACATTGCTGCTAAGTTGGAAAGTATTTACTTAAAGCCAACTAATAAACTGTATAGCTGATAAGTTGGACAAAATGATTAAATTAAAACAACTATTATAAACTCACACAACTTCCAAATATACCTTTCCCAAAATAAGGCCATTCAAATCAGCATATACAATTCCTTTTGTTCAACGAGAATCCAACCTGATCTAGCCCATCTTTGGTTTTGATCACAGTTCATATATACATCAATCTCCATGCTCTTTATATTAACCAAACCAAACGAAAACCAAGAACCGATTCAATCGCCATTAATTCTTGACTTCTTGTAACTAATAGTAATTCATTCACCGAAAAAATCCCCAAATAACAACTCAAACCCCTACTTGGACATAATCATAGCCCGTAAATCTTTACAAGAAAATTTGATAACAGATAACAGATATATGCTAAACGCCCCCTACTCTATAACGTGTGATTACAGAATTTTAGATAAAGTGAGAGAGAGAGCTTAAATCAGGAACCTTCTCGCTCCGGTAACATGTGACTTGAGGTTAAGATGCATAAACATTAGCTCTACAATATCTGCGCAATGTTAACAATATCTTAACAATTTCTTTTTTATAATCAATCTCACTTAGTCACTTATCTCTATCTATCTACTGTCTAACAACAATATCCTAACTGAAAGTTCACTTCTTTTCAACTGAATTGATAACTAGACCACTAAAATGCATCACAAAAGTTACAAAATAGAATTAACCCAAAAAAAAAAAAAAAATTTTAAGCAAAAAAAAAAAAACTGAAAACTAACCAAGACATATATAATAGAAGCAGCAACAATGGTCGTGTAACGGCCGAGAAAGGAGTCGGCAACAAAGGCGCCAACAAGAGGCAGCACCATAGTCGTTCCGGACCAGGCGTTGACGTTGGCGGCGGCGGAGGCCGTCGACTCGCCGAGCGGCCCGGTGAGATAGGAGATGAGGTTGGAGCCGATTCCGTAGTAGGCGAATCTCTCGGCCATCTCTACACCGATTATGAAGCAGGCCGATCTCCATCCGCCGGAGCCGGATCTGTTGACCGGACGACCTTTGTAGTCGACGCAGCCGTCGACGGTGTCCTCTATAAGCGGAGCTGCGGCGTCGGCGAGGTCGGAGGTGGCCATGTTGTCGGTAAAAGTTTCTAAGAGAGTTGCAAAGTCATGTCTTGTTGGCGTCTTTGAAGTGGAGTGTCGTTTTGTTTTTTAGGGTCAATAATTTAGCAAAACGTTTTGGCTGTTTTGTTTGTGTTGTGTGGTTGGAAGAGGAAGACAACAGGATTTCAATGATTTTTAGCTGACAGGCTGCATTACGTCATGGCAAAAGCTTCGAAATGTATTACTCTATAGAAAATTATAATTTAATTATCTAATTAAAATTTTAATTCAAGCGAAACAGTTGTTTTGATGTTATTACAATTTACTTTCTTCTGTTAGTATTTTTCTGTTAATTAACTAAGTGAGGGATAAAATTATCTTTTGACTTCAATTTTTTAAAAAATTAAATTTTAAAAACTTTAAAATAAATTAAATATATATATTTTTTTAACTAGATTTTCACCATTCTTAAAAAAAAATAGAAATCAATTTAAAAAAATTAAAAAATAAAAAAACAAAATGAAAGATTAAATATTAATAAAAAATCCAACTTGAACCCATTATTATCTTTTTCATCTTTCCGATCTCCTTCATCTTAAACCCATCATCATCATCATCTTTATCTGTTAAAAAAATCATTAACAGTTCTTCACTAGTTAACCAACAATTCTTCATTATCATAAAAAATCCAACCTTGAACCTATCATCATCTTTACCAGTTCACCATCGAAAAATCACCAATAGTCACAAGTTAAAAAAAATCATCTACTCAAATCATCACTGGTTCAACCCTATTAATAAAAAATGAAGATTACTAGTTCAATCCAAATAATTAGAAGAAAAATTAAAGAAAAAATTAGAAAAAAATTGAATAAAAGAAATTGTTTGTGTTCATGAATGGACCCAAAATTTGGGGTCACGAGTGAACTTAGATTTCTGGGCTCACAAATGAACTTAGAATTTTGTTTCATTCGAATGAACTCAGAACCCATATCTAAATTCATTCAAATGAACCTAGCTTTGGGTTCATTCGAATGAACCTAGATTTGGGTTCAAAGAAGGAGATAAGAAGGAGATAAGAAAAGAAGAAGAAGAAGAAGAAGAAGAGAGAAGAGAAGAAGAAGTAGAAGAAGAAGAAGAAGAAGAAGAAGAAGAAGAATGAGAGAGAGAGACTGTGACAAGAGATAAGGAGAAGATGATGAGGAAGAGAAAGAAGCCAAAAGTTAAATAAAAATTTATTATTTAATTTTTGCATTTAATTATTTAATTATTTAATTTATTATTTGGTCAATTGGGTCAACTTTAATCATCAAGGTCAATTGGGTGGTTAAGAGAATTTTGGCAAAGTAACAATAACAGAAAATTTGGGATCCCTTTTGTTAGTTGCTTTCCCCCTTTTATAAATGGGGAGAGAGCTGTTAATGGATTAATGCAGAATACATCCATCCATGCTCCTACGTTAATAGCCTTGATTCATGCTTTTGTTAATGGGGTCTCATTAATTGGTTCGGCGTCATATCTTCTTTTTCAGTTTGTTAAACGTGCCTTTAATAAGAGTTTAGTTGGCGAATGTTACAATAGGTCTTAGGGCCCGGGCTGGATTGGCTTATTGGTTCGATCGACTTGTGGACTCATCAATTGGGTTGCTATATTGAGCCTTTCAATTCACATATCCAATGGGTCTACATTGGGTTGATTTTTAGTATTACAGTTTGTCCCTCACTCATTCAGTTAACATTGTCAATCAAAGGAGTGCATAAAGGTTGCGTCTACTCTTTCATTTATAACAACCTTGCTTATCAATATGTTGTGCGATCTTCCTAGATCAATTGCTTCTGGACCAAGAACTTTTTCCAGTGTTAACTGATTGTGTGACTTGAGTAACTATTTCCTTAGAACACAGAACACGCTTATCAACTTCTTCCATTAATGAGTTAGTGAGGGATGCATTAACACCCAAGCAACGGTTTCCAATTAATCATGGTAGAAGTCTTTTCACTACCTTGACAGTTTCAAGTCTACGCATGAGGTTTGAAAGTTGAAATTCAAACCTCACACTCTCCTTAGTACATAAAAATCACCACCTCTTCAGCCATTTCTTATTCTTTCTTTCTTTTCAAAACCTTTTTTCATCTTGCTCTTTCTCTGTTTAAATCTTCACACCGCTGTTTGTCAATCGCTGCATGTGTCTTGGTATTGCATGTTTCTCACTGTTGTTTGACTTTTGGTGTAGGAGTTCTTCTGGAATCACCTCCAGCTTTATCCTCATCATTCATTTATGGTAAATTTTCTTTGATTCTCCTTGACTAATATGGTTTTCTTTTGGATTTTTTCTCCTTTTTCTATTAATGTTCTTTATTTTTTTAGTAAATCTTGCCCTTTTAACTAAAATTCTTAATGCGCACGACTCCAAACAAGTTTCTACTAACTGTAGTATACTTCTGACTCTAGAGTATAGTTAACTCTTAAGGTTAGGGCACTACCCTAGGTTTTTTGTATGATGGTTGTTAGGACGATGTCAAAGGAGGTTGAAGTTATTGATATAGATGACAACTCGTCCATTTTGAGCTCCACTAGATCAGGGTCTTCGGCTTCGTTTGACAAAGATTTGTTTGAACGAGTGTGATGTTTTTATCCGTTTTCCGCATGGTCATTACAGCTTTAGCAGAGATGAAAAGGCTTAAAACTACTCAAGAGTATGAATTGGTTAATGAACTAAATGTGACCGTTCCAATGAGTATTTGGTGGTTGATTCCTCAATATGTTACTTTTGGTGTTGCTGCTGGATTTACAATGATCCCTCTTTAATAATTTTTTTTACAAATAGATTATTGCGGAATTAAGGAGTGTGAAATTATCACTCTACCTTAGCATCTTTGGTGTTGGAAGCTTTTTGATGAGCAGCTTTCTCATCTCAACCATTGATAAAGCAACGAGTGGAAATGGTCAACATAGCTGGTTTGGCGATATTCTCAACCATGGACATCTTGGTTACTTTTACTGGCTCTTCTTGTCGAACTAAGTGCTATACAATTGGTTGCATACTTGTATTTTTCAAAGTCAGTACACATTTATAACAATTGAAGTAAAATGTATAAATGCAACTAATCTCAGTTAAGCATTATTTAGAGGCTGAATATTATTATCAAACATATTCTATGGTAGCACAATCCAAACCATAGGTCTTGATAGTACTGCAACATAAAAACAACAACAATATATGTAAAACTAGTACATTAATACGTCCACGAAAATAAATTAAAATAACTACTACTTCATGTACTTCAGCCATTCAATTTGAAGGTCACGATTCGTAAGTTCAACGAACATCTCTCTATTCTCCTTTTGAAGAAAAAGTTTCGTGGCTAGCATGAAAAGATCGCTTCCTCTTTCAATTTCAAGCATGTTAAGCACCATGTCCATTACTCTCGGAATGCCTTATCTGATCTCATCATCTTCCATTCTATCAATAGATAAGCCATTGTCCATCACGCCAAATATGCGTTCCAACTTTTTAAGCAATAAATCAATCTCATCTTCATCTCTTTCTCTATATTGTTTCTTCCTTTTATTTCTTTTGTCTTGCGTAGCAGTTGCAGAAGTAGCACTTCCATTTTCTTCTACCTTGACCGTTTCTTGGGTTTCTTTCACAATATGTTCCATTCTAACTAAGATAAAGGAAAACAAAGTAGGTTTACTACATATGTATCACGCAAATAGATAATCAAACTAATATTACTCAATTTTGAAATTCTGAATCTATGGAATTTTGTCTTTTAACATTTCTTGGGCTAGAGAATTGAAATTCATTGCACTTGTGTTATATGTACAAAATCTTATATATCTAGCATCAGGCACTGGAGAGTAAGTATCTAACAATGCAAATATATGGATGTAATTATAAGTCCAAAATTAGAAATGTGTTCAATAATCATGGAATTATACACACAGCTTCAAGGACATAGTCATATAGCAAAAACTCATAACGTAACTAACAATTAAAAAGAGTGTTTAGAAGAGAGCTCAATGGGTTGGTATAGTGACATAACCTCTCTTGTTGCTTTTTATAAGTATGAGACATTGTTCGAGCTTAAGCGCCCTCAAAATTCTAGCAATGTTCTCACTTAATATGTGGGTTGACCTCTTTCTGTTCTAAGAGCAGCATTCTAAGTCGCACGTTAAAGTCTTATATTAATTAGATTTCGACAGTTGTCTGATATAGTATCAGAGGTCAAAAATAAAAAATAAAAAAATAATAATAATAATAAAATAAAAAATAAAAGGGATGGTAAAATATTTACAACATGTACCTATCATTGTCTGGCTGGTTAGCAAAAATATCAAAATTATCATCTAAAACCCTAAACTTTGATACAAATTAGAATGGTTTGAGTTTTTTGAATGTCATCTCTTGTGACAACAATTCACAAATATTAATTAGAAGCAAAAGATGATTTTGAAGACCTAATTGCCCCCCAAAAAATTACTCTTTCAATAATTTGTTATATTAAAAAACAATATAAGTTGATTAACTTTAGCAACATAATGGATTTAGGTTTAACTTTGAAGTTATCATTTTTTTCATAATTCGATAATTACAAAAGTATTCTATAATCAATTAGAAGAGCGATTATTAGGATACACAATCAATTTTGACTTCACTGTATGTTGGATATATAACACTAAAAATAATTTATTTAATATCTTTTAGCGTGTTAACTCGTTAAATAATATGATTATTATAAAAGTTATATTTATCTTGAATCCATTTCAGAAATAATAAAAGTAAATAATAGATGACATTGAAAAACCCCTCGTAAATAGTAACCCCTCAATAACAAATAACCAAGTTTGAAACATGCACTAATTCCATAAAATAACTTCCAACCATAATTTTTTCAAACACTAGTGGGATTTGTTTTATTTTTTATGGATGACAAAGAAGGAATAATAGAAAATAAAATAGAATTAGAAGGTGATGAACTTACAATGGAGTTTATTAGATGAATCTTCTCTTTTGAAGTAGTCATTGATTTGTTGAGATAGTGATAGTGATTGTACCATGTTAAAAAAAAAAGGGTTTGATTGGTTGGTATTATGGGTATATTTTGGGTCGCATAAATGGACTGATAAAAGTCCAACAAACTGATTTAATGGTAAAAGGCCTAGGAAGCCTAGTGCTCAAGTCGTATGGCCGAGCTTGCTATATTCTCTTCTTTCAGCTCGCGACTTAGACCAAATCTCCCTTGATTTATCTTCAGTTCGTGAGAGTGATATGTCTGTCCGTCGAACTCGTGTTAGGTAATTCAAATGAGGTGGCTATGAGGGAGCAGTTAACGTAATAATGGCTATGGAGGAGCAGTTAAATGTAATGATGGCTGTGCAAGAGTAGTTAATGTAATGATTACTATGTAAGAGTAGGTGATGTAATAATTCACTTCTTAACGTATGTTACACTCAAATTGTAAATCCCCATTATAAATAGGGGTGAAACTCTTTATATTAAACAACTTGAACTAGTGGGAAAAATACAGTCCCTTTGCTAAATTACTCAGAGGGACGACCGTAGACGTAGACACACTAGCTGAACCACGTAAAAAACTCTCTCATTTGCATTGTTTTTCCTCTCCTCTTTTCACTCTTATATGTTTCTAGATACTTTGATTGTTTTTTGTTATTAGAATTACAGTCTAGGTCTAGAATCTCTGGATCGATCGAATCCCAATGTTGATATTTTGATGCTAGAGGAAAGGCTCAACTGCGACTCTAAGATTTTTCGGTTTATGTTATTTGAATCTCGATCAATTGCCATGGCTAGAGGAAGAACAACCAGAAGCTTTGATGTGGTGGTTAAACAGTCTGAGGGTCATGTAGACCAACAAAACACTCTGTCGGTCGAAGGCGTTGTGGCGGGTGCTTCCACAGCCGTGAATATGGGAGCCGTTACCTTTTAGACTCCATTTCCCCCGCATCAACCGATGGCTGTCATTACGGTCGAAAGAGATGCCATGTAGATTTGGCAACAGTGCCAGAAAGCCCTGGAGAACACTATGATGCAGTTTGTTGATGCAGTTAGGGTGCTAGTGCATGTCCCAGCCCAGAATTTGCCCATATCTGAGGTTGCTGCTTATTGAGAAATTTACCAGTAGCAACTAGAGGAAGTACCAGCTCCTGAAAGATCACTCAGAGAACTGCCGCGACCTGCCAACTCAGTTCATTCCTCCAACTTGCGCTCGAGGATTAGAGGTCGCTAAGCTTGAGAGGAATATAAGGAAGACAATCAACGACGTAGGGAGTCGCGCTGAGCTGACAGTTTATAAAGGGTTAGTTAGAGATACAACCCAGAACGTCGCTCTTCAGGTTGCGAGATCGGGCGATTGCATGAGCCTCATCACCCAAGGATGGGGGAGCTCATTCAGAGTGTTCAATAACTTGAGGCATACCCTGACACTTTAAACCAACGCGACCAATAAGGAGAAAGTACTCCTTTTACTAGGGAGATCAAGACAGAGCCCTTATCTCCCAAGTTCAAGCTTCCTAACATTCCATTTTATAATGGGGATAGTGACCCTTGTGACCACCTAGATACATTCAATATTCAAATAAATCTCCAGACGAATAACTTGTTGGTTAAGTATCGTGTTTTCCTAGCTACTTTAAGGACGTTCCACGGACTTGATTCAAAAGTCTCCCGTTTCGCAGTATAGAAAGTTGGGAAAAATGTTAACGAAAATTTGTCAATCAATACAAAGGTTTGAAAAGGCAGCTCGCACTATTATGTCACCTTACCACGATCTTTTAGCGGCAAAATAAATTACTAAAAGATTATATTACTAGGTTCAGACGCGAAGTTATAAATGTGAAAAACTCATAAGATGAAAGTGTCTTAACTACGATCTCAGATGGGCTTCATAAGGATGAGAAGCTATACGAGAGCATTTACAAATCCCCAATGAGGGACCTGGATGAGTTCTACAAGCGAGCTGTCAAAAAGATTAGATGGGAGGAGACTTTCGGCCCTGAGCATTTTAACCCGAACGGTAAAGTGGGTTGTTCCAACCAGTCGAAGAAAAGGAACAATGGTAGGAATGATGGTGAAAGTCGAAATAGTGACTTGAGCAATCAGATTGCTAAGAAGGTCAAGAATGAGCTCAGAAATGAACGACCTCAGCGTCAACGTCATCATGATAGTTATAATGCATTGTCAGATACATAAAACAAGATATTTGCTGCAAAGAGGAATAGAGAGGACTTTGGGAGGCCCAATCTTATGAGGTCTTCTGATAGCCGTAGAGACAGGAACAAGTTTTATGCCTATCACAATGAGGTCAAGCACAACACTTCTTAATGCCGGACATTAAATGATGCTATTGAAGATTTAATTAAAAGAGATCGTTTCAGAGACTATGTGGTGAGACCAACGGAACCCCGATCTCAACAATGACTTCAGCCAACATGACAATGACGAGGTTCCAACTTCTAACTTGTGATTTAATTTATGAAAGTTAATAAAAGCTTCATATTCCTCTTATTACTTCACTTTTGAATGATCACTCCACTGATCTCTATTATTTGTCATGCTCCAAATTTTATGAGCACATTATTATGCTAATAGGTTTCGATTTCCTAGCTCTCTATTATGCTAACAAGTTTTGACCTCCTAGCTCGCTATTAGGTTAACAGGTCTCGACCTCCTAGTTCCCTACTATGTTAGCAGGTCTCGACCTCTTAACTCACTATTATGCTAACAGGTCTCAACCTTCTAGCTCCCTAATATGCTAACAGGTCCCGACCTCTTAGCTTGTTATTACGCTAATAGGTCTTGACCTCCCAGCTTGCTACTGTGTTAATAGGTCTAGACCTCCTAGTTTACTATTATGCTAACATGTCTCGACCTCCTAACTTGCAACTATACTAACAGGTCTCGACCTCCTAGCTCGCTATTATGCTAACAAGTCTCAACCTCCTAGCTTGCTTATGCTAATAAGTTCCAACCTATTGGCTCATCATAGTGAGAACAGCTTGTAAAATATATCGCTATGCTAGGTGATGTTACGACCCCTATATAGTTTGACAAAATATTGTTATGACAAACGAGGTTTCGACCCATTGCATAACTCGCAATAATGTTTTTATGTTCCCCTCGCTTAAGTTTCTAAATTAAGTTATGACCTGTGAACTACAGTGATATCTGAGGGCTTGGACGACAGGATAATATCTATTTCTACATCAAGATCAGTAACCCCGTAAGCTCTCACTAGGTTTCACTATTACTAATTTATACATTCATACATTAATCACTTTGTTTCTCAGTTCGCAGAAAGTTTAACAGAACAAAAACGGTACAACATTAAAATAAGCAAATTCATTCATTGACTTTGCAATGAAGGGAATCTATTACAAATACCTTCGCAAAGCGAGGTGAATGAAACATAAAGTCGTTATAAATTTTAAAAAAAAGAAAAAAGTACAACTTGATATGCAGCCTACTGGGAGCCCTAGCTTTGAGGGGCTGATTCCGCGGGAACTGCATCATTAAGGGCTACATTGAAAGCTCTCTAGCCTTAACTGTCTCATCTTAAGGGGTCACAGCAGGTATCTCCATAACCAGAGGAACCGCATTTAAAATAGCTGAGGACGAGACGGCTTCCATCTTGAACCTCTCCACCTCTAAGACTGCCTCTTTACCAAAGAACGAGAAGTCCAGTTCGGGATGAACTTCCCATAGAATGAAGAGGAAATTGCTACAGGTCGCTGACTCCGTCTCCTCTTTAGCTTTGATGACTTGCATCTCAGCCTTCTCTTTAATTCTAGTGACCTCCTCCATAAAAAAAGCAACCCTTACTTAAGCAGCCTCCGCTAACTGTTTAGCGATTTCAGCTCGCTCCACTCCTAAAAAAGCTGTTCAACAACTTCAACATGCTTTTTTGTAACTTCTGCCCACTATATGGCCTTTTGAAGCTCGCTTCTTGCCTTATCCAATTCTTCTTCGCTTCGAAGGAGCTTGGCAGTAAGATGTAATCTCGTATGTGTGTGATCGCCTTTCTCACGAATCAAAGCTTTCTCAGTCTCCTTCTTTGCCTTCCTTGCATTCTTCAATTTTGTTAGTAGGCATTGCTTTGATTTTCTGGCTTTCTTAGCCTCCATGGACATGAACGAGAGCTCGTCTTTAAACTTATCCAGCTCGTTCTTGAGCTTTCTTTTATTTTCCTAAAAAAATAGAACTTCTCGCCTTAGTTTCATTGCTTCAATTGCAGCCTAAGATGTAGTAAGTTACTGTTTAAATCAAACAATGAGATGAGAAAGGTAAAGGTAGTGTCAGTTACCAGCATTCCATGACGAGCTATGTAGCCGGATAGGCCCTCGTCCCATAAATTCTCATTATCTAGGTACCTAGGATGATTCAACATGATCTCAGGCCAGTTGTAGAGGAGGGAGCTCAAGTATCTTTCTCTTGGTCTATTTTCAGGTCGGGCCTGGGCTTATGGTTTAATCCTTCTCTCCACTACCTCGGGTTACTTATCTTTGTCTACATGTCGTCGCTTGACCGAGGAAGGATCAAGCGCATATTTTCTTTTTACTCCCCTGCTTGGACCAACTTGAGTCTCGTGAGCAGGAGCTCTTAGTTCAACTTCAGCCACCTCTAGTTGCGAGGTGGTGATTTGGACTTGTAGAGAATCTACGACCAGTATAGAGGAAGACGTTTCGCTAGGAGCAGCAGTTGGAGGGGTTTTAGACTAGACATGACGTTTTGGAGGAACTTGTTGAAGGGAGAGCCTTACCATTCCTAGAGTTTGTTGAGAAGCAGCAACTGAAACTGCTTGTGGGGCAGGAGCAACTTTTACTTCACCAGCAGTTTTGAATACAAAAGCGAGTTTAAATACTCCTCTACTTCCTATATCCCTCTTGTTGTCTACTAGCTCGCCGTTAAGATGGGTTAGCTTATGGGCCTTAAGGAGTTCGTCCTCGAGGGCATTATTAAGTGTTGCTTCGTTCAAATTCGTAAGCGTCTTGAGAATCTCGTCCTCTTCGTCAGTAAGAGTGACCCCATCTCCTTTCAAGTCTATGAGATGAAATGAAAAGATTAAATTAAAAAAAAAGAGTTAGCTCGCAAAGGTCTTTTCCTTCTATCTACCTGGGCTAAGAGCAAAAGAGAAGTTATAGAGTTGGCTAAGGGAAAGACAAGAAATATAAAACCAGCTTATCTTGTAATCTCCTATATTAGACTTATCCTTCGTATTGCCTTGAGGCAAAAGACCCTTCTAACTCGTTTGTCGAGCTGCGAGATAGTAGATCCTATCCCCATTCTGTCTTTCACGCCATCGACACTTTTAATGCTGTAGACGTGGCAGAAGATTTTAGGACTTGGAGGAGGAAGACCATTCCTAATGAAGACCAGAGCTAAGGATGTAAGTTGTGAGTAGGAGTTCAGGATCAGCTGAAAATGGTTAAGCTTAAGTCCATTTAAAAGGTCAACGAGGTAGGCATGGATTGGAAATCTAAGTCCATGCTTAAGGTTATGAGTGTTGACAACAATAAACCCTTTGGGAGGATAAGATGTGTGTTCACTAGATGTGGGAGACATCATATGACATCTCCTAGGAAAGTGATATTGCAAGACAATTCCCCTCATCTTCTTGTATTTTATCTTTGAGGCATAGTGTATGAATACCTCGCATGTTCGCCGTTCCTTAACGGTCTGACGAGCTATTACGGGGTCAACCTAAGTTGTGAACCCCTTTGCGACCTCATTGCTTCGAGAGGTCGCTTCGCTAAAAATGCGAACTTCCCACGAACCGAGTTCTCCCGAGCTGGACAGTCATTATCTCATACTTTATGTGACCGGCGTTTGCAACCTGAAGACATTGACACGTGAAAGGGTTCAATTAGGTTGCTACTGTCAGACCATACCCAAAAGTCCTAAGTTTCCTACCAAAAAACTTTCTAGTCTACAGGTCACAAATGCCACACAGATCGCTAAAGCTTTGGGGGGCTCGATTCACAGGTAAACGACTTACGAGCTAATGACTGACAGATATTTCGTCTTACAGCTCGCATGTATAAAAGTCACAAACAATAAATAGATCGCGAGAGACCAATCGATAAGATAAAACTAATAGGAAATAAAAAGTTGCAATCAATAACAAAGCATTTAGAATCAAGAACACGGAGCACTTAAGCAAATTCTGGATTCAGAAATACAACGTAACACACAATAAATCAAGAGCCGATTGTGAAGACTTACTATGAATGCTCACTTAAGAATGAAATATTCCAATTGACGAAGATGTAAGAAAACCGGCGCAAGAAAGCAATACGGCAGGATAAAGATGAAGCTTTGATGTTTGGTTTTGAAAATGATAAGGCAAACGAAAGGGCTCTACTTATATAAAGACGCGAGATTCTAACCTTAGTCGTTCGATCTGATGGCAACCCAACCACCTTAAATCTGACGGTGCAGTGTGAATTATGGTTTTTTGTCATTATGCGCTATCAGTTGAGAGATGTGTGTATTAAATGCGTATAACACGAGACATGCTAGTGGTGTGGTCATGCGAAGAATCTGCACGTGTCAAAGTAAAAGGACAAAATTTGAAAAGACGTCAAGGCTGGTCATGACATGTCAGCTTTTACTAGCAAGCTTGAGCTCTCAGTCCACAAAACACACTGAGAGCTGAGGGGCTGATGTTATGGGTATATTTCGAGCTACATAAATGGGCTGGTAAAAACCTAACAAGCTAATCTAGTGGTAAAAAGCCCAGGAAGTCCAGCGCTCAGGTCACATTGCCGAGTTCACTACCTTTTCTTCCTTCAGCTACCTTCTTTTCCTTCAGCTCGCGACTTAGATCAAATCTCCCTTGATTTATCTTCAGCTCGTGAGAGTGATATGTCGCTCATTGAGCTCGTGTCAGGTAATTCAAAGGAGGTGGCTATAAGAGAGTAGTTAACGTAATGATGGCTATGAGGGAGCAGTTAAATGTAATGATGACTGTGCAGGAGTAGTTAATGTAATGATTACTATGTAAGAGCAGTTGATATAATAATTCACTTCTTAACGTGTGTTACACTCAAATTGTAAACCCCCACTATAAATATGGATGAAACTCTTTATATTAAAAAACTTGAACCAGTGGGAAAAATACAGTCCATTTGCTAAATTACTTAGAGGGACGATCGTGGACGTAGGTACAGTAGCTTAACCACGTAAAAAACTCTCGCATTTGCATTGTTCTTCCTCTCTTATTTTTACTCTTATCTGTTTCTATCTACTTTGATTGCTTCTTGTTATCAAAACTTCAGTCTGAGCCTAAAACCTTTGGATCGACCGAATCCCGACGTTGACAGTTGGATTAGGGTTTTATATTAGAATAACTTTGTTTGGTAGAGCTTCTTCAAGTAGACATTTTAGTATATGTTTGATATAACTTATTTATTAGTCAAAAACATTTTTTTAATCTCCAAAGCTCTTTTTGATTTTTTTTTTTTTTTTTTTTTTTTTTTTTTTTTTTTATGTTGTTTGGTTGTTATTCTAATACAGTTTTTAAGCTATTAAAAAAATTGAAATAAATCTACAGGAACAAATCTAAATTTTGAGTTTTTCTGAGTAGATTTTTTTGAATTTTTTTTTTAAATTAAAATGTCTAATATAACTTTATTATATTTTCTTACTATCATTATGCCCTTAAACTTAAGACCCTAATACATATTGCTTTAACATATCAAAACTCTATTCTCATTCTATATATTTGTTTTAACAAAACTCTGAATATATATATTTTAACTAACAAGTTTTCTTCTATTTTGTGTACTTTAATTCTTTATTGGTTTTTCACATTGAATATTTTTCTTGTTGCGCATATATAAACTCTTTGAATATTATTGTTACACTTTGAGTTTTTGATGATTTATTTCAAATATCGTAATTAAATAAAATTATTGATCAGAATTAGTTTTAGGTAGACCTACCAATTTAGGTCATTTATGTCAAAAAAACCATTTTACAATTGTATTTTCTCTTTTATTATTATATTATTACTAAAATATCTTTTTTTAATAAAAAACCAGTTTTAATTAAATCTTAACCTTAACCCATAATCTAACCATAGTGTGTCATCAATCACCAATTGGTCACCGAAGGAGGCCGGCCTTCCCCCTACGTCGTTGGTAGGAGGCCGAGTGGTCGACTAGCCATTTACCAACTTTGCCTTTGGTAGGAGGCCGAGTGGTCGACTAGCCATTTACCAACTTTGCCTTCATATTCGTGTAGAGTTGAATTACGTTATTATTGTATTTCTCAAATGTAAAGGTGTGGTGTTCCGTAAACAAATAATGAATCACGAAGTGGATGGCAGTTCATGAGAGGTGCTTGCATCAATACATTACAATTGCTGAGAAAAGGTTAGTGTGTTTAGTTGTATAAGCCCAAACAAATCATTGATATATGATTAAATAGTGATATAACTTGATATGATTTGAATAAATTGATCATATATGGGATAAATTTAAGTATCTCTTACAATTACTTTTCTTTTTTTTTTTTTTTTGCCATAAAATGCTTACCAGTTTTTTTTTTTTTGGAAGCCAAATGCTTACTAGGTACAACAGTTGCTGTTATGGACAACAAGGACTACACTAGCATAACTAGAAGTTTTACACATAAGTGTTATCTAATTACAGGCACAGTCTCTCTATTATAAATGTATGATTTTGCAAAATGCAAGTGGGCAATCCATGCTACAATATTAAGTCCACCAAGAAGCCAATAAAAGTAATCAAGATGTGCCTGGTTCAAATTATTAGCAAACCAGTTATTCCGGCCATCTCCATCAGTTGCTTTCTCAAGGGTGGAGATGAGAAAGCTACTCAAAAAGTTACCTAGGCCAAAGATACTGAGGTAGATTGAGAGTCCTACACTCCTTAATTCCGTTGGAACCTGATTATAGAAAAATTCCTGAAGACCGACCATGGCAAACGTCTCAGAAACACCGATCAAGGTATATTGTGGGAGCAGCCACCAGACACTCATTGGAATTGTCACATTTGGCTTATCAATCAGTCCGTATTCTTCAACAATTTTGAGCCTTTTTGTCTCCACTAAAGCTGCAATAACCATAGATAGAGCAGAGAGAAACAAACCTGTTCCTATTCTCTGAAGCATTGTAATACCAGCAGGTTTCCTGGTAAAGACCCGTGCAGTAGGAACGAAAACGCGGTCATAGATAGGCATGGTGAGAACAACAGAAAAGCTAATGATGAATTGAAGTGAAGCTGCTGGAATATTGAACCTTGGTGTAATTGATCTATCTAAAGTAGCTCCTTGTTTGGTAAAGAAAGTTGAAGACTGTGGAATGACAATGCCATACACTAAACTTGTAGTCCACATGGGAACAAGCCTGAGGAGAGCCTTTACATCTTCAACGTCGTTGCTGCTACACACCTTTGCGTATTCATTCAAACCATCTGGTGCAAGCAAGGCTTTGTTGATGAACCTGCCAGAGTACATATTATGACAATTTTGGTGTGGCATGATTCCATGATCTCCATCTTCGATAGCCATTGTGGAAGGCGAGATTCTCCAGTTCCTAGCCATGGCAACACACGCCTGGCCAATTCTGACAAAAGGGTTTTTCTCATTCCTTTTAAGACTATACCGATAAGTTTTGGTTCCAAGCAAGAAAACAATCAATGCAACAATCATGAAGATACAGGGGATTCCAAATCCAAGACCCCAGCTAAGGTTGTCTTGGATATAGTTTAAGATTAAATACGTCAACAAAGAAGCCACAGATTTTCCAAAATGCCACCAATTGAAGAATGAGCTTCTCAATGTGCATTCCATTGGGTCCTGTCCATCAAACTGATCGGCTCCGAAAGCTTGAACACAAGGCTTGTGCCCACCGTGGCCAAGTGCTACCATATACAGAGAGAAAAAGAACAGTATAACTTGGGACCGAAAAGGAAAACATGATGCCAATTTATTTGTGTTTTGGCAATCAGGTGAGTTGGATGAAGGAAGTATAGTTGATAAAGTTAACAACCCCATTCCCTGTAATTAATGAAAACAAATAATGTAAAATGGCATTTATGTTTGTTCAAACAAATTTAAATAGTTACTGCTGAAAATTCATCCCTAAACTTTGTAGAAACAAAAACATGTTAATTAGTTTGAGCTTTTCATGTCTAACATCAGATTCTAGATTGTCATAAGCCAGAACTGTCCAGGTCTTTGCAAATTAAAACGAACTGATAGGTTGGGGGGGGGGGGGGGGGGGGGGGTGTGTTGGGAAAGGGGTTGTGGGGTGGATGTGTGGGGTTGAATTCTCATTCAGGATCAACTAAAATTATATTCAGCAAGGCAAACTTAAAGTGAATATAAGGAAATTTATCACCAAACATGTAAAAGATCTATTGAGATTAAATATTACATATGCAACTTATATATTTAGTTTCATAATCAGGAGATATTGTCTCCCATAATGCTAAACATTACATGTGATTGTGTCACTCGAAAATCTACTTCCTTCATTTTGGAGAGAAATTACTTCCATATACTGGTAAAGACATATGGGAAGACTTGAACTCCCATCACAGTTATGAAATGGAAGATGCATATCGATATGCACTAGTTCATAATTAATAAGTTTCGATTCAGTCTAGTGATTTAAATAAGCTTTAGAATAAAAGTTGAAAACAAAAAACCTAAACTACCAACACAAATGATGTAGCAGGTCATTTGTTCTTGCAATATGTTATTTACCAGTAAAGACGGATCACTTGCTATACCATCTAAGGGTATTTATTGTGTTAATTTTTTGAGTTGTTTAAGTCACACTGTTAAGGATTACTCTTCTCCAGCTCAAGCTTGTTCTCTCATCAGCTCAACTACATCAGAGTTCAGATTACCTCCCCTGCTTGCTTCTCCAGCTTCTTACACTGGATCAGCAGAATCACAACCTCGCTTCACATCAAATAAGTAGTTGATGATCACCTGATTGTGCTTGACATTGGCGGGAAAACAATTGCTGATGTGGCAACTTCATTGGTCATCATTTGTATTAGTTATAACTGAATTGTTCACATGTTTAGCATGAGCTGATTACTATATAAGACTAGTTTTCTTTTTCATCAGTGAGATCTAGAAAATTCCAGACCAATCTTGTTAAAAACTTTGTCAAAAACACTCTCACTGATTACTGAAGTTTTCTTGAGCTCTTAGTTTCTTCAATGGAGATTTTGTTCTTTCTAGTCTTTTATATCAAACTTTAGCTTCGTTTGTCATACACTTCTATTAAGTACACAGCATATTTACAGTTACTGAATTCTAACTTTTAAGACTAATTATCTCTCCCATTTATTACATCTTAATTGAATGAGAGAGTGAAATTTTTGTAGGAGATAATATTATAAATGACTGACGTTAACTCAAAGAGAAAAAAAAAAAAAAGAATTGAATTTATCAAAATCCGAGAAAACTAACCAGGGCATATATAAGAGAAGCAACAACAATAGTCCGGTAACGTCCGAGAAACGAATCGGCAACAGAACCTCCCAGAAGTGGCAGCAACGACATAGTCCCCGACCACACGTTCACGTTCTCCGCCGCCGCCGCCGTCGACTGGCCGAGCGGTCCTGTCAAGTACGTTATGAGATTGGACAGAATTCCATAAACCGCGAACGTCGCTGCCATCTCCACGGCTATTATAAAAAACGCCGATCTCCATCCGCCGGACCTCGACTTGCGTGCCGGCAGGCCTCTGTAGTCCACGCAGCCGTCCACGGCGTCTTGCAGAAGTGGAGCTCCGGCCTCGAAGGAGAGCTCAGAGGTGGCCATGCATACAGATTTTTGTTCATGGAATCGAAAGCTTGTATTTTGTAATATATTTTGGTTGTCGGTTGGTGGTCGCTTTCATTTAATTAAGAACACTACGTCCGTCGTCCCCACTTAATGACAAGTTGGTACCTCTGTGGAAAACTAACGACAAGAGGTCATTATTAATTTATTATAATGATTATATGGATTGAACGTTAATTTTAATGTTAATCTCGTATTTAAATTTGCATAGTAGCTACCGTTGCAACTTCAATAATTCTTTATTTTAATTAATGTTTCAAGTAGGTAAATTGGACTTTTTTTTTAGGTAGGACCAAGCTAATAGATACCTAATGATATGGTTCAGATAAACGGTTCTCGTATGACTAAAAGTCACTCACATCAAAATAAAAGACAACTTATATAAATGAAAAAAATTCTCACCTTTATTGAGTAAGATGTTGGCATAAGGTGTTGAATCTTGGTTCAAAGTCAAGATTGGCCTATGCACTATCACTATGTTACAAGACCACTGATAAACAGATAAATTCAACTTATCATGTCATATTTAACTACATCATCAAAATATAACCACTTCAATTAATTTTTTTTTTTTCAAAATATTATAAATACATAACCAACCTGAATACGACTTTGGTGGGGCAGCTCGTGGAATTGCTTTTAAGAAACGGGGAAGAGCAACTCACAATAGGTGCGAGAAAAGTCTATAAATATATGAGGATATGTGTAAAATCCAACATCTTAGGAGGTAGAGGGTATCAGTAAATCATTGTCTGAATCACTTCAGTTAATAGTTTTATAATATATAAACTCAAGAAATGTATATTCTAGATAATAACACATGACATTTTACTAAAAAGATTGATAAGGTTTGGTTTTTTCGAGATGAATAAAAGACAAGAAGGAATGATGGAACCTTTTCTAGTGTACAACAACTTGCTTCTAAAAACCAGGGAAGAACAACTCACAATAGATGAGAGAAAAGTCCACAAATTTATGAGGATAAGTGTAGAACTCATTATTTCCAAAGGTAGAGGGTACCAGGAGACCAATGTCTAAATCACTCTAGTTAATGGTTTTATGATATACAAACTCAAGCAATGTATATTCTAGATGATAACACATGGCATTTTGCTAAAAAATTTGATAAGGTTTGGTTTTTTCGAGATGAATAAAAGACAAGAAGAAAGGATGGAACCTTTTCTAGTGTAGAGCAACTTGCAAAAACACAATTGCATCGAAATTTACTTGAGTAATAAATTGGTTTACTAGTTACAACAGTTACTGTTCTGGTCCATACAAAGCTAAGCAGTATCATCAATATCATTGATTGTAGACACCATCCCATACCCGTTCGAACCATTTGGCACACGCAAGGCTTTGTTAAAGAACCTGCCAGAGTTCATATATTACGTAAATTATTTACACAAATTGTCTTAATAACGAGTACTTCACTTCGTCAACTTCTGATTCTTAGTGAAGAATCAGTATATGCTAGTAACATTTAACTTCACATGGAGCATGATGCCTTAGAATTAATGATACAATGAACATGTATAATTTCAAGTACTTACCTTGCATTTTGGAGCCAATATGAATCTCTAGACATCACAATTCATCTCAGAACCGAAACTAAACATTTCTAAGCACCTCTATAGATTTTGGAATCTCATAATATTTTACATCTCACTCACTTGAATTGCTCAGAACTTTGGTGAGGCAAGTTTCCACAAGCTTCCTCGTCCTCAACCAAATTATGTTAAAACTAATAATCAACTCAAAAACTAATAATCAAATTATGTTATTATTATGATGATGATATTAATGTTGCAATTTAGTTTTTTGGTGCAACTCATGCAACTTTTATAATTGTTTATTGTTAATAATTGCTATCACTCTTTAAATATGATTTGCGCATGATAATTATTAATCAAGATTCTTAGTGATTGCATTTGCATAGTTAGATGGTGGCAAATTTGTGTCAACTTATTAGGTGCATAGATTTGAACTATCTGCATAATTAAATAATATGATCATTATAAAAGTTATATCTATCTTGAATCCATTTGAGAAATAATAAAAGTAAATAATATATGACATTTAAAAATCCCTCATAAACAGTAACCCCTCAATAACAAATAACCAAGTTTGAAACATGCACTAATTCCATAAAATAACTTCCAACCACAATTTTTTCAAACACTAGTGGGATTTGTTTTATTTTTTATGGATGACAAAGAAGGAATAATAGAAAATAAAAGAGAATTAGAAGATGATGAACTTACAATGGAGTTTATTAGATGAATCGTCTCTTCTGAAGCAGCCATTGGTTTGTTGAGATAGTTATAGTGACTGTACCATGTTAAAAAAAAATTAGGGTTTTGTATTAGAATGGTTCCATTTGATAGAGCTTCTTCAAGTAGACATTTTAGAATATGTTTGGTACAACTTATTTATTAATCAAAAACATTTTTTTAATCTCCAAAGCTCTTTTTGATTTTTTTTTTTATATTGTTTGGTTGTCATTCTAATACAATTTTTGAGCAATTAAAAAAATTGAAATAAATCTATCGGAAGAAGTTTAAATTTTGAGTTTTTTCAAATAGATTTTTTGGAGGTTTATTTTTTTAAAAAAATAAAATATCTAATATAACTTTATTATATTTTCTTAATATCATTATACCCTTAAACTTAAAACCTTAATACACATTGCTTTAACATATGGGCACTCTACTCTCATTCTATATATTTGTTTTAACAAAAACTCTGAATATATATATATATATATATATATTTTAACTAATAAGTTTTCTCCTATTTTGTGTACTTTAATTCTTTATTGGTTTTTTATATTGAATATTTTTCTTGTTACGCATATATAAACTCTTTGAATATTATTGTTACACTTCAAGTTTTTGATGATTTGTTTCAAATTTCGTAATTAAATAAAATTATTGATCAGAATCAGTTTTAGGTAGACCTACCAATTATGTCATTTATGTCAAAAAAAAAAAAAAACCATTTTACAATTGTATTTTCTCTTTTATTATTATATTATTACTAAAATATCTTTTTTAATAAAAAATCCAATTTTAATTAAATCTTAACCTTAACCCATAATCTAACCACAGTGTGTCATCAATCACCAATTAGTCACCGAAGGAGGCCGGCCTTCCCCCTACGTCGTTGGTAGGAGGCCGACTAGCCATTTACTAACTTTGCTTTCATATTCGTGTCGAGTTGAATTACGTTATTATTGTATTTCTCAAATGTAAAGGTATGGTGTTCTGTAAACAAATAATGGATTACAAGGAATCGGGAAGAAAGAAGGCAAGAAGTGGATGGCAGTTCATGAGAGGTACTTGCATCAATACATTACAATTGCTGAGAAAAGGTTAGTGTGTTTAGTTGTATAAGCCCAAACAAATCATTGATATATGATTAAATAGTGATATAACTTGATTTGATTTGAATAAATTGATCATATATGGGATAAATTGACGTATCTCTTACGATTACTTTTCTTTTTTTTTGCCATAAAATGCTTACTTTTTTTTTTTTTTTTGGAAACCAAATGCTTACTAGGTACAACAGTTGTTGTTATGGACAATAAGGACTACACTAGCATAACTAGAAGTTTTACACATAAGTGTTATCTAGTTGCAAGCACAGTCTCTCTATTATAAATGTATGATTTTGAAAAATGCAAGTAGGCAATCCATGCTACAATATTAAGTCCACCAAGAAGCCAATAAAAGTAATCAAGATGTGCCTGGTTCAAATTATTAGCAAACCAGTTATTCCGGCCATCTCCATCAGTTGCTTTCTCAAGGGTGGAGATGAGAAAGCTACTCAAAAAGTTACCTAGGCCAAAGATACTGAGGTAGATTGAGAGTCCTACACTCCTTAATTCTGTTGGAACCTGATTATAGAAAAATTCCTGAAGACCCACCATGGCAAACGTCTCAGAAACACCGATCAAGGTATATTGTGGGAGCAGCCACCAGGCACTCATTGGAATCGTCACATTTGGCTTATCAATCAGTCCATATTCTTCAACAATTTTGAGCCTTTTTGTCTCCACTAAAGCTGCAATAACCATAGATAGAGCAGAGAGAAACAAACCTGTTCCTATTCTCTGAAGCACTGTAATACCAGCGGGTTTCCTCGTAAAGACCCGTGCAATAGGAACGAAAACACGGTCATAGATAGGCATGGTGAGAACAACAGAAAGGCTAATGATGAAGTGAAGCGAAGCTGCTGGAATATTGAAGCTTGGTGTAATTGATCTATCTAAAGTAGCTCCTTGTTTGGTAAAGAAAGTTGAAGATTGTGGAAAGACAATGCCATACGCTAAACTTGTAGTCCACATGGGAACAAGCCTGAGGAGAGCCTTTACATCTTCAACGTCGTTGATGCTACACACCTTCGTGCATTCATCTGAACCATCTGGTGCAAGCAAGGCTTTGTTGATGAACCTGCCAGAGTACATATTATGACAATTTTGGTGTGGCATGATTCCATGATCTCCATCTTCGATAGCCATTGTGGAAGGCGAGATTCTCCAGTTCCTAGCCATGGCAACACACGCCTGGCCAATTCTGACAAAAGGGTTTTTCTCATTCCTTTTAAGACTATACCGATAAGTTTTGGTTCCAAGCAAGAAAACAATCAATGCAACAATCGTGAAGATACAGGGGATTCCAAATCCAAGACCCCAACTAAGGTTGTCTTGGATATAGTTTAAGATTAAATACGTCAACAAAGAAGCCACAGATTTTCCAAAATGCCACCAATTGAAGAATGAGCTTCTCAATGTGCATTCCATTGGGTCCTGTCGATCAAACTGATCAGCTCCGAAGGCTTGAACACAAGGCCTGTGCCCACCGTGGCCAAGTGCTATCATATACAGGGAGAAAAAGAACAGTATAACTTGGGACTGAAAAGGAAGACATGATGCTAATTTATTTGTGTTTTGGCAATCAGGTGAGTTCGATGAAGGAAGTATAGTTGATAAAGTTAACAACCCCATTCCCTGTAATTAATGAAAACAGATAATGTAAAATGGCATTTATATTTGTTCAAACAAATTTAAATAGTTATTGCTGAAAATTCATACCTAAAGTTTGTAGAAACAAAAACATTTTAATTATTTTGAGCTTTTCATGTCTAACATCGGATTCTAGATTGTCATAAGCCAGAACTGTCCAGGTCTTTGCAAATTAAAATGAACTGATAGTAGGGTGAATTCTCATTCAGAATCAACAAAAATTATATTCAGTAAGGCAAACTTAAAGTGAATATAAGGAAATTTATCACCAAACAGGTAAAAGAACTATTGAGATTAAATATTATATATGCAACTTAGATATTTATTTTCATAATCAGGAGATATTATCTTCCATAATGCTAAACATTACATGCGATTGTATCGCTCAAAAATCGACTTCCTTAATTTTGGAGAGAAATTACTTTCATATATTGGTAAAAACATATGATAAGACTTGTAACTCTCATCACAATTATGAAATGGAAGATGCAAACAGATATGCAATAGTTCATAATTAATAAGTTTCGATTCAGTCAAGTGATTCAAATAAGCTTTAGAATAAAAGTTGAAAACAAAAAACCTAAACGACGAACACAAATGATGTAGCAGGTCATTTGTTCTTGCAATATGTTATTTACCAGTAAAGACAGATCACTTGCTATATCATCTTAGGGTATTTGTTGTGTTGATTTTTTGAGTTGTTTAAGTTACACTGTTGAGGAATAAGGATTACTGTTCTCTAGCACAGGCTTGTTCTCTCATCAGCTCAACTACATCAGAGTTCAGATTACCTCACCTGCTTGCTTCTCCAGCTTCTTACACTGGATCAGCAGAATCACAACCTTGCTTCACATCAAATAAGTAGTTGATGATCACCTGATTGTGCTTGACATTGGCGGGAAAACAATTGCTGATGTGGCAACTTCACTGGTCATCATTTGTATTAGTTATAACTGAATTGTTCACATGTTTAGCATGAGCTGATTACCATATAAGACTAGTTTTCTGTTTCATTAGTGAGATCTAGAAAATTCCAGATCAATCCTGTAAAAAGCTTTGTCAAAAACACTCTCATCCATTAATGAAGTTTTCTTGAGCTCTTGGTTTAATGGAGATTCTGTTCTTTTTAGTCTTTTATATCAACCTTCAGCTTCCTTTGTCATACACTTTTATTAAGTACTCAGCATATTTACTATTTTAATTCTATGGTTAGTATATCCTCACTTTTAGGACTGATTATCTCCACTATTTATTATATTTGAATAGAATGAAAAGTAAAAATTTTGTAAGAGATAATATTATGAATGACTGATATGATTTTATATACATATATAGTAAAAAATGACCAACCCCTTTTTGATAAGAATTGAATCTATGTCTGGTAAAAAAGGATCAACTCCTTTTTGAATAAGAATTGAATTCATCAGTAACTCAAAAAAAAAAAAAAAGAATTGAATTTAGCAAAATCCGAGAAAACTAACCAGGGCATATATAAGAGAAGCAACAACGATAGTCCGGTAACGTCCGAGAAACGAATCAGCAACAGAACCTCCCAGAAGTGGCAGCAACGACATAGTTCCCGACCACGCGTTCACGTTCTCCGCCGCCGTCGCGGTCGACTGGCCGAGCGGTCCTGTCAAGTACGTTATTAGATTGGACAGAATTCCATAACGCGCGAACGTCTCTGCCATCCCCACGGCTATAAGAAAGAAAGCCGATCTCCATCCGCCGGAGCTCGACTTGCGTACCGGCAGGCCTCTGTAGTCCACGCAGCCGTCCACGGTGTCTTGCAGAAGTGGAGCTCCGGCCTCGAAGGAGAGCTCAGAGGTGGCCATGCATACAGATTTTTGTTCGTGGAATCGAAAGCTTGTATTTTGTAATTTGTTTTTGTTTTCGGTGGTGGTCGTTTTCAGTTAATTAAAAACACCACGTACGTCGTCCCCACTTAATGATAACTTGGCATCTCATTGGAAAATAACTTGGCATCTCATTGGCAAACTAACGATAAGAGGTCATTATCAATTTATCATAAGGGAGATTTATTGGTTTTACCCAAATCAATTTTTTTTTTTTTGTTTTTATTCAATTATTTAAAAAAATTTGATTTTAACCTCACAAACAAACTATTTCCATTGTATACCTAAGATTACCAAAATACCCTTAAGTTAAAATCACAAAAATCCCCAAATATGAAATTACCAAAATACCCTTAAGTTAAAATGACTAAAATGCCCAAATATGAAATTACGAAAATAACATTTTTCCTTCTCCTACCAATAGCCTCCCTTTCCATTTTCTTCTCCATTGTAGCTGAAACTTACGAAAATTAGAAAGATTTTTGAGATCCATTGCAGCTGAAAAACAATTTATTAAGGGGATTAGTCATTCGAGCTTCTTCAACCATTGAAGTTTTTGGATCTATTGAAGGTTTACACCATTGAAGGTTTTGAAGATTCTTCTTACATTTGAGTTTGAAAGGTAATGTATGAGTTTTTTTGGTTGGTTTTTAGGTTGTTTTGTTCATATTGCTAGCTAAAAGACTATAAGAATGATTTGGTTGTGAGATCTAAATGTTTATGAAATCTGCGACGAAATCGATTTTTCGTGACCGATAATCGATTTTCCACTCTATGGGATCGATTTTTCAGAGTCCCGATTACTGAAAAATCGATCCCGATTTTCCCCAATTTTTCAGTGGACTGAAAAACCGGAATCGATTTTTCAGTCCACTGAAAAACCGATCGACCTGAAAAATCGGGCTGAAAAACCCCGATTTTTCAGTCACTGAAAAACCGATCCCGGTTTTCCAGTGGCTGAAAAACCGAAACCGAATTAAGGTTTTTTGAGAGAATGAAAAACCGATAACTTCACTGGAAAACCGAATTTAACACCTTTTTAATGGTTTTTTTATATGTTTGTGTTGCTATGTATTGAATATGATTCGATATGATTATATTTTGTAATATTACCCTATTGAAATGAGATTTAATTATCATTTGATTTGAATGTTGCAGGAATGGCTCAAGAGACCGTTGTAATCAACTTTGACGGAGAGTGGAATGTATGTAATTACATTGGCGGGGAGTTGATCATGTGTGGGGTCCACAAAAATAGTAGTTTTTCATCATTGGTGGATATTGTATACAGAGAGGCTGCTATTGATAGAAGAAGGTGGGAAATCCGTATATATTATTTTCTACAAAGTACAATAAATGGTCAGGTTAAAAAGATACGTATCATGTCCGATCTTGGTGTTGTTGGTTTGATGGCGATAAAAAATATTGATGTTAAAGAAATTTATATCGATAAGATTGCCAGAGATTTTGGAGCTGGGGTTAGTAGGCGTACCGTTCGTCCATTTGTCACTGATTCAATTCCAGACATAAGACATGACGAGGCAAATATGGATAGACCAGTAAATTCACATATGGTTGAAAGTCATTTTATCTCACTTCAGGCATTGAGAGCAATCAAGTTGATACTTCTATCACCCCATTTACATCGGTTGAAAGTCTCATTCGTGACGTTAATGATGACTATACGAGTTATGTATTGATGATGAAGATGAAGACACAGATGATAATGGTGATGGAATACAAGATAGTGATGAAGAGCAAACCGGAGATAGTGATGAAGAGGAAACTCGATTTGATGATGTCGCAGAAGAAGAAGAGTTTCCAGAAATAAGATTTTCAGGTTTACAATTTTAGAACAATCCTTCACAACCATACTGGATTGTTCCTGGTGTAGAATTGGGGGACATTGAAGCTATTTCAAGCGCTACGTCAACCGTCTACTAACGTGGTACGTTGTATAAAGGAGCATTCTTTACTAGTAAAGAAGAAATGACTATAGCTATTGACGAATATGCTCTGAAAGCTAAGTTTGAATATCGGGTTAGACGTTCGAACACGGAGTGATTTAAAGCCGGTTGTAAAGATAAAACTTGTAGTTTTAGTGTTCGTGCAAGATGCAGAAAGGGTTGTTTAATGTGGTTTGTGTTGAATTATGTAACGGAACACACGTGTCGTCAAACAGCCATGGAATCGCATATGAAGAGTGTGAAGGCTATTGTGATCGAAAAATTGTATGCAGGAAAGGTGGGAAGAGATCTTTATACACCTAATCGTTTGGTTGGAGAAATGCTAGAGCAATATGGAGTGCAAATCTTATATAGTAAAACTTGGAAGGCTTTACAATATGCAAAGAAACTAGCATATGGGCAAGCGGATGAATCATATCAACAACTTCCGTCCTACTTCGAGATGTTAAAACTTTCAAACCCCGGCATAATGACAGTAATTAAGACAGATGAAAACAACCGGTTCTTGTATTCCTTCGTTGCACTTGGAGCTTTTATTGAGGGTTTTCGGTCTTACATGAGACCGGTTGTTGCTATTGATGCCACTCATTTGAAAGGTGAATATAAATGGGTGATTTTTTTTGCTGCGTGCAAAGATGGGTTGGAGATGATTTATCCCATCGCCTTTGGATTTGCTGACGGAGAGTCAGACAATTCGTGGACTTGGTTCCTAAAAAGGTTGAGAAGAGCAATCGGGGTGTCAGACGAGTTGGTGATCGTATCAGATCGTCATAAGAACATATCGAATGGGATGAAAGCAACTTTTCCTGAAGTCCCACATGTGTTATGTTTTTTCCACTTGTGGCAAAACCTTAAGCAACAGTGTAAAAAGTGTTCGGATGTGGAAAATGCATTTTACAATGCAGCATACTGTTATGTGCCCGATGAATGCAACAGAATATTAGAAGAAATGCGTGCATTGCATCCGGCCACACATGGAGCTTTGGTTAAGGCTGGAGTGAGCAGGTGGTCACGAGCACATTGTCCAAGAAGAAGATATGAAATGATGACTACCAACATTGCAGAGTCGCTTAACAATTGCATGATGCAAGCACGTCGTTTGCCAATAACAACTGCACATGAATATGTAATAAATGTGTTACAGAGATGGTTTAATAATAGACGTGTTGCTGCTGAGAAGCTCACAACATATGTTACTACCACATCATACGATCGTATCATGTTGGCAAAAGATTTATCCACGGAAGGTAGCGTATATCCCATTGCAGAACCGTATCATTACAGTGTCATACATTATAGCAAAGGAGATGCGATGGTTGACATTCAACAGCACACATGTACGTGTAAGCAGTGGAATCTTGATCAGTTGCCATGTGTTCATGCATGTGTTGTGGTCAGGTATGGTAATTATACATTGTATTTTTTAGTATTTCATGTCATAGCATAACACTTAAATTGTTGATTGTTGATACATGTCAGGTTCAAGGGCGTCGGTTGTGATACATTTTGCAGTCAGTACTATAGCGTAGAGTGGCTAAAAGCTGCATATGCACGTCCGATTAATCTCGTCCCTAAATTGGCCAGTTGGAATGTTTCAGCGGAAGTTAGAAGTATGGTTGTATTACCACCGAAAGGTAAAAGACAAGCAGGTAGGCCGAAGGAGGTTCGGATTCCTTCAGTTGGGGAAGATCCTCGTCGAAAAAAGTGTGGAAGATGTGGTCAAAGGGGACACAACCGTCTTCGTTGCCCTAACCCCCCAACTTCTATCAGTGAAGGGACAAGCGTAGAAGTGGATGCGGATGTTGGAACGAGTTCAAATGCTACTGAAAATGAGCCACGTTCTCGAAGATGTCGCTTGTGTCATGAGACTGGACACAACCAACGTCGATGTGTATTACGGTTTCCTACTCCCGATCCACAAATGGCTACTGACGGAAATGATGAGTAGCAATTGATTGACATTTTGTTTATGCATGTTTTATGTAAACGTTTTTATATTAATTACTCAATTATGTATTAATACAGCTGTATAAATTATTATTCCATGTATACTGTTTTTGACTCATTTCATATCATCTCGGAACCATCAAAATCGATTTTTCATCGGTTTTCCAGATATGGTGAAAAACCGATCAAGTTGCTTTTCGTTTTCCCAACGTAGAGGTATGTCGATCGGTTTTTGAGTAACTCTGAAAAATCGGTATCGGTTTTCCATGCCTCCTCGAAAACCGATCCACTGCCACCACATGTTCCAGCACGCCAAGTGTGGATCGATTTTTAAGGGGTCTTAAAAAACCGGTATCGGTTTTTCATGTACTCCTAAAAACCGATTTTTACTTGGGTTGATTTTATTTCTATTTGTATGTTCATTTTATTTCCCTTTACATGAATTATTTATATAAATCGTTATATTTAAATATATTATATAGATTAGGGAGCGTATAATTTTATTACAAACTATATCATTATTTTAATATCATTATATATTAATTTTATCATTTATTAATATTCATATAACATTAGTAATTAATATATATACCTTTACTATAATATGTGTTATCTTGATATATCATATTAATATGGTTAATATTTTTCATATCATTTTACAATTATTATAACTATAATCCTAATATGGCTTATAACTTATATGGATGTAATATTAATAATATATATAATACAAATGTAGATATTATTATATTAATATATGTTAACATTATATTAATATATTCATTAATATAACATTATATTAACATTAACCTTAATATAACATTATATTAACATTAGATTATATTAATATAATGTTAATATTATTAAGGTTAATGTTAATATAATGTTAATAATATAATGTAATGTTAATATAATATTAATATAATGTTAATATAATTTTAATAATATAATGTTAATCTAATATTAATCTAATGTTAATATAATAATATAATGTTAATCTAATGTTAATAATATAATGTTAATCTAATATTAATAAAATATAATAATCTAATAATATATTAATATAATGTTAATATAATATTAAGGTTAATGTTAACATAGATTAATCTAATGTTAATATAATAATATAATGTTAATCTAATGTTATATATTAATATTATGTTAATATAATATTAATATAATGTTAATATAATGTTAATAATATAATGTTATATAATATTAATCTAATGTTAATATAATAATATATATGTTAATATAATGTTAATATATTAATATAATAATATAATATTAATCTAATGTTAATATAATAATATAATGTTAATCTAATATTAATATAATAATATAATGTTAATCTAATATTAAGGTTAATGTTAACATAGATTAATCTAATGTTAATATAATAATATATGTTAATCTAATGTTAATATATTAATATTATGTTAATATAATATTAATATAATGTTAATAATATAATGTTAATCTAATATTAATCTAATGTTAATATAATAATATAATGTTAATATAATGTTAATATATTAATATTATGTTAATATAATATTAATATAATGTTAATATAATGTTAATCTAATATTAATATAATGTTAATATAATAATCTAATGTCTAATGTTAATAATATAATGTTAATCTAATATTAATATAATAATATAATGTTAATTTAATGTTATAATATTTAATATAATGTTAATATAATATTAAGGTTAATGTTAACATTAGATTAATCTAATGTTAATATAATATATAATGTTAATCTAATGTTAATATATTAATATTATGTTAATATAATGTTAATAATATATTGTTAATATAATGTTAATATATATTAATCTAATGTTAATATAACAATATAATGTTAATCTAATGTTAATATATTAATCTAATGTTAATATAATGTTAATAATATAATGTTAATCTAATATTAATCTAATGTTAATATAATAAATTATATTAACATTATATTATTATATTAACAGTAGATTAATAATAGATTAACATTATATTAACATTAGATTAATATTAGATTAACATTATTAATATTATATTATTATATTAACATTAGATTAATATTATATTAACATTATATTATTATATTAACAGTAGATTAATAATAGATTAACATTAGATTAACATTATATTAACATTATATTAATATTAGATTAACATTATATTAATATATTAAATTAGATTAACATTATATTATTATATTAACATTAGATTAATATTATATTAACATTATATTAACATTATATTATATTAACATTAGATAAATATAATGTTAATATTATATTATATTAACATTATATTATTAACTATAATGTTTAATTATAATGATTTGTTGGCAATTGGAAAATATAAAATGCAATACCATCAAATAAATAATGAGTAATAATAAACATTAGATTATTAACATTATATTACCATTATATTAATATATTAACATTAGATTAACATTATATTATTATATTAACATTATATTAATATTAGATTAACATTATATTATTAACATTATATTATTATATTAACAGTAGATAATAATAGAGTAACATTAGATTAACATTAGATTAACATTAGATTAATATTAGATTAACATTATATTATTAACATTATATTAATATATTAACATTAGATTAACATTATATTATTATATTAACATTAGATTAATATTATATTAACATTATATTAACATTAGATAAATATAATGTTAATATTATATTATATTAACATTATATTATTAACTATAATGTTTAATTATAATGATTTGTTGACAATTGGAAAATATAGAATGCAATACCATCAAATAAATAATGAGTAATAATAAAAGAATAATTAAATTTATTTATATAACAATTTCTCCATCACTGTCTACAAACCATTTTCTAAAATTATTAACTTTATATATCGGCTTTGAACACATATATATGTCTCTGGCCATCTCGGCCCTCAGTGCAATGGCATCTGCAACGGTCTGATATTTTCTTGATTTCCATGTACTCGTTCTCCGTTGCACAAGATCGCGCACGTACATGGCCACATATGCTCCGCAGCTTGTTCTGTATATATCATAATATATAAACTATATACATTAAGATAATAATATAAACATATATTAACATTAACATAATTAAATATCATAATATATAAACTATGTATAATAATTAAGCTATAATTATATATTAATGTTAATCATAACATATAATATATAATTATATTAATGATAAACTATATACATTAAGATAATAATATAAACATATATTAACATTAACATAATTAAATATCATAATATATAAACTATGTATAATAATTAAATATCATATATAATAAACTATGTATAATAATTAAATATCATAATATATAAACTATATAAATAATTAAGCTATAATTATATATTAATGTTAATCATAACATATAATATATAATTATATTAATGTTAAACTATATACATTAAGCTATAATTATATATTAACATTAACATAATTAAATATCATAATATATAAACTATGTATAATAATTATATATTAATGTTAATCATAACATATAATATATAATTATATTAATGTTAAACTATATACATTAAGATAATTATATTAACATTATATTATTAACATTATATTAATTTATATATTAATTAACCTATAAACTTACTCACCCATCAGGTTGCTGGAGCACAATTGATTGTCCAAGACGCTGAACTTTCCATCGGACATCTACGGGTGGCATAGGTACCTGTGTCTCCTCGTAAAATCCCATGAACCGCAACAAAATAGGCATCAAACATACCAGCGGCTCAAGTGGCTCTCGTCGATAGGCTATGTCAACATTTGCCAAGGGATCATACATTATGATTCTTTGCTCTCTAATGCGCACCTCACAAAGGACCCAGTGTTGTTGATTCAAGCTACACGGTAGCAACACCTGCATTTCAAAACGTTAGTACTATAGGACTAGAAGGGATAATCATATAATAAATATTAACGTTCGAACTACACTTACACTATCAACCCGTCACCACGGGACTGCTGCGTCTATATGCCCACGACCTACGCAAGCCACTCTAAGGGTACATCAGCTGTAATTGGATCAAATGTTCTTTGTTTGTGGACGTAATATAGGCTATAATGCGCTGTCATCATTGCCTGCATGATAAAAATTAAACATGTTACTACCAATCAACCGACCGTAATATAAAATTATAAATGCATAACTAACTTAAATGTAAATACTTACAAACAAAAAAGTGTCATGGACAGCGTATTTACGATCTGTCATCTCATTCCATCCTTTTTTTCTTAGGCACATCAAATAAGAATCGATGTGCTCATTAGTCAACCAGGTGTCCACATCCTCGAGTGTGACCAATGTGGTTGGTATCATAGACCACCCACAACTATCAATCGAACGCCTACAATTCAAAAAAAAGTATTAAACATTATTATATATTTTCTTACATTACCAATAAGGATACAAAAATTAGAAACGTTTTTTTTTTTATTATTTAAATATACCTGAGATCCAATGTGGTTGCCGCTTTATATTCATTATAGACCACTTCTACAGGGTCTATAGACTCTACCACCTCCTCCTCCTGCTGTTGGACCACTTTCTTTTTCTTTTTCGCTGGCCCCGGATCCGTGTACGGTGTCCGTAGAGGTGCTGCTGGCTTTGTCTTTCATTTGCCCTGTTCGTCCTGCAGTTGTAAGTAAATTAAAAACATGTATAAATTTAATATATTAATATATTTCAGAATGCAACACAATAGGGATACAAAGTCTACCTGGTCATGCTCACGATCAGTGTCTGCAGCTGATACACCTCCTAAGATCATGTGGGAGTAGTCACCCTGCTCCTCCTCCTGCTGGGGTGACCGATGAGGTGGCTGCTGGTCACCTTGCTCCTCCTCCTGCTGGGGTGACCGATGAGGTGGCTGCTGGTCATCCTGCTCCTCCTCCTGATGGGGTGACCGATGAGGTGGCTGCTGATCACCCTGCTCCTCCTCCTGATGGGGTGACTGCTGAGGTGGCTGATGATCACCCTCATCTTTCTCATGGATGACTGACTGACCTACATCAATAGGCGACTGATGGACACCCTCGTCCTGTTGTGGTGGTGGTGGTGATGGGTAATACATGTGAAAGCTCCCACCATCATCATCATCATCATCGTCATCGTCGTCGTCTGGATCATGCTTAGCAACCGGAGGCCTGGGTAAATGCTCTTCCATCCGTCTCAGCCTACTATCTATCTCTCTTACCATCTTAAAGGTTGCCTTTTGCCTCCTATCCATTTTACTTAACTTCTTATGGGTTGTCTTTTGTAAATCCACAATAAACTCAAACAACCGCTTCACCTGTTTCATAGAATCATAAATATATATCATTTTACATACTACCCTTAATTTTTAAAAAAATTTGATAGAGTTTCTCCTGTTTTTTGAGTATCCAAAAAAATACAACCTGCATATTTAAACAAATTACACTTCGTTTATCATATTTAGAGACTCCGTCTCTTTTTCACACTCCGTACTACTACATAACATGTCCACATCTTTTGCATTTACTACAATTGAAATTTATTGAATAATTTTATTATATAAATAGAATATTTGTACCTCATAATCTACGTGTTGTACATCATGTGCCTTCTTTGTCCGAAACTCTGATAAGGTATCCTCTTATTCGGATTGCACGCTTCGGACGTCTTTAAGTGGCTGATCGTCACCCTCCACCTCATCATCATCCTCTCCCTCCACCTCCTCATCATTATCCTCTCCCTCCACCTCATCATCAACCTTTATCTCAGCCTCATCCCCTACACCATCATCATGGTCATCATCATCGTCGTCATCATCATCATCATCATCATCATCACTCCCCCCGCCGCCATATTTATGTACTTCATCATGAACTATATGATTCGGATTAAACGATTTCCAATAATCCATCTCCCTCTCGGCGTCAGTAGGCTCCAAGGTTTGCTGAATGTCAACTATCTGCATTATATCAATATATTTAGTTATACTACAATTATATACTTAATATAAATAACGATAGTTATAACAAACAAATAATTGACACAAATTTAGGTTATGTTTGCCACTTACGGGGGGGAAATCATCTAGGCTGTGTATATTTGTGGGTGTTCTCTTCAGTGATCGTCTCATACATCTTGGTAGATCGCTTTCCGGGTTCTTGGTCTTTTTTGATATCTTCTCCCGTAACACTGGGAACAACTCCACTAACCACCACTATAATGTAACAATGATTAAATAAAAAACATACATATAGTTAGTAATGGTCAGATAATATATAATGCAAACTTGATTAAAACATACATATGACCATATATAGTTAATGTAATAGAAGGAAGCAATAAATATTGAAAGTATTAGTTATACCTGAAATGCTAACACATAGCCATAAATATTAATGGTCTTTAAGGGATTTCTGACCCGCTCTTCATTAAGTGCCTTGTCGAGACAGTGTAACAAGACACTATAGCATAATGTGCCCCAAGGGAATGTCTTCCATCTCTCTGTACTCTCAATGAGGACCCACATAAATGGATAAATGCTAGCTCTATCATCCAGTCCCATAAAGAGATGGAAAGCAATCCCTACATTCGCCAACTTTAAAAGATCTTCATCATCTATCGGATCCTGCCCTGCACGGTCTCCTTCCCCTCTATCACTTCTTGCCTCAAGAAATATGACAAACTCCCTTACCTCCGGCGACACTCCATTAAACATTCGCCCTAGGAGACCGTTTGGATCATTTGGAGCTATTTTGAAGATTTTACGGTCGATGCCCCCAAAAGGAAGTTCGGTCACCAATAGAAACTCTTGTTTCCCAAACCTATAGCTTCTCTCCCCAATTTTAAACCACCTTTCATCACGGCGTGCATCCACTACATTTATCTCTCTAGCAAGCACCCACAAAATCACAGAACCAGCAGCCGTATGATTAGTTATCCTCAAAATATGTCCGAACAGACATTCTGCTATGAACCGATCGTATAGCTTTCTTCTATTAATAACGGCAATTATCTTATTAACCAATCTTTGACCAATGTGTGTGTTCCCGCTCGTATGTCTGTCAATTGTGTGTGAACTATATTTATAGTCGAAATCCATCTGTAGGAAAGAAAAACAGTAAAGAAATCATCAGTAGCAGAATCGGTTTTTGAACTGAATCGGTTTTTGAAGGCATCTGAAAAATCAATAAATGAAAAGGATCGGTTTTTGAAGGCATTTGAAAAATCGGTTAATGAAATCCATCGATTTTTCACTAAGGTTTTCCACGATCGGTTTTCCACCATCGGTTATTCATTTCGGTTTTCCATAATCGGTTATCCGTAATCGGTTTTCCACGATCGATTTTTCATTTGTTACCGAAATGAAAACCGATAATGAAAAACTGATCGTGGAAAACCGATCGTGGAAAACAGAAATGAATAACCGATTGTGGAAAACTGAGCGTGAAAAACCGAAATGAATAACCGATGGTGGAAAATCGATCTCAAAAACCGATCCAATCCCGACAACTCTTCTCTTGTCGGAATCGACCATTTTCAACACAAAAACGACCAAACACACTCAATCCAACCTATTCTAAACCTAATCATCCTAAACTAACATCCATAACATAAACACACATATCAAAATACCAAATCTCAATCAAAACATACAACAAACATATCAAAATCTAACCTTCACACTTTCTGCAGGTTCGCCGACGGTAGGAGCTGCTCGGGGAAGGTCGGCAACGTCGCGGTAATGGCCGGAAACGTCGCGGGGAAGATCGAGTCGCGATCGGGTTCGGGTTCCGCAAAAACTGGTTGGTTTTGAGTGAGAAATCGATGGACTGTGGCTGTAGTCCATCGGTTTTGAGGTATATATATGAGGGGGCTTATTCGTAATTTCACCATTCGATTTTTCATAAATTTTAAACTGTTCAGGGTTTTTTTGTAAAAATGTTCAGGGATATTTTGGACAATTTGGGTATATCAAGCAATACATTTGTTTGAGGAGTTAAAAACAATTTTTTTAAAAATAGTGGGTAAAAACAAATTTTACCCTTTTTAAATGGGTATTTTTTACAATTTCCACTTATCATAATGATTATATGGATTTAATGTTAATTTTAATGTTAATGTCGTATTTAAATTTGTATAGTAGCTACCGTTGCAACTTCAAAAATTGTTCATTTTAATCAATGTTTCAAGCAGGTAAATTGGACATATTTTTTTAGGTAGGACCAAGCAGTAGGTACCTAATGTTACGGTGGTGCAGATAAATAGCTCTTATACGATTAGGAGCCACTCATATCAGGGTAGGAGTGAGTGAGTGCAGGAGATAATTTATATACATGAGAGAAAATCTCACATTTAATGAGTAAGATGGCAGTATGAGGTGTCATATCTTGGTTCAAAGTCAAGATTGATCTGTGCACTATCACTGTGCTACAAGACCACTGACAAGTAGATAAATTCAACTTATCATGCCATATTAAACTACATCATCATAATATAACCACTTCAATTAATCTTTTTTTTTTTTTAAATATTACAAATACATGACCAACCTGAATACAACTTTGGAGCTTGAGGAATTGCTTTGAAGAAATGAGAAGGAGCAACTCACAATAGGTGGGAAAAAAGTCCACAAATATATGAGAATAGGTATAGAACCCACTATCTCGAAAGGTAGAGGGCACCGGTAAACCACTGTCCGAATCACTTCAGTTAATGGTTTTATAATATACAAACTCAAGAAATGTATATTCTAGATGATAACGCATGGTATTTTGTTAAAAAATTTGATAATGTTTGGTTTTTCGGAGATGAATAAAAAGACAAGAAGGAAGGATGAAACCTTTTCTAGTGTAGAGCAACTTGCTTCTAAGAGCAGCTCACAATAGGTAGGAGAAAAGTCCACAACTATATGAGGATAGGCATAGAATCCACAATCTCGGAAGGTAGAGGGTACCAGTAGACCACTGTTTGAATCACTCCAGTTAATAGTTTTATGATATACAAACTCAAGAAATGTATACTCTAGATGATAACACATGACATTTTGCTAAAAAATTTGATAAGGTTTGGTTTTTTCGAGATGAACAAAAGACAAGAAGAAAGGATGGAACCTTTTCTAGTGTAGAGCAACTTGCAACAACACAATTGCATCGAAATTTATTTGAGTAATAAATTGGTTTACTAGTTACAACAGTCACTGTTCTGGTCAATACAAAGCTAAGCAATATCATCAATATCATTGATTTGTAGACACCATCCCATACTTGTTCGAACCATTTGGCACACGCAAGGCTTTGTTAAAGAACCTGCCAGAGTTCATATATTACGTAAATTATTTACACAAATTGTCTTAATAACGAGTACTTCACTTCATTAACTTCTAATTCTTAGTGAAGAATCAGTATATGCTAGTAACATTTAACTTCACATGGAGCATGATGCCTTTGAATTAATGATACAATGAACATATATAATTTCAAGTACTTACCTTGCATTTTGGAGCCAATATGAATCTCTAGACATCACAATTCATCTCAGAACCGAAAATAAACATTTCTAAGCACCTCTATAGATTTTGGAATCTCATAATATTTTACATCTCACTTACTTGAATTGCTCAGAACTTTGGTGAGGCAAGTTTCCACAAGCTTCCTCGTCCTCAACCAAATTATGTTAAAAACTAATAATCAACTCAAAAACTAATAATCAAATTATATTATTATTATTATGATGATATTAATGTTATAATCAAGATTCTTAGTGATTGCATTTGCATAGTTAGATGGTGGCAAATTTGTGTCAGCTTATTAGGCGCATAGATTTGAACTATCTGCATAATTAATTTGTTAGATGCTGGCAAATTTGTGTAATCTTATCGCGTTTGTGTAGATTTGAATGAGTTGTATGATTACTGGTATCAAAGTTTATGAACATATTTAACTTGTTAATTGTTTGGAGAAATCATAAGAAATTGATGGAGAGTCGTTAAATTGAATTAAAATTTTAAATTTATATTTAACGAAAAAGAATTATAAAGTAAGAATTACTGGAATGATAATTTGGTGGCTTCAAAACAAATTATGAGTGTTGCTTTCCTCCAGACACCACTTGGCCCACCAATTGAGTGATACAACAGGCTAAGCAAAGATACAATGAAGTGAGGTGTTTAAAATCATTATGTACTAATGATTTTAAAAATCTTTGATGATAAGTTTGTTAAGATACAATATTTTGTCACTACGGTTAATAAAATATTGGCTTGTTAATGAAAGAAATCAATATGGCAATATGCATTTATTTTATGTGAGAAATAAAATAAATAGAGATAACACCACCCAATTCCCCAGACTGACCAAATTCTGGTAAAAGCAACAAACAACACTAGCACAGCAGGGTGTTTTTCCTTTACAAAAGTGTTATCTGGCTAAAGTGCAGTCCCTCTGTTATAAATGTAGGATTTTGAACAATGCAGGTGTGCAATCAGTCCTATGACACTGAGTCCAGCAAGAAGCCAATAGAAGTAATCAAGATGTGCCTGGTTTAGATTATCAGCAAACCAGCTACTGTGGCCATCTCCACCAGTTATTTTGTCAACTACTGAGATGAGAAAGCTGCTTAGAAAGCTTCCAGCGCCAAGGTTACTGAGGTAGAGCGAGAGACCAACACTTCTTAATTCGGTTGGAACCTGATCGTAGAAAAATTCTTGAAAACCGACCATGGTGAATGCCTCAGCAACACCGAAGATGAAATATTGTGGAATCAACCACCACACTCTCATTGGAAGTGTCACATTTGGCTGATCAACAAGTCCGTATTCTTCTGCGGTCTTGAGTCTTTTAGTCTCAACTAATGCTGCAACGACCATAGATATAATAGATAGAAACATCCCAGTTCCCATTCTCTGGAGCATTGTGATACCAGCAGGTTTTCTGGTGAAGGCTCGAGCAATAGGAACAAAAACACGGTCATAAATGGGTATCGTGATTACAATGGCAAGGCCAATGAATGTCTGAAGTGAAGCTGCCGATATGTCAAAGCCTGGTGCAACTGATCTGTCCATAGTAGCTCCTTGCTTGGTGAAGAAAGTTGGAGGCTGAGCAAACACAATGGAAAACATCAAACTAGAAGTCCATATGGGAACAAGCCTGAGGAGTTGCTTTGCGTCTTCAACATCACTAATGCTGCAGACCTTCTCGTACTCATTTGAGCCATCTGGTGCAAACAAGGCTTTATTGAGGAACCTGCCACAGTTTCATTATGATAAACTAATTACACAAAACCTCTTAATCACAAAGAATTCAAAAATTTCGACTCCAAATAAATAAGGTAAGAAGAGAGTATAAGCAATCTTTTATCAGCATCTGAATTTAAGACCAGAATGTAAGTCCAGAAGGAACTTCATGGCATCAATGAAACAATAAAATGGACTTAAATCCAATAAAACAGATTGATTGGACATGAAGGTTTAGGAGGCCCTGCATGACTGCTGGAGATATATACCGGGAATCTTTAGATGTTTCTGCATGTAACCTAATTTATGCCTTTCTATCCTCAACTAAAGAATACTGTGAACATAAAATCCAACTTATTTCAGATGTTATGTAAAACAAAAGTAGAGTGATTACCATGAATGTTTAGGTCCTGCATGACTGTTTGAGCAAATGTGAATCTTTAGACGCCAAAATTGCACAGAAACTAATTTGTGCCATTCTGTTCTTATTAGATCTTTAAAATCTGAACATATATTCAACTATATTGCACTTACTTGAATTGCTCAGAACGCTTGTGAGGCAAGATCCCACGAGCTTCCTCTTCAACAACTATAGCAGAAGGCCTAGTTCGCCAGTTCCTAACCGCAGCGACAAACACCCTACCGATTCTTACAAACGGGCTTCTCTCATCCCTTCTAATACTATATCTGTAAGTCTTAGTTCCAAACAAGAAAAGAGCCAGTCCAATGGCCATGGTAACACATGGGATTCCAAACCCCAGGCCCCAGCTAAGGTTGTCTTGGATGTAGGTTAAGATCAAAATAGTCAAGGAACTAGCAAAACATAATCCAAAATACCACCAGTTGAAGAATGAACTCTTCATTTGGCATTCTTCTGGGTCCAGGCCATCAAACTGGTCCGCCCCAAAAGCCTGAACACAAGGCTTGTGCCCACTTTGGCCAATTCCTACCAGATAAATAGAGAAGAAGAATAAGATTACCTGGAACTGATGAGAGGAACATGAGGTGGAGGTGAAGTTGTTACTGTATTGGCAATCAGTAGTTCTGGATGAAGGAAGCATAGCAGACAACGTTAACAATCCAAGTCCCTGTAATCCATTCAAATTCAAGTAACAGCTTTATGAGCAAATACATTGTATTTATAGCTTTAAGGATTCTCTGAAGCTGGAAATGGAGAGATTACTGTTTTCTTATATGCTAACATCATATAAAAACAAGTTTGGCATGAGATGCTCATAGAACTATTTCCCATAATTGTATTTCTCCGAAATTTTCGTTTCCTTCTATTTTGATAAGTTTTTTAGTAAAATAAATTATATTATAATTTTTGGGAATCACTTAGATGCTTTAGTTAATTGGTTGAAATTCATATTTTAATTAATTAGCAATGTAGAAAGTGAATAACAAATGGTATTCAGGATAACTGAATCTAAAAACTTTTTTTTTTTTGGGGGGGGGGGGGGGGGGGGGGGCGGCGGGGAATTTCAACTACTATTGGGACCTCAACCCAATCCACCACTCATTTGTCCCTATAGGGTTTTGACATTTTTATCTCGTAGAATATGTAATGTCTTAAGGTTTTGAACCTGAGACCTTAAGTGTTTTTTGAGTGCAAACTTGTCATCACTTTGCACTCAAACCTCAAGATGCTAGCTACTTACGGGACAAAAAGACCAAAACCCTTACCGATACAAATGATTCAATAATTAGACTGAGATCCCAATATATATATAATTAGAGGCAGAATGAGGGATATAAATTTTGATATAAGTTTTGACACAATTTTTCATCCATTGGATTGAAAAGCCTTAAATAGTATAGCATAGTTGTTAATTTTAAATTGGTATGCATCACCCTATTTTATCTCTACTTTTAAACTAAATAAAAAATATATATTAATTGAATTTTCATTGAATCTTTTTCCTCTATTCAATTAAGCAAATCATACAAGCGATACATAAATTTAAACCTCCCAACAACAACTTTTAAATAAGATTCATATTGCATACGTTTAAACAAATATATTGATCATAATATTTCAAAATAAAAAATCAATTAAAAAATATAAATAGAGGAAAAAGAAAGTAGGAAAATAACATAAATGAAAAGAGAGAAATTGATGTAAATGCAATTATCTGGTGCAACACAACCCTTTAATAATTCTCATCTTCTCAAAAAATAAATAAATAAATAAATATGCACTATTAATTTCCTTTTAATTCAATGGTTAAAAATTATGTCAAAATTTTTATTATCCGATCCTATCCCATCAAATTAATAATAAAATTAAGTCATGTTACTATACATAATCTACATAATTATAGTCAGCAATATTAAAGTTCTAATCAAACCGCCCACAACAATTATATATATATATTAATATATATATATATATATTTTTCCTTTTAAAAAAGGGAAAAAAAATAGGAGCTAAAATAAATAGATTCTCTGCTAAATAATAGTAACAGTTAATTTTGAAGGTGAGAAAATCAACAAACCAGGACATATACAATAGACGCAACGACGATGGTCAAATAACGGCCAAGAAACGAGTCAGCAACAAACGCTCCCAAAAGCGGCAGCAACGACGTCGTTCCGAACCACACATTCACGTTCTCCGCCGCCGTCACCGTCGGCTGACCCAGCGGTCCCGTCAAGTACGTTATCAGATTCGATTCAATTCCGTAATACGCGAACCTCTCCGCCATTTCCACGCCTATTATGAAGTACGCCGACCTCCACCCTCCCGACCTCGACTTGTGCACCGGTCCGCCTCTGTAGTCAACGCAGCCGTCGATGGCATCGTCCTCCAGCAGTGGATCGCCGCTGAGGTTGGAGAGCGCCATAGCTGTCTTTAGGGGTGGCAATTCGGGTTGCCGTGTCGGGTTGGACACAACCCGAACCCGACCCGATAATTTTTAACACAACCCGAACACGACCCGATAAGGAAACGGGTTGAACCCTCTCAACCCGAACCCGACACGGTTACTAACGGGTCAACCCGTTAACGACCCGTTTAACCGATATGTTAATAATCCATTTAACCGACATAAATAATAACTCATTTAATCGACCCGTTTATGACTTATTTAATGATAGTTAATACATTTAAATTTTAATATAGATATAATAAAAAACAAAATTAAAATAAAGATACATAAGACGTAAAAAATACAATTATCCACAAATACAATCCAAACCATAAAAATATAAATGTTTACAAAAATGATTATAAAAATATCTTTACAAATATAATTCTTTATATTAAAAAAATAAAATAAAAAATATATATTTGTTATGTAGTCTTTTATAATAGAAAAACAATATCAAGCGTTGATTACATCCGTCAAACTAAACTTGTCAAAAAATAATAATTAAAAATTAACTAATTAGGAAATTATACATTTATACATGAAAAAAATAGTTTAACAAATATTTTATCAAAACCAATAAAATTTTACTACTACATAACAATTTGTGATGGGATGAAGTGTTGAGATGAAGTTTAGAGACTTTTGTTTATATTAGGGTTTAAACTTTGAAGGATATATATATATATATATATCTACCAATAAAATTACATGACTATCCCTCCAAAATAAAATTATTTTTTTACCCTTATTTAACGGGTCAACCCGTTACCCGTTAGATAGAACCCGAACCCGACCCGATAATTAAACGGGTTAAACGGGTTGACCCGTTAATTTACCCAACCCGTTAATGCTCAACCCTAACCCGTAATAATCGTGTCGGTTTCGTGTCGACCCGTCGTGTCGGGTTCCAAATTGCCAGCCCTAGCTGTCTTTGACTGAGTTCTGATTTTTCTGTTGTCTTTTTTGTTTTCAATTTTTTAATTTCTATTTTGATCTGATGTTGTGGTGCTGGGATATTTTTTTTTAATAAATACGTAACTTGATTTAAAGAATTAAATATATATATATATATATATGTAACGTGAAGCATGGCAAAACTGTGGCAGTCAGAGTCCACATCTGTACACTGTAGTAGAGAAGAAAAAGTTAGGTATGTTATAAAATCGATAAGATAAAATAGAGTAGGAGTAGAATGCTGTAAATATAGTCTTTTACTTTTGTGGAAAAAAAAATTCCAAGTTTAATTTGTCAAATTATCAAGTTGATTATTTAGATGATAATCAACTTATCAAGTTGCCAAATCTATGCTTTCAAGTTGTATATAGCATTTAATTAGTTATATTGTGTTAGTAAGATTTGATTGGTTGATAAAAATCAACATTTGCCTATAAATAGACATTAACTTTATGTAAATTGTATCTCACTTTTTATGAATAAAAACTACTCTTTCTACACTTTTACATAATTTTTTCTCTCCATACTTATTCATAGTCTCTTCTTTCTCTATATTTCTAAAATTCTCTATATAGTTCTTCATAGCTCTTCTTACTTGTTTGTTTCAATTCTAAAGTTTACAATACGTTATCAGTACAAATCAAGTATGAGTAAAATTATTCAACATGTTTTCTTTCTTTACTTCAATTTCCAACTGTTCTTATAAGTATGCTCTGTGATTACCAATTTGGATCCTCCACATCAGAAAATAAAATAGGTTTGTTTATATTTCTTTGTTCATTTTTATGTTAAAACTAACAAGTTTGTTGTCATGTTTTAGTATCTTATGCTTATCTTACATGTGCTTAAATTTTGAACTTTACTTTTATGAACATGGTTACAATATATTTTTCAAAACAATTCTAAATAAATAATTTGAAGTTTCAAATAGTAATTTTGAAGGAGATGTGGAACCTGAAGTTCTTAACAAATTCAATCAGAACCTGAAATTCTAGATTTTAATTTATTGGAACCTGAAGTTTTGGATTTCACATTAATAGAATTTGAAGTTTTAAAGTTTAATTTACAATAATCTGAAGTTCTAAATCTATATTGTTAAAACCTGAAGTTATCATGATTTTAGACTAGAAGCTCTAAAATTATATACGAAATTTTTGGGAACTTGAAGTTCCATAAACATATTCATAAAGGAATTTAAGAAAAAAAATTGTATACAAATTTCCTTTGAATATAATGTTAATATAGTATTTACCACTTTGATCATGTCACTAATAATTTTGTTTTATGAATATAGCTATGTCAAATACTACAAAACCAAAATTTGCTTTACTTGATATTTTCGGAAAGAACTATTTGTCATGGAATCTTGATATAGTGTTGTACCTACAATCCAAAGACTTAACTGATACTATTAGAGAGAATAATGAAACATCTCTAAAAGATTAAATTAGTGCAATGATTGTTATTCGTCGTCATTTACATGAGAGCCTAAAGACTCAATATGTCATAGTTAAAGATCCACTAGCTCTGTAGAAAAAATCTGAAAGATAAATATGACCATCAGAAAACTGTCGTCCTTCCTAAAGTTACGTATGAGTGGAGTCATATGAGACTACAAGATTTCAAATCAGTTGCTGATTATAATTCTGTCTTATTTAAGATAATCTCACAGCTGAACTTGTGTGATAAAACATTGACTTATGTAGATTTATTAGAAAAGACATATACTACTTTTCTTACCTCTAATGTGTTCCTATAGCAGTAATATATAAAGCATAGATTTACAAAATACTTTGAATCAAGTTCATGTCCTTTAGTGGCAGAACAAAATAATGAGTTTTTGATGAAAAATCATGAACTCTACCTAGCTGGCGCCGTAGCACTTCCAGAAGTAAATGCTACAGTAAACAAAAGGCGTGGACGTAGATGTGGTTCTCATAATCGTGGTGGTTATAAATTTTCAGGTCATCAAAACTAAAAAACCATGCCCCAGAAGTGGAATGTTTATAATGCTAAACATGACAATGACAAAAATATAGAGAAAAAGGCCTCTAAAAATTATGAAGACGTTTGATTTAGATGTGGCGTACCTGGACACTGGTCGCGTACTTGTCATACGGCCAAAGATCTAGTTGATTTGTATTAGGCCTTTGTGAAGGGGAATGAAAAGAAAATAGAAACAAATTTTGCAAATCAAGAAAATAATCCAATAGACATCACAAATTGGAATGTGTCAATTTTTTTTCAAAATGCAGATGAAAAAATAGATCACTTAATTGGTGTTGGAAACATCCATACCAATTAAGAAAATTGTCTACTTAGTACTGTTATGTTAATCTTTGTGTCATTTTTTTTTTGTTTTGCTTAGAAATTATATTAGTACACAATTTTGTACCTTCTTAAGAGGGAGATAACTTTTTGCTTTATATTTTGTTATCATGATGTACTAACATATATTTTTTTTAACGAAAGATGGATATGAATGAATGATCTATTTTTAAAATTGGAAGTGAAGATATACGTACTGTCAACAATGCAACAACATATACTATTCTTCAAAATAAAAAGTATTTTTCAACTTTATCGGTAACCAAAGTTAAAGTAAATACTATATCAGGTGCTAAAGACTTTATAGAAGGTTCTGGAAGAGCCATAATCTTATTAACAAATAGTATCAAATTATGTATAAATAGTGCCTTATAGTTAAGTAGATCCATAAGAAATCTATTCAGTTTTAAAGATACACGCAGTAATGAATATTATATTGAAATTATAAATTAAAAGAATATTGAATACCTATGCATCACTGAAATTATTTCAGGCCAGAAGCTTATTTTAGAAAAGCTTAAAACTTTCTTATCTGAATTGTATTATATAATTATGAGATCAATTGAAACTTGTATAGTTTTGAGCTAGAAGCTCTAAAAACCAACTACATTTCAACTTTGGCATGACCGTCTTGGTCATCTAAGATCTACAATAATGTGTAAAATTATTAAAAATGCTCATAAACATTCATTAAAGAACTTGAAGATTCCATAATCCAATGAGAATATATGCACTGTTTGTTCACAAGGAAAATTAGTGGTTAAACCATTCATTTCTAAGGTTGGTTTTGAGTCTTCATCTTTTCTACAAAGAATTCAAAGGGACATATATGGACTCATTCATCCACCAAGCGGACCATTTCGTTATTTTATGGTATTAATTGATGCGTTCGCAAGATGGTCACATGTGTGTTTGTTATCTAGTAGTAATTTTGCTTTTACCAAATTGTTTGCTCAGATTATTAAACTTCGAGTACAATTTTCAAATTATTCAATTAAGAGCATACGATTAGATAATGCTAGTGAATTTACATAAAAAAATATTTGATGATTATTGCGCATCGATTAGAATTGATGTTGAACATCTAGTTCCACATGCACATACCTAGAATGATATAACATAATCATTCATCAAATGCATCCAGGTAACTGCAAGAATTTTGTTATTACAACCAAAATTACCATTTTCTGCTTGGGGACATGCCATTTTACATGCAACAACATTGATTTGTGTTAGGCTAGCAGCCTATCACCAGTACTCTCCGTTATAACTTGTGTTTGGGCATCAACCTGATATTTTTCATTTACACATTTTTTGTTGTGCTATGCAAGTCCTTATTGCACCTTCTCAACGAACCAAAATGGGACCTCAACGTCGTTTGGGGGTATATGTTGACTTTAATTCACATTCAATTATCAGATATCTTGAATCATTGATAGGTGATCTTTTTACTACTCATTTTGTAGATTGTCATTTTGATGAAACAACATTCCTACCATTAGGGGGAGAAAAAATTTCTCCTGAAGAGAAACATGAGAAAAAAAGGCACTATTGGAGAGAAAAATGAACTTTTATGGAATGTTGTAACAATATCTCATCTAGATTCTTGTACCACCCAATGTGAAAATGAAGTACGAAAGATAGTCAATCTTCAGATGATTGCAAATAAATTGTCAGATGCATTTACAAATGCTGCCAGAGTAATAAAATCATATATTCCAGCTGCTAATGCACCGACTAGAATAATTTTTCCCATAGAACAATGTAATTAGAATGCAATAAATGAATCATCTAATGCACGCTAAAAGTGTGGCAGTCAGTTGGCTCAAAAGATAGTATTCCTTGGAAGCGAGAATAAAAAATCACGATTCTATTGAAAATAATACTTAAGCTACAAAATCGATATTCTCAGAAAAATTAACTTAAGAAGAGTTACCAATCCCTGAGAAGACTGAAACCTTTAAAGAAATACAAACCCCTGTAGGGCTACAAGATTCCAAAAATAGTGAAATTTCAATGAATTGTACAAAAGATATGTGGAATTGTGATGAAACAATCAATGATATATTTTCATATATAATGGCTATCAAAATTATGAATGATGAGTTTGAACCACATACGGTTGATAAATGTAGATAAAGACATAATTGACCTAAATGGAAAGATGCATTTTAAACATAATTGAGTTCTTTAGCCAAACGTAAAGTATTTTGACCTGTAGTCCAAACACACCTGTAGATGTCAAACCTGTTAGATATAAATGAGTATTTGTTATGAAACGCAATGAGAAAAATGAGATTGTAAGATATAAAGTAAGATTTTTATACAAAGTTTCTCTTAGAGATCAGGAATTAATTATGATGAAACGTATTCACCTATGATGGATACAATTACTTTTAGATTTTTAATAAGTTTAGTGGTCTCAGAAGGACTCCAAATGCATCTTATGGACATAGTGACAACATATTTATATGGGTCACTCAATACTAATATATACATGAAAATTCCTTAAGGATTTAAAATGCCTAAAGCATATAAATGAAAAGCTAACAATGTTTATTCAATTAAATTGCAACGGTCCTTATCTGGATTAAAATAATCGGGGCGAATATGGTATAATCGCTTTAGTGAATACTTGATAAATGAAGGATATATTAATAATTCTATATGCTCACATGTGTTTATAAAGAAATCAGAATCTGGATTTACGATTGTAGTGGTATATATTGATGACATAAATTTAATTGGAATTCCTGAAGAGCTCCTAAGTATCGCTGAATATTTGAAAAGAGAATTTGAAATGAAATATTTGAGGCAAATAAAATATTGTCTTGGCTTGGAGATCGAGCATAAATCACATGGAGTATTTATCCATCAAAGAGCATATATTGAAAAAATCTTAAAACGATTCAATATGGGTAAAGCTCATCCCTTGAGTAGCTCTATGATTGTTCGGTTTCTTGATCTTAAAAATGATCAATTTCAACCTAAAGAAGATACTGAATGGATACTTGGTCCAGAAATATTATATTTGAGTGCAACTAATGTTTTATTATATTTAGCATGATGTACTAAGCCTGATATTATTTTTTTAGTAAATCTATTGGCCAAATTCAAATCTGAACCAACACGACGTCAGTGGAATGAGGTCAAACATATTTTTCGTTATCTTCATGGAACAACAGATTTGAGATTATTTTATTCAAAATTTACTAGTAGAATAGGTTTGATTGGTCATGTAGATGCTGGATATCTTTCAGATCCTCACAAAGCTCTTTTAAAAATTGAATATGTTTTTACTTATAATGATACAATAATTTTATGATGCTCCACAAAACAGACTTTTGTTGTCATATCCTCCAACCATTCTGAAGTTCTTACACTTTATGAAGCAAATATAGAATATATATGGTTGAGATCTGTTATTCATCATATCCCTAGTACATGTGAATTACCTACAATATCAAATTCCCCAATAGTTATATACAGGATAATGATGCATGCATTGTTCAAATATGAAGATGGTACATCAAGGAAGACAGAACTCAAGTTATTTTATCTCACTAAAGTTATTTTATATCAGGAGCTCTAACAAAGCCAATAGATTAATGTTAAACAAGTCCACTTTACGGATAATTTTGTAGATTTATTCACTAAAACATTCGAGAAATTGGCTTATGGTATTGAAATGCATCGATTGTGTAAGCTACATAATTAATTATGAAGCATTCATCAGGAGGAGTATAATTTTTTATATACGTGCACTATACTCTTTTTTTCTTAACCAGGTTTTATCTTATTGGGTGTTATTGGTAAGGTTTTTAGTGAGGCAATATTCAAACATGTCTAACACACTAAGATCCAACAAATCTTATTTCTTTGCATGGTTTTGTCTTACTAAGTTTTCTTTAACAAAATCTAAGTGTTGATGAGGAAGTGAAAGCCTAAGGGGGAGTGTTGTGAATATAGTCTTTCACTTTCATGGAAGAAGAAAATTCCAAATTTAATTTGTCAAATTATCAAGTTGATTACTTATGTGATAATCAACTTGCCAAGTTGCCAAATCCATGATTGCAAGTTATATGTAGCATTTAATTAATTATATTGTGTTGGTAAGATTTGATTGGTTGACAAAAACCAACATTTGCTTATAAATAGGCATTAACCGTATATAAATTGTATCCCACTTTTTATGAATAAAAACTACTCTCTCTACACTCTTCCATAATCTTTTCTCTTGACATTTATCCATAGTTTCTTCTTTTTTTACATTTCTAAAATTCTCTATATAGCTTTTCATAGCTCTTTTCACTTGTTTGTTTCAACCCTAAAGTTTAAAACATAGAAGATAATATATGAGATATGATAGAAAGTAAACAAATTAATATGAAATGAAGGAGTAGAGGTGAAAGAAGACGAGAGCATGGTAAAGAGGAGAGATAACATTGCATACTAACCTGAAAGTTAAATTTCAAATGAACACATATACATATATTTATAAGCAAAGTGCAATGATACTTTCTTTAATAAATATTAATAAAAAATTTGATTGCTCAAGGGGGTGGTAAATCCATAATTATCAGGTGACACTTCCCTTGATTTACACCTCTTAAGATAAACTATCTCATTAAAAAATTTATCAGTAAAGCCTAATGGAATCTAATCAAAAGGCAAAAGAGTACACTATACAAAAATCAAAAAGATATGACATGCTCCCTCTGATGAAAGATGATATGCTCCCCCTGATGAAACTTTTGCTAAGTTAACTATCTAGCCTGGAGAGTCAACGCATGTCGATGTTGGTAGAGTTTTCATAAATAAATCTCCTAGATTATCTGTGGAGTGTATTTGTTTCACATCAATCTGTTTAATTTTTTTAAGTTCATAAGTATAAAATAACTTTGATAAAATATGTTTGGTTCTATCTCCTTTAATGTATCCTCCCCTGACTTGAACAATACAAACTGCATTATCTTCGTGAATTATCATTGGCCTTTTTGTGGTTTAAAGGAGTTCAGAAGTGCTTTGTATATGATGAATGACTTATTTCAACCATACACACTCTCAACTTGTCTCATGAAGTACAAAAATCTCAGAATGATTAGAAGATATAGTAATAAGAGTTGATTTTATGAAATGTAAAGAGATTGTTATGCCATTATACATAAAAACATATCCAGTTTGTGAATGTGCCTTGTGTGGTTCACAAATATATCTCGCATCAGCATAACCAATTAAACCTAAATTATTGCTTGAGTATAAATAAATAGCCTTAATTCTGTAGTTCCATGAAGGTAATAAAGAATATGTTTAATTCCATTCTAATGGTGACGCATTGATGCGGAACTGAATCTAGCCAATAAATTAATCAAAAATGCAATATATGGCCTAGTATATTGTGCTAAATAAAGGAGGGCACCAATTGCACTCAGCTATAACACCTCAGGATCAAGTGTTTTTTCATTAACTTCTTTAGGCCCGAATGGATCATTCTTAGGATCAAGAGAACAAACAACCATAAGGGTACTTAATGAATGAGCTCTATCCATATTATAACGTTTCAAGATTTTTTTCGATATATGCCTTTTGATAGACTAATATTCCATTTGATTTGTGATTGATTTCCAAACCAAGACAATATCATGTCTTCCTTAGTTCTTTCATCTCAAATTCTCTCTTCAAATATTAAGTAGTTTTTAAGAGCCTTTCATGAGTCCTAATTAAATTTAAGTCATCGACATATACTATTATAATGATGAATCCTAATCCTGATTTTCTCATAAACACACATGAGCATATAGAATCATTGATATATCATTCTTTGATCAAATATTTGCTCAAGCGATTATACCATATTCTTCCAAATTGTTTTAATCCATACAATGATCATTGCAACTTTATTGGGCGTAATCCACGAGGTTTTGAATTATATATTTCAGACATTTTCAATCTTTCAAGGACTTCCATATAAATAATAGTATCAAGTGAACCATATAGATATGCAGTTACCACATCCATTAAATACATTTCAAGTTGTCTGCCACACTAAACTAATTAAAAATTAGAATGTAATTACGTTCATCACTAGTGAATATGTTTCATTATAATCAATTTCAAGTCTTTGTGAGAAATCTTGTGTGACTAATTGTGTCTTGTATCTTACGATTTCATTTTTCTCATTATGTTTCTAAATAGAGACCCATTTGTATCTAACTAGTTTAACACCTTCAGACATTTGAACTATGAGTTCAAGTACATTTCGTTTGGCCAGTGAACTTAATTCTACTTGAATTGCTTCTTCCTATTTAGGCCAATCATGTTGTTTCCCACACTCGTCACTAGTATATGGTTTACAATCATCATTCATGATTCCAGTAGCTACTATGTAAAAAAAAAAAAATGTCATCAATGAGCATTTCTTCAAGGTTCCATTTTTCTCTTACATAATTTATTAAAATTTCTTCATTTCTTGATTCTCGTATTTGTTCAAATATTTGTCCTTCTTTTGGGACATTGACCAATTTTGTGGTTTGCAAATCTTCAGAGGTTGTTATCTCTTTCAAGCACATGCCTTTGGATAAAGTAGATTAATTCATAACTTTAGCACTGTTTTCAACAATATCATAATCTTTCATTTTGTCTTTTCATAGAATAGTATCCTTTGAGCCAAGTGACCTACCATGTTTTTGATGCATAATAGATTAATTATTTGCTACCATTTGTTTTGATTGTTCAATAGGCACAGTCACCCAAGCTGGGGTATTGGCAGCTTATATATAAGATTTGGTTACCCTTGTTGTATTTGTAAATATACCTAGTAATTGATTAGCAATTATTGGTAATGGAATTATTCTTCACACTTCATTTTCACATTGATTAGTATGAGGGTCCAAATAAGACAAAGTATCCGGATTCCATAAAAGTTTACTATTTTCTATAGGAGGAGTTTCCTTTTCTTCTAGTTATAAGAACAAATTTTCATTGAAATGACAATTTGTAAAACGCATAGTGAAAAGATCTACCGTCAGGGGTTCAAGATATCGAATAATAGAAGTCAAATTAAAGCCAACATAAATTCCTAAACGACGTTAAGGTCCCATTTTAGATCTTTGTGGGGTGCAATAGGTACATATACAGCACAACTGAATGTTCTTAGGTGAGATATAATGGGTTGATAATCAAGCACAAGCTGTAATAAGGAATACGGATGACATGTAATAATAGGTTAAAGGCGAATTAGCATAGTAGTATGTAGTATGGCATGACCCCACATGGATATTGGTAATTGCATTCATAAAAGTAAAGTTCGAACAATTATTTGAAGACGTTTGATAAATGACTCCACCAAACCATTTCAAGTGTGAACATGTGAAACTAGATGTTGAACATCAATTTCAATGAACATACAATATTCATCAAATGTCTTTGGTGTAAATTCACCAACATTATCTAAGCGAATTGTTTTGATTGAGTAATCTAGAAATTGTGCTCGCAATTTGATAATTTGTTCAAGGAGTCTAGCAAAGGCAACATTACGTGCTAACAATAAACAAACATGAGAACATTGTGCAAATGCATCAATTAAAATCATAAAATAGTGCAATGATCCACTTGGTGGATGAATAGGTCCACATATGTCCCCTTCAATTCTTTGTAAAAATAAGGGGGATTCAAAATTAATTTTAGAAAATGATGATTTAATCACCAATTTTCCTTATGAGCAAGTAGTGCAAAAATTCTCTTTAGATAATAGAATCCTTTGATTCTTGAATGGATGTCCATTAGAGTTTTCAATGACCCTACGCATTATAATAGACCATGAGTGACCAAAGCGATCATGCCAATGTTGAAAAATTTTAGAGGTTGAAAATTTTTAATTTATAACCATATAGGTCTTAATGAGAATTATGATTATATAGTGTAAACTAGATGAGAGAGCATGAAACTTTTCAATAATAATCTTTCGTCTTAAGTCAATGGATGTAATACATAAATAGTCTATGTTATGTTCACTTACAGTCTGAATATGGTATTCATTATTGTGTATATATTTAAAATTTAGCAAATATCTTTTAGAATTACTTGAATATAGTGCATCATGGATACATATTCTAGTCTTATTTGCCAATAAGATTATGACTTTTCCATGTCCCTCAATCAGGTCTATAGGACCTAATATAGTGTTCATTTTAGCTTTATATTATGTCAAATTTAATTAATACTCTTTATCAGGAAGGATAGAATGTGTGGTTGCACTAATAATCAAGCATATGTCTTTGCCTTCTCTTTTGAGAATAAATGGTTAATTTATATCCTTTTCATTTAAATGAAATTCATATTGAGAGAATTACTGACAGACCTTTAAACATATATCTCATTACAATCGGAAACCACTTTTGCTTTTTATAACAAGGACCTCCTCTATACTAACGGTTTGACCATATTGACAGTTTAAGATAACTGAAAAATGATATAATAGAGCAAAAAGATGAGAATAACCCTCCATTTATAAAATCCAACCAGATCGACATCTGTCTCTCTCTCTCTCTCTCTCCCTCTCTCCCTCTCTCTCTCTTCTCCTTCTTCTTTTCTTTTTCTTCATTTTCATCTTCTCATTCTCTTGCTCGGATACCCAGATCAACGTTTGGGTATTAGGCGTTTGGGTTTCCAGATGGAAACCCAAACGTCGATCTGGCTTTCCAAAGATTGGAAAGCCAGATTAACTTGGAAACCCAGATATAGGTCTAGTTCCATAACCATACCATCGTCTGCCATCGATCTGGGTTTCCAACCCAGACCCGCATCAGTGTCTGGGTTTCCAGATCAAAACCCACCTCTCGACTTCGTTTGATGACGACAAACCCACTTGGGTTGGTTTGATGATGAACCCAGGTAGGTTCATACTAGAAGACGATCAGGGTTTTGTGGGTTTTGATTTGAGTCAATTTTGTGAAATATTTGTGTCGATTTTATGGGTTTTGATTTTGATTGAAGTTAGTTGAAGATGAGGGGGTTGATTTTGATTTGTGTTGATTTTATTGATTTTTTATTTTGATTTTGTGTGAGATGTTGGTTGGGTGATGAACTACATGATGGTTAGGTGATGAGATGTTGATTTTTTTTTTCTTATCATTTTTTTTTTTTGAAATATTATTTTTTTTCAAATTAATCTAGATCGTCCATCTTCGAGATGGATGACTTAGATCCATTTGATAGATTTTTAAATTATTTTTTATTAATTAATATACTTTTTAAAAGAAAAATAAAAATCGGAGAAATTAACCAAAATACCTTTACTACAGTTAACTCTCACAGTCAACTATGATCAAACCGTTAGTACAAGGGAGATCATTATTACAAAAAGTAAAAGTAGTTTCCGATTGTAATAAGTCATATGTTTGGAGGCTTTTCAGTAATTCTGTCAATTCAAATAAGTCATTGAAATAAGGAAAAACATAAATACAAAAGTACATCTAAATGGATACATATTCTAGTCTCATTTGCCAATAAGATTATGACTTTCCCATGACCTCAATTAGATCTATAGGACTTGATATAGTGTTCATTTTAGCATTATATATGTCAAATTTAATAGATACTCTTTATTAGGAAGGATAGAATGTGTGGTTGCACTAATAATCAAGCATATGTCTTCGCCTTCTCTTTTGAGAATAAATTGTCCATCCATATCCTTTTCATTTAAATGAAATTTATATTAGTCATTGAAATAAGGAAAAACATGAATATAAAAGTATATTTGACTTGATATAAAAAGAAGTAAAAGAAAGTCAGAGATTGTCATGTTTTAATTGGTATAGCCATTCCCATCACTAATTTACACAAAAGATGATTATGAAAGGAAATGCATAATAAAAAGAGAAATTGTAGTTTTCATATACTAATGCTAGTTGGTTTGCTTTTTACCATCACCATTCATGAGAGAGTCAATCTCTCCACTTACATTTTCAAAGAGATCTGCAACATAAAAATGAGTGATATCTTTTGGGCTAGCAAATTTTGCAAAGTTGGTCTCAACCTCTTTCTTCTTCCCTTATATGGATTCTTGATAAAGTTTAACTAAAGTTTGGGCATATGGTAGGTGTGTGACCAATGATCTGATGCATCACACCAAAAAGAAGCACTTTCAATTTTTTTAGTGGTTTTATTTCTCATGTTTTTGTTTTTGCCATCTTCTTGTTTAGCTATATAAACAATCAATTTCTAGGATGTATTACTGGCATTATGGCGCCTTGAAAATTTATAATCACCACACCCGCAGGAATCACTTCCTTTTCCATATCCTTAACTATGCCCTTGACCACAACCTTGTCCATGCCCGTTGTATGTGTCAGCATTCACTTCTGGGAGTGCTAATGAACCCATTGGTAGCCCATGATTTTTCATTAACAATTAATTATTATGTTCTACAACAAGCAAACATGAGATTAGTTCTGAATATGTTTGGAATCGACGTTTTCGGTATTGTTGTTGTAAGAGCATATTTGAGGCATGAAATGTTGAGAACCTTTTTTTCTAACATATCTTGTTTAGTTACTGCTTCACCATACAATTTTAATCATGAGTTTTTTTTTTTTTTTTAATAAGGCAGAGTTATATTCAACAACAATTTTAAAGTCTTGTAATCTCATGTGGATCATTTCATATTTAGCCTTTGAAAGGAATACATCTCTTTAGCGGTCACACTTGTCTTTTAAATTGTTCTACAAGGCTAAAGGATCCTTCACCATAAGGTACTCGGCATTAAGGTTTTCGTATAGGTGGTGTCGGAGAATTATAATAGCTTTCGCCTTTTCTTATAAAGTCATTTCATTTCCCTCCTTAATTGTGTCCTACAACTGCATTGCCTGCGAATGCATTTTAGCATCCAGGATCTAAGAAAGGTAGTTTTTCCTCGAGATATTAAGAGCAACGAATTGCGGATTTTTGATGTTTGATATTTTTTAGTAGCTATATTTACCACAAAGTATAATAATTAGTTTTATGTACAAATAAGAATCACATATGGAGTTATATATGTAAAAATGATAGATAAAGTCATGTGTGAGAATAATTAAAGATAACAATAAAATCAATCAGTATGCAAAACCGTACATATAATACATAATAACAACAATAAATAAAGTTAGGTAGTGAGATATATTTATTGCATGATAATAACGATAAATAAATTTAGTATAACAATAGAGTTAGCAAAGTTGTACATTAATTGGGTTGGTATAGCCAAACTTCACAGTTAGAGATTGGGATAGCATAGCTAAACTTTTCAAATAGAGTATCGTGTTGATAATATGTTATAAAATTAATAAGATAAAACAAAGGAGTAGTAGTAGAAGATAATATATGAGATATTATAGAAAGTAAACAAATTAATTTGAAATGAAGGAGTAGAGGAGAAAGAACATGAAAGCATAGTAAAGAGAAGAGATAACATTGTACACTAACCTGAAAGTTACATTTCAAATGAACACATATACATGCATTTATAGGCAAAGTGCAATGACACTTTTTTTTTAATAAATATTAATAAAAAAAAATTGGTTGCTTGAATAGGTGGTAAATCCACAATTATCACATGACAAGGTGGTGTTTGTTCCATTTTTAAAAATGATTTTTTATTTTTGAAAACAAAAAATAGATAAAAATATGTTTGGTAACCTGTTTTCAAAAACATGCTTTTTAAAAATGAAAAACATGTTCTTGGAAATGAAAAACATGTTTTCAAAAATGTGTTTGGATTTGTTTAGTAAAATATTTTTTCATTTTTGAAAACAAAAAATGGATGAAAAGTGTTTAGTAAACCATTTTGCAAACGTATTTTTGAAAATGATAACTAAAAAGTGAAAAACAACCTTTTTGTAAGGGTAATTTGGGTATTTGACAAGTCAAACAGTGGGTCAGTGTAACCAAAGTTCAGTAGTGGTTAAGTACGAGGGTTGAATGTAGATTACTAAAAATTTTCCCTCTGGTTGTATAAGGCCAAATCTGAGGGAGTTGAGTGTCATTTTTCCATTTTTTTAAAGGTCGTTGGGAAAAGACTAAATTAATTGTTATAAACAAGGTGTTTTTTTTTTTTTCTTTTTTTGGTTAAAAAAAAGAGAAGAAAAAATTCTCATTACAAGGATGGGATCTTCCTATACTTTGTAATTTTATAAAAAAATATAAGACTTGAAAACCCATATTATAAATGTTAAAAAAATGTAATTTACTTAAATTATGAGTCCGATATATTTGTGGGTTTATTCAATTATACGAGTTTAAGTTGCAATATTAGAAAAACACATTCAATTCCTTTAAAATTCTTTTCTCATTCTTTCAAGTAGTGAACCAATAGACATTAATTTGTTATTCGTTGGTATACCATCTCAAAATTACACGCTTTGTCTTATAAAGTTGACATTAAACAAGTTAGAGAACTGTCGGGTTCTACCAAAATCGAACTCTAATTGCGTGATTTGGATGTCTATTTTCATAAATGTGAGACAACTCCTTCTACTACATAAAGAGAAAAGTACTAACACACACTTTAAGATGCATTTGGTGGCAATCAAATCTAGATACTTAACCACCATTATGTGAAGTTACACAATTTTTAATTTTATTTCATTCATATTAGCTATTAAGTTTTGAAACATTCATACTAGCAAAGAATGAGGAGTGAGGGACTGTGACGAGAGACGTTCTGCAACGATCTGGAAGAGGGATGGGCTTTGTTCGTTATGCATGTTTACTTAAATGTTGATTAAACTTAATATTAACATTTAAAAAAATATAAAACAAAATATTAAAATTAATTAAATGAGACAAAAATTAAATGTTGATGTTAGAATAATAAATTAGACCCTTTCTATATTTTTATTTAGCTTATTTTCAAGTTGATAATTATGCTTTTGTAGCATACTTTTTCATTTTAAAATTTTAAATTACATTTAGTAAACATTTTGAATAATATTTTACTTATTGAATAAGAGTCTTGTTTTTTATTCATAACTACAATACGAATACGAAGTTATAGGTGGCTTTTATAATCTCTGCTGCTGTGGACAGCATCCACTAGAAGCAGAGCTCCTGCACTGGTCCGGTCTGGTCGGAAGGGTTAGGATCCGGCTATTGCTAGATTTTTCAGATAAGAGACTTCAATTAAAGCTAATTAATAGATCCATTGATCAATTATTACATGTGTGTTATCACGTTTGTGGGATGTTTATTTTTTTATTAATTAAATTGATATTCTAAAAGGGATTTTACTAACTTCTTAATTAGATAAAATTACTCGTAATAACTGATATTGATCATAAGGGTGATTGTTGATAAATATCCAACTGAGTGTTATGAATAGATAATCCATTTAAAAGTGTCTTAATAATGATATTCGACTTATTGTGAGTTAATGAAGATAGCGTTATCGGAACATCAGATTCTTTATTTATTTGTTCTTTTATAAGGTATGGGCTCTTCGGTCTCTCTGAAAGAGAGGGGAGAAAAATCACTATTTTTTTTTTTATCTATTTATTTAATTCTTAAAAGCTTTATATTTAAAAAAAAAAAAAAAAAAAAGCTTTAAAGCTTTGTCTTATTCAACTCGTGGGTGATCAAAGTTAGGTGTCCTCTTTATACGAGTAGAGCAAGTAACTCTTTTGTTAGGACCATCATATACAAAAATATTTCTTTAAGAGAAGCCAATGTGAAAATATTAGAAAATTTAATAATAAAATATATAAATTTAAATATGTTTGAGACAAGAAGGCCGTGGCCACTATAAGACCACGCACTTATTTTAAAGCATATATGTTAAGGTTATAATTGGTGTAAAGATAAAATTATGATTTCTCAATTTACACAAAGAGGGTTTTTTTTTTATTTTTTAATTTTTTAATTTTTTATAATATAGTAATAATTGCATAACATCCCCTCAAGTTTGCCAAAAAACAAGCGAAAACAAATTTACTATTTTATTATATAATACCCCTACTTTGTTAGTCAAATTCCGTTAAGATTAGTCAAATTAAGTTGACTCAAGGGTAATTCCATCATTTAACTTTTTAATTTTTTTTAAATTTTAAAATTAAAGGAAAAACCAACTTAAAATTTATGAAAAATTAAAACCAAAAAAATCTTCATCGTCGACAGAGATTAATTTAAAATTTAAAAAAAAAAAATGTTGACAAAAAAATTGAGAAAATTTAGATTGAAATGTTGCAATAAAAATTGACAAAATTAAGATTGAAGATTTAGGTTCTGGAACTTGAACATCTAGAACCCAGATCTTCCAAAAAAGGAAATTGAAAAAAAAAAAAAAAAAAAGAATGAAGATCTGAAATCAACAACAACTTCTAGTGAAACCCCAATCAGTTCATCTCTAACCAACATCAACCTCTAACTAGATCATCAAAAACAGAAAAATCAACAACAATAAATACCATTCTTCATCAACATCATCATTATTCTTTCAACAACAAAATCAGTAGCAATAACAATATCACAAAATCAGCAGCAACAACAATAGGCAAACACCATAAAATCATCAACAACATCAACCATTTAAAAAAGAAAAAAATTAAAAGAGAATGAAAACTAGAAACTTGGGTCTCCTTTGTTGGAGACCAGGATCTTTGACGAAGAAGACCTAACCATCTCCATCGCGGACCAAAACTGGTCTTCGTTCTGGTCTCTATCGCCAAGGCGGTGGAGTTTGAGTCAACAAAGAAGAGAGAAAGAAGAAGACAACAGTGAAGTCGTAGTCAGCCAAGTTGGAGATCTCAGCTAGAATAAAGGAGAAGGAGAGGAGGAAGATGTCGTAGAGAGGGGGATAAGGAGAAAGGCGATAGCGTTCGTGCCATAGTGAGGGCAACGGAGATGCCACAAGGCCATGTTTCATGTCAACAATGACGAAGTCATAGCCGACTAGGCTGGAGATGTTGGCTAGAATGGAGGAGAAGGAAAGGAGGAAAATGCTGTAGAGAGGGGAATACGGAGAGGGGTCGGCGACAGAGAGATTTAGTGGGGTTTGGAGATGATTTTTAGTTTTTTTTTTTTTTTTTAGGATTTTGTTTAATTCAAGGTAAAATAGTCATTTAATCAAAAATTTTGATCAACCGTTAAAGTAAAAGGAAATTGATTAACAGTATGGAGGTTTGATGTAATGAAAGGGTAAATATGTTTCCATTTGTTTTTTGGCAAATTTCAGGGAGGTTTTGTATAATTCATTCAAATATATATATATATATATATAAAATACTTGTAACAAGGTACTTTATCATTATATTAATAATTTGAGTTTTATTAGCGTCTAAAAAGATTTTTGCATAAAAATATCCATTAAAATGAAAATTATGTTTGTACCAACACATTTCTCTCCTCTCTAAGATCTGGAAATAGAAATAATAGTAGAGAGAGAAAACTATTTCAAAATCAAGTTAAAAAAAAAATGAAAACCAAGTAGAAGAAAGAGAGAGAACTAGATTTAACAAGTTTATCTTCTCCGAAGGCATAATATCTTACAACAAAAACAACTATAAGAAAAGAGAGAATAAATTGTAGATAAAATGCTAAAAAAAGACATAAATTAAAACAGAAGAAAAAAAAAAACTCATAATATGGAACATGAAAAGATGGAGAAGCTTTTTTTTTTTTTTCAATGGCTTGGATGAGAAAGCTGCTCAGAAAGATTCCAACACTAAAATACAGTGATAGAAGGCAAGACTGACACTCCTTAATTTTGTGGGAAACTGATTGTAGAAAAATTCTTGAAGACCGACAATAGTTAGTGCCTCAGCAACACCTGGCACAACATACTGTGGAATCAACCACCAAATAGGCATTGGAATTGTTGCATTTGGCTGGTCCATCAGTCCATATTCCTTAGCTATATTGAGCCTCTTTATTTCAACTAAAGCTGCAATGATAATTGAAACAGTGCATAGAAACAACCCTGTTCCGGTTCTCCGAAGCATTGTAATACCAGCTGGTTTCCCTGTGAAGGCTCGTGCGAATGGAACGAAGACACGATCGTAAATCGGCAAGGTGAGAATAATGGCAAGACTGACAAAGGATTGAAGTGAAGGAGCTGGTATGTCAAAGCCTGGTGTAATTGTTCTGTCCATAGTAACTCCTTGCACACTGTGCATCTATCATGCCATACACCAAGCTTTTGTCCATAAGGGAGTCACACTGAGGAGTGCCTTTGCTTCTTCAACATCATGGACGCTATACACATTCCCATATTCACTCAAGCAATCTTGTGCTAGCAAGGCTCTGTTAAGGAACCTGCCAGATTTTCCACAAAAAGAATGTTTATTCAAAGTGTCCTAGTAGCCTTGATTCAACTATACAATTAACATAGTTGTCACGTTATTAACCTTAAATCTTAAATATTATAGTTAGACAATTTCCTATCATCTTAAATTTTTAGGTCTGATGATAACTATTATATTATCAAAACTTAAAGTCTCTGATTCAAGCCCTCTGTCTCTCCTAATCTCGAATTAGTGTTACACATATTATAACAGTAAGAGACATTTAATATGTGTTCAGTATCTGTCATCTATCCACATTATATTTAATTAAATACTATAGTTGGATCATTTTTTATTAGTTTAAATTTTTAAATCTGATAGTAACTATTAATAGTGATAAGTTTCTTATGCTATGCAAAACAAAACAGTGTGGCTAGTTTTGCATTGCTAAATTTGACTCTTGATGAAGGTGTTTTCATTGATTTCAAATTATTTAAGAAGCTAATTCCTGCATGAATATTGTAACCAATACCAATCTATAGATATCAAAGTATAATTTTTTTGACAATACAAATCTATATTTACAGAGAATGTAATACTTTAAAAAGAACAAGATAAACAATTAATTACACACAGTAAATATATATGTAAAACATTAATTACATTTATATATAAACAGTAATTTGCCCTTCTTGAGTTGTATATACTCCCAATCACATAAACAGTAACTCAACTTTTATAGATAAAAGTTCTAGCAAAATGCAAATATGCAGTGAATACGAAAACAGTGAGTGCAGCAAGCAACCAGTAAAAATAATCAAGATGTGCCTCATTGAGATTATTAGCAAACCAGCTGACTCCTCCATTTGCACTTGTTATTTCATCAATGGCAGACACAAGATAACTGCTCAACAAACTTCCAACACCTAGAACACTCAGAAACAGGGATATACCAACACTTCTTAGTTCTTTTGGAACTTGATCATAGAAGAATTCTTGGAGACCAACGACGGTGAAAACATCTGCTAGCCCAAAAAACACATATTGGGGAACCAACCACCAAAAGCTCATTGGAATTGTCTCATTTGGTTTGTCAATCAGGCCGTAGTCTTCCGCGGTTTGGAGCCTTTTCATCTCGACTAATGCTGCAATGACCATGGATACTGTGCATAGAATCAATCCTGTTCCTATTCTCTGAAGCATTGTAATACCAGCCGGTTTCCCAGTGAAGGCTCGTGCAGTTGGAACAAAAACACGGTCATACACGGGCATGGCGAGTATAATGGCAAGGTTGATGAAGCATTGAAGTGAAGCTGATGGCATGTTGAAAGCTGTTGAAACTGATCTGTCCATAGTAGCTCCTTGCTTGGTAAAGAAAGTTGAAGATTGTGCATACACAATGCCATACACCAAGCTTGTAGTCCATATTGGAAAAAGCTTCAGGAGTGCCTTTGCGTCTTCAACATCGCTGATGCTACACACCATTTGTTTGTTCAAACCATCTGGCACAATCAAGGCTTTGTTAAGGAACCTGCACCAATACAGGAGCTAATATGAATCTTTAGACATCAAAATTCTTGATATATGCTACTTTAATTTGTTTCCATTTATTTGCTCTGTAGATTTATGAATCTAGTCTCAATACTATATAACACTTCACTTACTTGAATTGCTCTGTACTTTGCTGATCAGGCAAGTTTCCACAGGCTTCAACTTCAACAACAGTTGCAGAACGCGTAGTTCGCCAGTTTCTAATTGCAGCAACAAATACATGACCAATTCTCACAAAGGGACTTTTCTCATCCCTTCGAACACTGTATCGATAAGTCCTGGTTCCAAGCAAGAAAACAGCCAGTGCAATGATCATACAGATACATGGAATACCGAATCCAAGACCCCAACTAAGGTTGTCTTGGATGTAGTTTAGAACCAAACGTGTCGAAAATGCACCCACACTTATTCCAAATGACCACCAGTTGAAGAATGAGCTTTTCAATTTGCGTTCCTCTGGATCTTGCTCATCAAACTGATCAGCACCAAAAGCCTGCACACAAGGCTTGTGCCCACTTTGGCCAATTGCTACTAGATATAGAGAGAAGAAGAATATGACTACTTGAAATTGATCAGGAAAAGTTGAAGTGAATGTATCCGTGTCCTTGATATCTGAACTGTTGGATGGTGAAAGGGTAGTTGATAAAGTTAACAAGCCAAGTCCCTGCAATAATTATTCAAATTCAAGGTAAAAATTTGTTAGCATTGAAACATGTTAGATATTCTTCGATGTTAAAAGAAAGCATGCATGTACTATTAAACATCCCTTTTCACATTTTACCATGCGTAATTACTGATAAGTGACTAGTGTGAGTAAGTTTCTTTTCATTATTACAGGTATTAAAAATTGGATAATGCATATAAAATGTAATATTACCTTAGTTTTGGTAAATCTTGACACACACATATGTATATATATATTTTTTTGTTTGAATTATTGGGACTGATTTATAGTACAATTGGGATCAAGCGATGTAGGATACTGATAGTATGATTTAGAGAGCAACCCACACATAAAGATGGGAAAAAATGAAACAAGCCATACTTAAAAGTGGCATGGGTGTCGAACTCGTGACCACCAAGATCACGACGGGTGTGGCTGCCCACGCAGCAACAGGCCAGCGACGTAAATCTTGACATTTATTCTCTAAGGAAAATGGAGATGAATATAATTATTTAAAAAAAGCATCATCAAATAACTATTTTGAGTGTGAACCCCATTATGTCCGACATCATGTGCTACCAATTACAAGCCACAGGCCTCTACTGTCAATTTCACAAAGTACAAGAAGTCAACAAGTGCCACGTTCATTACAAATTAATTAATGAGAGGCTCAGAATGAAAACAAACACATCTTTTTCAAGGGCTTGAATACTGGTTAATGCATGACGATTCATTGCTTTTGGGAATCGAGAATATGTCCTACATTTTCTTTTACTATTTTATTGGGTTAAAAATATCTCCTACCGTTACTTTGTTTTTTGGACTTAAATATATCCCCAATAATTATTGCCGTCTCTATAATTAAAAGTCAATAGGAAAAATATTGATTTTTTTTAATGATGGGGACGAGCTCATGAATGAATCCGAATCAAAAAATGTATGATTCTGCGATACAAGGTATGACAAAAAAAACGACTCTTATATAAAAATGACCCATCTAAATATAAATAAAAAAAAAGTTCACACAAGATGGATGGAGAGATAATTCACGTATTTTTATATTATGAAAGAAATATTGCTTTGATAGGAGTCTGAAATATGGATTTAGATTGTACCAACTTAGTGGCAGGCCACCATGACCAACTATCAGGAAAAATATTGAATTAGAAGTTTAAAAAATAAAAAATAAAAAAATCTTTTGACGTATTTGACAAGTTTTTTGACTTTTCTTTAGCTTGATTAATAAGTTACTAAGCATTTCTAATATTTAACTCAGATTGACGTCACAAGATGAGAAATGGTCGTCTTCCCATTTAATCGAAAATAATATTTAATTCAATTAATTTGTAAACAAGAGGTATCTTATTTAATTAAAAAGTATTACTGTATCTCCGGTTCTCGACCAATAGTATGAAACCGAAACTTCATCGGCGTGAAACTGTTTCCAATTTTAACCTTCAGATCATAACAAATTATAATTATATTTTTTAATAAATAATTAAATATTAAAGCTCAAATTTCAATAACAAAATTAAAATGGCAAAATTTAGATAAATAAATAGAAAGTTGTAGCAGACTGACCAGTGCATATACAAGAGAAGCAACGATAATCGTCCGGTAACGGCCAAGACACGAGTCGGCAACAACCGCTCTCAAAACCGGCAGCAGCAACGTCGCACCTGACCACACGTTCACGTTCTCCGCCGCCGTCGCCGTGGACTGACCAAGCGGTCCGGTTAGATACGTTATCAGATTGGAGGCGATTCCGTAGTACGCGAACCTCTCGGCTATCTCAACCACAATTATGAAGCAGGCCGATCTCCAGCGGCCGGAGCTGGATTTGAAGACCGGTCGGCCTCGGTAGTCGACGCAGCCGTCCACGGGGTGTTCTAGAAGCGGAGCTCCGGCGTCGTCGGAGAGGTTGGAGATGGCCATGTCGTTGAAATTGAAAGCTTGTATTTATGACAACATTGCCGTGTTGCTCTTTTTATTTTTATTTGAAAATGGCGTCATAATCTAGTCATTGAGTAGAGTAGTTAGAAGAACAATCAAAGGGGATTTTGTTATAGGTTAGTCAACCAACTGCACCAGATGCTATGTGCTTGAAGTTTTGATAATGAGCACGGTGTAAGGAGATTAATCTCGTAGTATCCACCTTGTACTTGTGCAATTTGAGTCCTCATTTTATCTTTTCAAACCTCAACTTAATTCACATAATATCTCTGGTTGGGATGGATGCCTTGTTTATCTTAAGTTCGTTTGACAAGCGGAATTGGATTGGATTATTTTCATGAGATTAAATTAAATTAGATAAGATAAGATAAATTAGTGTTGTAATGTATTTGGTGCAATATGTGATTGAATAAAGTATGGTTATAATATGTTAGATATAATATGAGATTAGATAAAGTCCATCAAACCCCTACCTTGTTTAAAATAAATAAATAAATAAGTAAACCCCTCCCCAATTGTCACTCTTTCTCTTTCGGCCAAATCAATGTTGTTGCTGACTCGTCGTAACTCCATCCAAGCTTCATCTTCGATCTCTCGCGCCATCGTCGTTAATGTCTCATTCAGCCCAACCATCAAGTGTCTAAAACGTTGCCCAAGCCCAAACCAAATCCGATCCCCTTTCTCTCTCTCCTTTAGCACCTCTCCAGATCCTCCTTCATGTTTCTCACTAACACCGCCATCACCTCTACCTTGTCTAGACCTAGTTGCGCTGTCGATTGATAATACCTCCACCTTGCTTCTTTTGCACACACAACACCGCTGCCTCCACTGAGTCCCAGACTTTCATCTCCTTCATTATCGGTCATTAATGCCTCCATTCTCTCTCCTTTCTCTGTTCCTTCTGATTTTTCTTCTTCTGATTTTTGAGAAATATTAAAATATATATATATCAACCCTAAAAAAATTTATCCCTTTCATTTGGTGGGTTTCATTTAACCCACCACAAAACGAGATAAAAAAAGGGTAATTGAATTGGTTTTTTCAATCTTATGCTCTTACCAAATATAGGTTTGGATTAGATTTTATCCAAACCCATGTAACAAACATGATCTAAGAGATCAAGGTTTTAGTCCACCTTTTTTCAATTAAAATTAAGCTTAGGCACCATTTGATTCGGTCCAATTTTGAATAGAACCAATCCAAACAAAAAATTCTGGGTCCCAAAAAAAAAAAGAAAGACAAAGACTAATTTGGATCAATTTGGACAAATTCTTTTTCTAGACCATGCCAAACCAAATTAGATTGGTCCGGTTCGATCTAGTGTTTTAGTAATTATGATTATGTAATTTAAAATTTATATCAAATATTGTGCTTATTTTAACTAAATATGTAAGATCTAATTAATAAGAATTAAATATAATTTGTATGATATTTACTAATTTAAATTAAAATATTAAATATGACATATAGTAACATACAATGTGTCTTTAAGTTATTTGGTTTACGATTTAGTCTGAATTTAATGAACTTGGACCATAAATCGGACCAAACCACATAGTTTTGTAATAATTGAATCATACAGTACTTTCTTCAAAAAAAAAAAAAAGAAATAAAAAACCAAACCAGACCCTACGACTTGGTTTGACCCAATTCAGTACAATAGTTCATGAGTATTTTTGGCCCAATCCTAATTAAAACATAAGATATATATGAGGAGTGTTCTCCTCTTGTAAGGGTTGTTATCTACCGATTATGGGAGAAATCATGGTATGAGAGTGTACTTCTCTTATAGGAGTTGTTATCTTTCAATCGTGGAAATAATCATGATATGGGGACTATTCCCCTTATGATTGTCCTCTAATTTAGTAAAGTGTCAGTGTTCAAAATAAAAACTCAAATGAATTCCTTTTTAAATTAATTATAATTGATTTTTGACTTTTAAAGTATCAATGTTAAAAAAAAAAATCTCAAATTGAAAATAATTGTTAAATAAAAGATGTATATAAAATGATTTCATCTAAATATGTAAACTTTTATTTATTTATTTATTTTGAATTGCACCAAGGAACATTTATAGGAAACAAAGTAGGAACAAGTAGCTGGGCGACGCTTCAGTGGTTAGTGCGCCTGCCCCCGTGCAAGTGGTGTCCGATTCTACACCCAAATAATACATCTTGTTGTTACATTAATATATGCTCGTATGACACATATTATTAAGATAAAATTCCATTGTGCGTCCTTCTTGTTAATAATTGGATGGTGACCCAAAGCATTTCACTTTTCAGCTTAAAGAATTAATTAATAAAGCTAGGCAAATTATTAAAACCATTCGGTAATTTTACTTGTTCTTCAAAAACTCCCTCCGGTTTTGTTTTGTTTTGTTTTTTGTTCTTTTATTTATGAAGGAATTGTAGTTTACTTCTTGAGGTTTGTTGAATTGCAAACGAATTAACTTTTATCGCTTAAATATTAGTTTACCCCCTGTTGTTAATCAATCTTGGTCAACATAACGAAAACGATAAGAAGGACATTTCATCTTTCCATTTTTCTTAATATTTATTTAGAAAATAAAAATACAATTTTTTTATATGAAAAATAGATCTTGATTGTTCAATCTCACAGGGTGGGCATATGTTGAGTTATTTCGGTTTTGAAAAAAACAGATCTAAAACTGACTATAATCAATTTTTAAAATTGAAAACAATAAGAACCGAAGTGATATAGAAAACCGGCTTAAACCAATCTAGTCGGGACAGTCCAAGTCGGTTATGGAAAAACTCAAAACAAATATATTATATAAAATAAACAAAACTCATAAAAATGTCCAGTTTCTTGATCCAAACAGAGGCAGCAACATAATCTTAATAGTTTGTTATGGTAATCTTGTTTATAAATTGGGTCTTTACTCTTGACAAATTGACAATGGAGGAAGGAAATAAAAAAGTCCATAAACCAAAAGCACGGCTCAAAGCAGTTTTAACGAACATGGGACCAAAACAAAGTGAAGTTCAAACTCGGACCGAAAAATACAAAAGATAAAGTTCAAGCTCGAACCAAAAAATACAAAAAATAAGCTTAAACATAGACCCAAAAATACCAAAAATCAAGTTAAAACTCATACCAAAAACGTACGTCGTTGAGATGAATGACAAAGACAGAAACCAACAGCGTAGAGAGAAACCGACAGCGAAGAATGAGGAGTGAAGGGCTGCAACGAGAGACGATCTGCAATGATCTGGAAGAGGATGAGTTTTATTCGTTATGTATGTTTACTTAAATGTTGATTAAACTTAATATTAACATTTAAAAAAATATATAAAACAAAATATTAAAATTAATTAAATGGGAAAAAAAAATTAAATGTTGATGTTGGAATAATAAATTAGACCCTTTCTATGTTTTTATTTCGGTTATTTTCAAGTTGATAATTTTGCTTTTGTAATATACTTTTTCATTTTAAAATTTTAAATTACATTTTAGTAAACATTTTGAATAATATTTTTACTTATTGAATAAGAGTATTGTTTTTTATTCGTAAGTACAATACGAACACGAAGTTGTAAGTGGCTTTTATAATCTATGCTATTGCGGATGACATCCACTTGAAGCAGAGCTCCTGCGCTGGTCCGGTCTGGTCGGAAGGGTTAGGATCCGGCCATTGCTAGATTTTTCAGATAAGAGACTTGAATTAAAGCTAATTAATATATCTATTGATTAATTATTACATGTGTATTATCACTCTTCATGTGATGTTTTATCTTTTATTAATTAAATTGATATTTTAAAAAGGGTTTTGCTAACTTATTAGTTGGGTAGGATTAGTCATAATAATAACTCGAAGATTGATCTTAAGGGGGATTTTGGATAAATATTCAATTATTATTAATGATGGATAATCTTACTAATCAATAAGTCAATCAAATTCCTTTAAAAGTCCCTCAACAATGATGATTGACTTCTTGTGAATTATTGAAGATAGTTATCGGGACATTAGAATCTTTGTTTGGTTGTTCCTTTATAAGGCATGGGCTCTTCTATCTCTCTGAAAGAGACAAGAGAAATCACTATTTTTATTTTTATCTATTTATTTAATTCTTAAAAGCTTTGTATTTCAAAACCAAAAAATAAAAATAAATAAAAATAAATAAAGCTTTCAAGTCTAGGTGTCCTCTATATACGAGTGGAGCAACTCTTTTCTTAGGACCATCATACATAAAAATATTTCCTTAAGAGAAGCCAATGTGAAAATATTAGAAAATTTAATAATAAAACATATAAATTTATATATTTTTGAGACAAGAAGACCGTGGCCAGTATAAGACGACGCACCAATTTTAAAGCGTATATGTTAAGGTTATAATTGGTGTAGAGATAAAATTATGATTTCTCAATTTACATAAAAATTTTATTTTATTATTTTTTAAGGATATATAGTATTTATAATAAGGTGCTTTACCACTATATTGATAATTGGAGTTTTATTAGCGTTTAAAATGATTTTTGAAGAAAAATATCTGTTAAAATGAAAATTGTGTTTGTACTAACATATTTCTCACCTCTCTAAGGTCTGGAAATAGAAATAATAGTAGAGAGAGAAAACAATTTCAAAACCAAGTTAAAAAACAAAAAATGAAAACCAAGTAGAAGAAAGAGAGAGAGCTAGATTTAACAAGTTTATCTTCTCCAAAGGCATAATACCTTACAACAAAAACAACTATAAGAAAAGAGAGAATAAATTTGTAGATAAAAAGCTAAAAGAAGACTCAAATTAAAAGAGGGAAAAAAAGATATTAAGAAAAAAACACAACTCATAATATGAAACATGAAAAGATGGAGAAGCATTTTTTCTTTTCAACTACTAAATTGATTGATTCTTGACCAAAGTTGAAACTACTAAGTTACCTTGGTGATAGGAGGTTTGCATCTAAAAGACATTTAAAGTTTTATGTTCAAATTCCAAAAACGTTATTTATCTTACGGGAAAAAAAGACCAAAACCCTATAGGGAACAAATAAACAAAAGTTTGGGCCGAAATTCCAACATCATAAGTTGCTTTTTACTTATAATAATTGTTATCATCCCTTGGTGTAGTTTGATGATAAAAATGTTTGTTCAATCTGATAATATTTCAGGTTCAGGCTGTACCATTTTAGGCACTTAAAAGACAAAAAAGGTCAAAATAATTGTTGTTATAGTAAAGCAACATTAACAAAGCATTTTGTGTTACGCAACGCTAGACAGCTACAATTATAGTCTGTCTCTTACAAATCAATGATTTTGAACAATACAAGAAGGCAATCAATGCTACACCACTAAGCCCAGCGATAAGCCAATAGAAGTAATCAAGATGTCCATGGTTTAAATTATTGGCAAACCAGCGATCTTGGCCATCTCTACTTGTTAATTTCTCAATGGCTGAAATGAGAAAGCTGCTCAGAAAGCTTCCAACACCTAAAATACAGTAATAGAGGGCAATACTGACACTCCTTAATTCTGTGGGAAACTGATTGTAGAAAAATTCTTGAAGACCGACCATAGTTAGTGCCTCAGCAACACCTAGCACAACATATTGTGGAATCAACCACCAAATATGCATTGGAATGGTTGCATTTGGCTGGTCCACCAGTCCATATTCTTTAGCTATATTGAGCCTTTTTATTTCAACTAAAGCTGCAATGATCATAGAAACAGTGCATAGAAACAACCCTGTTCCGGTTCTCTGAAGCATTGTAATACCAGCTGGTTTCCCTGTGAAGGCTCGTGCGAATGGAACGAAGACACGATCGTAAATCGGCAAGGTGAGAATAATGGCAAGACTGACAAAGGATTGAAGTGAAGCAGCTGGTATGTCAAAGCCTGGTGTAATTGTTCTGTCCATAGTAACTCCTTGCTTGGTAAAGAATGTTGCACACTGTGCATCAATCATGCCATACACCAAGCTTGTTGTCCATATGGGAATCACACTGAGGAGTGCCTTTGCATCTTCAACATCATGGACGCTACACACATTCCCATATTCACTCAAGCAATCTGGTGCTAGCAAGGCTCTGTTAAGGAACCTGCCAGATTTTCAAAACAAAGAATGTTTATTCAAAATGTCCTAAATATTATAATTGAACTAACATAGCTCTTATGTTGTCAATCTCAAGTCTTAAATATTATAATTGAACAATTTCCTAATAGTTTAAGTTTTTAGATTTGATGGTAACTAATATGGTTTAGAACTTGAAGATCCTCTTTTTCCTCGTTTATCTCGAATTCATATTACACATGTTATAACGGTTGAAGGCATTTAACATGTATCTGACATATGTTATTTGTTCACGTTATACGTAAGGAAACATGTCATATGTCAACCTCAAATCTGAAATACTATAGTTTAGTTTTGCATTGCTAAATTTGACTCTTGATGAATATATTTTCATTGATTTCAAATTATTTAAGAAGTTAATTCCTTCATGAATATTGTAACCAATTCGAATCTATAGATATCAAAGTGTCATGGGATTTTAAATGTCAAACTAGCAACAATATTTCACTTACTCAAATTTCTTAGAACTTTTGTGAGGCAAAATCCCACAACTTTCTTCTTCGACAACCATTGCAGAATTCGGCATAGTACTTTTCCAGTTCCTAAATGCAGCAACAAACACCTTACCAATTCTCGCAAAAGGGTTTTTCTCATTCCGTTGGATGCTAAATCGATATGTCTTAGTTCCAAGCAAGAAAAGCACCAGTGCCAGAACCATAACGATGCATGGGATTCCAAATCCGACAGCCCAACTAAGGTTGTCTTGTATGTAGTTTAAGATCAAACGAGTTGAAAAAGCACCCGCGCATACCCCAAACCCCCACCAATTGAAGAAAGAGCTTTTCATTTTGCATTCCTCAGGATCCTGTCCATCAAATTGATCTGCACCGAGTGCCTGAACACATGGCCTGTGCCCACTTCCAGCTACTGCTACAAGATATATAGAGAACATGAATAAGATTAGTTGAAACTGATCAGTAGAACACGACGTCATCTTCTGGCAATCAGAACTGTTGGTTGAAGGAAGCATAGCTGATAATGTCAGCAAGCCAAGTCCCTGTAATTATTCACATTCTAGTGTAAGATTATGATCATTATTGGAAGATATCTAGAAACTTAATGTAAATTGAAATGAATTACTCCTGGACATTTGTACCAGCACCAAATCATCTAAAGGATTAATTGAATTGAAAGAACATTGAATTGTCCGGTTATAATTGACCACATGGCTTACAAAGATGATGAGAAGCAACAAGTATGTTATTGTAGTCATTTCTCCCTTCTATTTAATGAAAACACTAAATGGTCACATCTTCGTAGCTAAATCTGGAATATTTATTGTCAAAATCGTGCTATTATAAATTTGTTTATTTTTAAAAATAATTATTTAAAATTAATTTTATCCAATCCCATAATATACCAAACATAATCTCATCATTAATTTATCCATTTCTATATTGCATTAAATATATTATAATACTAATTTATCCAATCTAATTCATAAAAATAATTCAATTTAATCCCCTGTATCAATCAGGACTAATAGTGTGTAATTTTCTCTTTCACTTAGGAAACAGATTTTAAAGGTAAATTTTAATTTTGATACCATTACTTTCAAATTCTTATAGCATATTAGTTATTATCGTATATAAAAGTTTAAAAGATATCAATTATATAAAAGTTTAAACAATTGCAATTATAGAAACACATGAGTTATAATGTTAACAGTCAAACTGAAAAAGAGAAGACAAAAAGGCAGCTGACCAACGCATACACGACAGAAAAAGAGAGAAGACTATCCTTTAACAAAAAAAAAAAAAAAAGAGAGAGAGAGAGAGAAGACATAAAGGCAACTAACCAACGCATACACGACAGAAGCAGCAACAACGGTCCTGTAACGACCCAGAAAGGAGTCAGCAACCAACGCTCCAAAAATCGGCAGCAGTGACGTAGTCCCCGACCACACGTTAACGTTCTCCGCCGCCGTCACCGTTGACTGGCCGAGCGGTCCTGTCAAGTACGTTATCAGATTGGATTGTATCCCATAAAACGCGAACCTCTCCGCCATCTCCACACCTATCATGAATTTCGCAGACCTCCAGCCACCGGAGCTCGATCGGAACACCGGCCGGCCTCTGTAGTCCACGCATCCGTCTACGTTGTCTTCCAGAAGCGGAGCTCCGGCGTCCGTCATAGCCAAATTCTTCAGGCCAGAGACTTTGAGTTGAAGTTTATTGTGTATGGTACAGTCACGTCTATTAGATATTTATTTAGATTTTTGTGAACGATTAAGCTGTTTACCTACTCTTTTTATGGTTTGACATTAATAATAATAATAATAATAATAAATATATTATTATTATTTTATTGCCAAGGTAACCATCGCAGTCTTTTTCTTTGAAGAAAATAGCGTTGCCCAAACAAAAGCGTGCATGGAATCCTTGCTCCCCCACCACAATTATTCTATAAATTTTTGTTTGCAAAGAAAAAGACAACGACTGTAACTTTTTCAATAAAGAAAAAAAAAATAATGATAATAATTATGTTTACAAAGGAACCACAGCTTAAATAAATAAGAGCAAATTAAAATTTAACTATCAAATTTAAAAATATTTATAGATTGGGTCAACTTTTGGTGTTTATTATAAAAAACCTCTTACCGTTAATAAATTTTATGGATAAAAGATCCAAATACCTTTACCTTTTATTTATATTTCAAAAACAAATTTAAAAATAATTAAAAATTCAAAAATTAAATAAAAAATAAAAAATTAATCATCTTTAACATCTTCTAGTTCATAATCATCAATCATCTTCAATCATCTTCCATATCCTCTTTGTACCATCTTCTCCCTCCTTTTTCTTTTCTATCATTTTTTCACTTTCCCCTATTTTTTTTTCACCGAAAACCTAAAAACCTAGAAATTTTGTGTTTCCAAACTGGGTTTGCAATCGCTTGGAAACCCATATTTGGAAACCCAAAAAATAGCCCCACAATAGCCTCATAAAATAGCCCCAAACATCATAAATTAATCTCTCCCAATATCATCAACTTGAAACCAAACATCATCAAACAAACCAAACCTATACAATCTCCCACAATACCATCAAACCCAATATCATCAATCTAAAACTAAACATCATCAAACAAACACAATACCTCTTTTTTTCTCTTCTATCCTTTTTTCTGTTTCCGCTATTTCTTCTCACTGAAAACCTAGAAACCTAGAAATTTTGTGTTTCTAGACTGTGTTTGCAATCGCCTAGAAATCTAGATTTGGGAAACCCAAAAAATAGCCCCACAATAGCCTCACAAAATAGCCCCAAACATCATCAATCAATCTCTCCCAATATCCTCAATCTAAAACCAAACATCATCAAACAAACCAAACCTATACAATCTCCCACAATACCATCAAACCCAATATCATCACTAGAATCAAAATTATCAATTAATTGAAAAAAAAAAAAAAGGAAAAAAATCATCTAGGTTCAAATAAACAAGCCTAGATGAACCTTTATCTAGGTTCATTGATTTGAACCCAAATGAAACTTCATCTGGGTAATCAATGAACCTAGATGGACCTTTATATGGGTTTGATGAGAGACAAGAAAGTGGCATTGGATGGTCAGCAGGGGGTAAGAGAATGAATGGTGCATTGGTGGTCAAGTTATGGCTAACATTAACGAAGATGAAGTTGGAGGAGGCCCGACCCATGGTTTGGAAGAGGGTGGTGATGAGGAGGCCGGAAGAGGAATTTGGTGGAGGTCAAAGAGGAGAAGTATTGAAGAAGGAGTTGGTAGTGGAAAAGGTCAGCAAGGGAGGAGAGAGAGAGAGAGAGAAGAGGAGATTGAGATTGACAATAGATGGTAAGGATTTAAGATTAATATTTTAATTTTAATTTATTTGTTTTAATTTTTTATCAATTTTCTCATCTTCCTTCCTAAGATTGGTGACGATCTAATAAAAATTTTAAATTATTTTCATTTCATTAAATTAATTTTTATTTGATTTTTTAATTAATCTCTACCGTTCATCTTAAAAAATACTTATTTTATTTTAAAGTTTTTATAATTTATTTTAAAAAAATTAAAATAAGATCAAAAAACCAATTTTACCTCAGCCTCAATTAATTTTAACAGAGAGGTTATAATGACAAGGGAGTTTATTGTAATAAACACAAAAAATCGACTCCACCTATGAGAGAGAGAGAGAGAGACAGTATGCAACTTATAGTAACAACTATTTTCTTATGAGCCATTGGACAATTTGATTTAGGTAAAATATATTTGTCCCTTGCTTTGCTGTTTTATGAAAGTGGAATGAATTTATTCATATTGATTTTCAATTTATAGAATCAACCCTTTTTCTTTTTCTTTTTTAAACTAGAAATCGAAAGTAGCTACGACATGCCACTACTTTTTCTATTAATTGAAACTAAAGTTTCACTAAGAGCATCTCTAATGCAAATGTGGATTGTCTTTTAAAAAAATAGACATATCATCGATGTTAAGAAAATATACATTTTATGTAACATAAATATGGATTGATAGATACTAAAATCTAAAAGAGTTCTGTAATGCTATTCTATTCATTTCAATGATAACGATTAAATAATAATATATCATTAAAGTAAATTACCATAAATATTATTTGATAAAAATCTCAATTATTTATTACTGATATAGCTGTTCAGGAGGCTCTCTATAAATAGATATTGAGGTTGATAGTCTTTATTTTCTTTTTTGTCATATCATCTTGACAGTAGTTAGAGAAATTTACATTTGAGATATTAATTTTAACCCTCATCAATTTATCATATATGATACTCTATTTTTTCATAATTCATACTTGTACTGAAAATACTCTAATATTCTTATCTATTAGTCATATTGTATATCCATGTTCATTGCAGCATTAATTGAGATGAATAATCCGCTCACAATTAACTACAGAAGAAATGAGATAATTCCTAACTATAAGTTTTGAAGTTTGATTTTTGAGGATGTGCCTTCTGATTTATGACCTAACAAATTAAAATCTTAAAGAATAATTTATATTTATTTTTTCAATATGTCAATATAAAACATTGAAAAAACTTTATTTTAGTCTATGAGATTTTGCAAAATATCAAATTTTAAAATTTTTTTGGAAACAACTCTTTTTATCTCTAACTTTTTTAAAATTCTACAAAAATTCTAACTCATCAATCAATTAACGGTCAACATTGATAGAATGCGTTAAAAAATAATTTTGTCTTTGATGGTTGTTAGTGGCATATAAATTACCGAATTCCCTCATAAAATAATGAATTTATAAGTTAAATTGTCTAAAATGTTTTTAAATTTAAGTTGTTAAATTACATTTTAAATTTATTAAAGTTACCGTTGACCGTTAATTGACTGACGATTTGGATTTTTTTGAAGAGTTTTGAAAAATTAGGGATAAAAAGAGCTGTTTTCAAAAGGGTTAAGCCTAGAGAACTAAAATGATGTTTTTCCTAAACATTTTGTTCTTTTGGAACATAATTCAACTCATAATCTTTATGGTTTAAGCGTGAGCGACTTTTATTCTATCAATCTTATCTTATTTGGGACATAAAAAGTTGTGTGTTAATTTGCTAAAAGAATACATATTATTGTTTATTAAAGTTTTAGGTTATTAAAACACATGTTAAGATTACCTTTATAGTTACATACCTAACCAAGTCCAAAACTTTGTATTGAATAATTATAGTGGAGATAGCACCAAAGAGTGCTCACCATTTTATGACTTTTCCTATAATTTTTAGGCATTTTTAAAGTATAATATTTCCCCGGTATAGTCATTATCACAATTTGGAGAGTCATAAACAGTACTAAATTAAAATATTTGCGTGAGTTCAAATGAATAAAAATTAAAAATTAAAAAAATTGTGAGAAATTTTTTTTATTTCTTGGACTAAGGGATCACCGATTATAGCATAGGCAAAGACGAAAAAATGAGATTAAGTTGATCCGTCCATCACAACCTCTTACAATATTCACGTGAAGAATCCTAATCACAAGTCAAGGATGCCTTGAATTTGTAAATTTACTAATGGCTAAGATTTTTGCATTCTAATTTACTACTGTGGCATAACAAAGAATGAAAGTCTTTCGAAAAAAAAAAAAGAACGAAAGTTTAAAATTTATCTAGTCCAAACGTCTTGACCAAGAATTTTTATTTTTAATTTTACTTTTTGAATGAAGAATTTTTAATTTTATAGGATACACAAGATTTCCTCTAAATACACTTCATAGAAAATATGAAAGTTTTTAATATATGAATCCCAGCCAAGGACTTACAAGTGAGGTGCTGAAATAGTTAGCCACCTTCATCTGCTTCTGTCTCTTCAAATTGTATATTCGAGTATTAATAAGTCTCATCTTTTATATTAGAGGTATGGGTAGTTTTATCCCAATGCTAAGGAGTAGTTATCCGAACTGTGCCACAAGAGTCGTTTTATGTGGACTGATCTCAATAATCTTCTAATCTTGGTAAGGTATCAGAAAATCAATAAAGGACAATAAAAAATCCTTACGAATGACAATTTTGTAATCATCTTGACTCATATCAAACATATAAAATACTATATACCTTTTTACTACCTATTACAGTTGTAGACGTAAGATTTAGCAAAATACAAGTAGGCAGTGAATCCCACAGCACTGAGTCCAGCAAGTAACCAGTAAAAGTAGTCAATATGTGCCTCATTGAGGTTGTTAGCAAACCAGCTGACTCCTTCATTAGAACTGGTTACATAATCAATGGTGGAAACAAGAAGACTGCTCAACAAGCTTCCAACACCCATAATACTCATGTAAAGGGAAACTCCAAGACTTCTTAATTCTTTTGGAACCTGATCGTAGAAGAATTCTTGCAAACCAACTATGGTGAAAATATCTGCGAGCCCAAGCAACAAATATTGTGGAACCAACCACCAAAAACTCATTGGAACTGTCTCATTTGGCTTGTCAATTAGTCCATATTCTTCTGCTGTTTTAAGCCTTTTCAGCTCTATAGAACCTGCAACCATCATCACAAAATTCATTTTCACGCTAAGTTGTAATGTATCAAGAACAACTTTTAAAGACTTTTGTTAGTTATCACCAGATCCAAAAACCTAAACTGATATGTCTCATCACGTTTAATGTGACAAACAGATATAGGAAAGAGCTCAACTATAGTATTTAAGACTTGAGGTTATGATGTGAACAGATAACAGATGTTGGACATAAGCTAAATGTCCCTTACTGTATAACATGTATAATGAGAAGAATTTTAGATAAAGGAGAGAGTGAGGGTTTAAATCAGGAACTAGAGACTTTAATATCATATTAGTTATCAGCATACCCAAAACTTAAACTGATAGAAAAGAGTCAATTATATATTTAAAACTTGAGGTTATGATACGTTGACAACCTTATCTTGAAAAAGAGAATCTAGAAAACAAATGGTAAGTCTTCTTGTACTTCCATTAGATGCATTTTAAGTGTTTTAACAGTCTGAAATATAGTTTTCATGATTTTGTTTTTCAAAAGCAACTTAGTTATGAAAAGTTTATCATGATCTTACCTGCAACAATCATGCAAATAACTGACAAGACCATCCCAGTTCCTATTCTTTGAAGCATTGTGATACCAGAGGGGATCCTGGTTATAGCCCTTGTCACAGGAACAAAAACTTGATCATAGATTGGGATGAAAATAACAATGGCAACGCCAATAAAGAGTTGAACTGTAGCTGCTGGTATTTCAAAGCCTGGGAAAATTGTTCTGTCCATTGTAGCACCTTGTTTGGTGAAGAAAGTGGTGGACTGTGCAAACACCATAGCATATGCCAAGCACGTAGTCCAAATTGGAATAAGTTTCAATAATGCCTTGGCTTCTTCAATGTCTGCTACTGTAACACTACATGAGTTTCCATCTTCTGATGAATCTGTTGCAACGAAGGCTTTGCTGAGGAACCTTCAACACAAAAAGACGTACTTTGTTTGAGGGGTTTTATGCTGTAAATGGCTTTAAGATTTTAAAATGTATTGGTTTCATTCAACTACAGATATTTAAGTACCGCAATAGCAGCACTTCAACATAGTCTAACATACTTTTTTACAGTTTCAAAGGGTTAAGATTGTTGTAAAACGGAGTAGATGAAACACAATCAATATATGTAATTAATGTTTCACTCAAAATAACAAATGTTACAAATAACATAAGACAATACAGCAAGAAATGTAAGAACAATAGTACAAAACTGACTTGAATTGGATAAAGATAGAGGCTTGTAGTGGTGTTGCAATGTCTTAAAAAAAAAATTCCACCCCTTCTTTGTGCTTGAAAGTCGATGATAGTTGTCCCCCACGATTTAACTATCTATGATCTTGGTTCTTAGCAATTGAACTAAGACTCTACATAACCAAAGTTTGTAGTTGAGTATGCAGAAGTGTTGATGATCTTTTGATAGATTTTTTATGAGAAAATGTTATTTATCTCTCATGCAATTATATATTTATATAGTCACGTATATGTCCTCTTACACAACTGATTGAAGTGTAACAGTTATGACTCTTCACTTGAAATTTGAAAAATTTTTCTAGAAACAGTCCTTATCACGACCTGGGCAGCGATCTAGTGCTTGCACCGCAGGGTCGCTGTTGAATCTGTCACTCATCCTCGATCAGGGAGCACAACCTTATGGTCATCTCTCTTGGTCACGCCTTGCACTGTTGTACACACAGTGTCTTACATGACTAGGATGTCCCGACCAAGGATGTCCTGATCTCTGATTGCACTATCCACAACCAGGATGCGACCTTGTCGTTGTGCCTTGCACTGCCCTGGTATTTTAGTTTCCATTTTTCACTAAGTTTCCACTCATAATTAATAGTTTTTATTCAAACTTCCAACGACGATTACATTTTACATACAAACTAAAATACATTATATAAAATGCATATGTATGCACGCTTAGTTGTTAGAATGTATTTGTCAAGCTCAATGCCCAGATTTCTTTCAAGTAATTTCTTACAAAACATTTGTACCATTAGACTGATGCACTTTCATTTATATTTAGTTTTGTTGTTTTGACCCCTTCTTATGTTCATTTTACTAAAAGATGCTAGCTTTGTCACTGTAATGAAGATAGTTGTCAATTTCAGAGTCACAAAAAAAAAAAAACGCTAATTACTTCTCTTACTTGAATTGCTGAGAAGAACTCTGGTGAGGTGTAGCTTGCTCTTCACCATCCATCACCAAAGGAGTAGTAGATTTCCTGTTCTTTAAGGCCACAACAAACACCCTACCAATTCTTGTAAATGGGTTCTGCTCATTCCTTCCAACAGCATACCTGTAAGTCCTCGTTCCAAGCAGGAAAACAACCAAGGAAACCACCATTACGGCGCAGGCAGTCACAAATCCGAGAGTCCAATTCAGGTTATCTTGAATGTAGACTACAAGCACGATTGACAAAGTTATGCCTGTGGAAAAACTGAGATACCACCAGTTGAAGAAGGAGCTTTTGGCTTTGCTTTCCTGTGGGTTCTTCTCGTCAAACTGATCAGCTCCAAAGGCCTGAACACAAGGCTTGTGCCCACCTTGTCCAATAGCTACTAGATATAAAGAGAAGAAAAATATGGCTATCTGGATCTGAGGTTGAGAACATGATTTTGTGAAAGAATTGCTTTGGCAATCAGAATAGGTGAGAGATATTAGCAGAGCTGAGAATGTCAATAAGCCTAGTCCCTGTAATGCAACATTGCAACCTGATGAGTCAAAGATGGCTAGTAATATTATTCTCTTCATATATAAATCATGCAATAATATAATAAATGTAGTATTTGTTCACTACGGTTATTTAAAATGAAAATGCAAGATAAAATTTAGATAAAATAATATCAACGTTAAAATTTAGACTCTACCTCTTCTCTTTTGGAGGAGATATGAGATTTCCTACGATGGAGATGATCACCTAGAAATCAGGTGTGATCTCCACCTGCTCTGCCACCAGTGAAGTTCCGAGTTTCCTTTTAGTGTTTTTTTTTTTTTTTCCCTTTTCTTGTGATGTTTTGAGGTGAAGTTTCTGTTTTTGTTTATTTGAATGATGCTTGATGATTTGGGTTAGAGAGAACTGAAGATATGGTGCTTAATGATTATAAGTGAAGGGATGGAAGAAGAAGAAGATGATGATGTTTGATAATTCTGTAAAACTACACATCTAATCTTGTATCCCAATTTTGATTGTAACTCATGATGTGTTCATTATGAATGAATATTTATCAATAATTAATTCACTTTAAATAAGTATTCATTTAATCGATTGATATATCATGGGTTGTGATTAAGTAAGGATACAAAATGTGAGATGTATTGCATTATGAATGAATATTTATCAATAATTAATTCACTTTAAATAAGTATTCATTTAATCGATTGATATATCATGGGTTGTGATTAAGTTAGGATACAAAATGTGAGATGTATTGCATTATTGCTGATGATTTAGGCGCAAAGGAAGTAAAGAATGATTTAGGTGAGAAAAAAAGAAGACAGAAGAAGAAATAAGGTGATCTCCAAATGGAGGAGATACGGATTTTTAAAAAAAAAAAAAATTGCTACTTAGCATTTTTTATTTTTTTATTTTTCACTAACTTTAAAAAAATATATTTATAAAATTATAAAATCAATGTATGAAAAGTGACTTTTCATATTTATGGGCAAAGATTAGTTAATAGTTGGTTAATATTTGGTGAATGTTTAGTCAATGAAATCTAGGGAAGGTTTCTTCAATATATGTATATATATATATATATCTAGGGAACGTTTGTGTAATTATATATATATATATATTTTTTTTTCTACGTAAGTCCAATTTCACTTAAATCAGAGTACCTTAATACATTTTTCCCTTGTAATTATTATAAATGTGAGCATGTGATCCCACGCGAAATAATTAGTGGTAGTAGTAAAAACGGCCTTTTCTTTGTATAAATGACTTTTGAAAAGTTTAGATTGTTTGACATTTATACAACAGTTTTAATTGTGATTTTAAAAAACAAATCCAGAATTTTCTCAATAACAAATGAACAATAAAAACGAAACAACTTAAAAATGGATTAATGTCAATATCTTCTTTTTCTTATTTTTATGTGTAAATTACACTAAATTTGCCCAAATTTAGACATCAAAGAATTTTCTTTTCTAAAGTTTAAAGTATTATTATTATTTTTTACTTAATATAATTTAATATTGGATGGAATAAAATAAAGACATGATCAAATTTCACAATTATATATATATATATATATATGGGATAAAGGAACACAAATTTTGATATAATTTTTAATCATTGGATTTGAAGTAATGAATGGTATAAATTAATTATTAATTTTGAATTTGTACACTTCACCTTATTTTATCTTTACCTTTTATTCAAATAAAAAATGATCAATTCAATTTTCATTTAATCTTTTTTCTTCATTCAGTTAATCAAATCATGTAGACAATATATGAATTTGAAGCTATCAACATAAACTTTTAAATAAAAATCATATTACATATGTTTAAACAAACATATTGATCAGAATAGTTCAAAATAAAAAGTTAAATTAAAATAAATAAATAAATAAAGGAAATAGAGAATAAGAAAGAACATAAATGAAGAGAGAAAAATTGGTGCACATACAATAATATAGTGTAACATAACTCTCCAACAACTCTCATACTCAAAAAAAAAAATCTGCACCATTCATTTTTTTTCAATCCAATGGTTGAAAAATTATATCAAAACTTATGTTAAAATTTGTGTTCTCCGATCCTGCTTCATATATATATAAATATAAGGAATATACCATCGAATTAATGTCACTTTGTCATCTTAAACAAACTTTAGAATGTATCATAATGTTGTACCAAACATATTCTATTAATTTTTCTTGTATGCTTGGAAGAAATATTTTATCAAAATTTTTTATACATTACATTTAAAAAAATATTATTTAAATTGATTTTTTTTTTTTTAAGTTGACATAGATGGAATTAGATGTCTATTAGAATTTCAAGATTAATTACTATTTAAGGAAATTAAGTTATTAAAACAAACTGAAAATTACAAGTATTAAAGTTTGTTCACAAATTAATTTTTCAATAAGCAATTGTAAACTACTTTGTTTTTTTATTATTGCCGAGATATTAACCCTAAATTAGAAAAGAATTTTCAGCTGTCTTTCATATTAAAAAACATAGAAACCTTAATTATAAACAAAGATTGAAAAAAAAATCAATAATTTACCTAATAAAAATCAAGATAATTTAGCCAAAAGGAATATAATGGACAAGCATACATACATACATATATGGCAAATTTCACTTTTTGAAAAAAAAAAAAAAAAAAAATTTGTTTTTATCTACTTTTTTATAAAAAATTGTTTTTAACCCTCAAACAAACTATTTTCATCCTATACCCAAATTTATCAAACTACTCTCAACATGTAAAACGTGCTTACTAATCGAGTTTTAATGGAATCGATCTTTAAGTAGACTTAAAAACCGGTATCGATTTTTAAGTATCCAGTAATTGTCTTAACGTTATACCTCAATAGAAGTCTTTATTGTCAAGTCAAATCCAATTAAATCTAACCCAAAATATGAATACCCAACATCCAAAATACAAAAAAAAAAAAAAAAAAGGAAAAGTCACAAAAAAACTCAATAATTGGTTCTTAAGTCAAATTAAATTAAATTAACAAAATCCAACCAAAAACCTCGATTGTCAAGTTAAATCCAACCAAATCTAACTAAATTTAATCATAAATATCAATATCCAACATTAAAAAAAAAAAAAAAAAAAAAAAAAAAAAAAAAAAAACTTGAAAAATCACAATAAAAATTAAAAAATCCCAACAAAACTCAAATAATCAATATATGAAATCAAAGATCTTATATCATGAATAATGAAAAAGGAGAACAAGGCATGCAGGGATAATTTGGATATAAATTGTAATTAATTTGTTTGCGGGTTAAAAACAAATTTTTTAAAAAAAAAAAAAAAAAAAAAATTTCTTTTATAGAATGCTCATTTTTTTTGTAATTTCGACATACATACATGATTCTACAGTTAGCTTCTCCTAATTTTTTAAAGTTAGGATAAAAATATCTCAATAATCCATTAGATCTAATGGACAAAAAAAAAATTATTACCATCATAATAAGCATCTCATGAGTTTTTTTTTAAAAAATAATAATTAAATGATAATTATTTATTCCACTTTTCTCACCAAGCATTTATGTCATGTGATAGAAAAATATCGTGTGATTGTATAGAAAATTGTCCTTCCTCTATGATTTTAAAAAACTAATAAAATAAAATATTCATTTTGGTTGTGATCCTTGTGTCTTGATATTGCATCATCATGGGGACCAAAGCACATGCTAGTAGCTAGATTCCTGAAATTACTAACAATGCTAAATTTATTATATGTGTGATAATTTAATAAATAATAGGTCTATGCCAAATTTAAATATTTTACTTCTGTCACTTAATGATATATTAATCGAATTCTTTTCAAAACATAAGAAATTGAAACATCAAACAGTATGAATTATATAATTATCCAATATGATTTAGTGGTATATATCTCTAAATATATATTTATATATATGATTTAATCGCATAGAGCTTTATTGAGTTTAGTGATGACCCATGTTTGAATGACTATATTGTAGGTGGTATCTAAAAAAATTAGTTTGATTTCTAGAAACTAAATTATAAAATGAAATGGGAATTTTTGTTGGATGTTTTCAAAAACAAAAACGTGTTTGATTGTATTTTATGACAAATAATTTTTATTGATGAAAAATAACATGCATTGGCATATAGATATTTGAAGACGAAATTACCCCTAAAATATTAAGTTTAACTAATAATTAACTAACATTAAAGACTAAAATGAAAGGTTTTCTGATAATTTAGGGATCACAGGAGGTAGTAAAACAAATAGATTTAAAAGTAAAGACAACGTCAACGGTTAGGGACCCTATGAAATTATTCCCATATGGGAATATGTTTTCATTAAGGACATGCCCCACCCTGACCAGACAAACTGGAGAGATCCATGATAAAACGTGACAGATTTTTTTAAATCAAGAAAATTACGCTGTTAGCTTTACTAAACCTACCTACTCCGCAAGTTTTAAAAATAAATATTACAGAGCATTAAAATTACCCTTAGAATATTTCAAAAATTAAAATTTATCTTTATAACAGTCAAATTTATAAATAACTATCTTGCCCAATTTCATTATTAAAAAACAAAAATGGCAACAAATTTGCCTATGTTAATCAATCATTCTTATCCAATTAACTTTAATGATTATCTTATAACCCCGATTACAGTTTATAAATAAAATAATATAAAAACAAACCAACTAATTTAACTGAAAAAAAAATAGAGAGAGAGACTGACCAAAATGTAGACGAGAGAAGCGAAAACGATCGTCCGGTAGCGTCCGAGGAACGAATCGGCGACGAACGCGCCTAAAAGCGGGAGCAGCTGCGCCACGCCGGACCAGGCGTTGACGTTGGCCGCTGCAGCCGCCGTCGTCTCTCCGATCGGTCCCGTCAAGTACGAAATGAGGTTGGAGCCGACGCCGTAGTACGCGAACCTCTCTGCAATTTCCACAGCTGCACTGGCACAAAATTGTTCTCCTCAATTTTCATCGTTGCTTGTTTTTGTCGACTGAAGAAATAATATAATAATTAGAGTGATTTTTTTTTTTTTTTGAAAAGGTTACCGATAATGAAGGAGGCTGATCTCCAACCGCCGGAGGTGAATCTGGAGATCGGACGGCCCTTGTAGTGGACATAGCCGTCCACGATGGAATTGTTTTCTGAAAGCAAAGTTTGTGTTTCGGTTGGTGGAAGGTTAGAGATGGCCATTTTGTGTTGCTCCCGCTGACCGACACTGCTCACGTGAATGTACTTGTATTTAAATTTGGGGAAATTTTATTTTTATCTCCGAAGCTTGGAAAGCTATTAAAATGCTCCCGTCATCTCTAAGATATTGGAAATACTTCAAAAAAGTTCCTTTCGTTAGTTAACTGGTGGTGAAAGAGAACACAAAGTTTGGACGGGAAGGGCAACTGTGACATTTCGTCAGGATAGATGTCATCGTGACGTGTATGACCAAGATGGTTAAGGAGAACACAAAATTTGGACGGGAAGAGCAAATGTGACATTTTGTTAGAATAGATGTCATTGTGACATGTGTATGACCAAGATTAAAACAAAAAAATAAAATAACTTGTTGAAAGGATAAATGTGTCCCTCATTCAATTCATCTTCCACGTCTTCTTCCACATTTGTCACCTAGTTCATCAATAACCTTTAATCATCATCCATCCATCATTATCAACATCAACCCACCATCATCAACGAAAAAAAAAAGAACCCAATATCATCTTCATAATTTGAGTTTGATGAACTTAAATGATCAAGTTCACCATCTGGGTTTAATGAATCCAAATTAAGAATACTTACATCTGAGTTCGTCAATCTCACGCAAAGAACTAAGATAATTTGATTGGTTTTTTTTTTTTTTTTTTTCCTTTTTCTTGTAAATTGTTTGGGTTGGTGTTTGAAGTTTGCACGTGTTTGGGCATTGGATGATGATAATGATGATGTTGACGTTGTTGAGAGTATGCAGATTAAGGATGATGAATGGTTGTTGATGGGAGGTTTTAGGTTGAGGCGGTGCTAGACAGACTCGAGTGTGCATTATATAGATAAAGAAGGATGAGATGGGTGAAGATTTTCAACATGATCTGGGTTTGACAATATCTAGTCGAACCTAGATACCCAAATCTTCAATCCAATTATTAATTTTTTAATCTTTTAAAATTTATTTTTCTTTTTTAATTTTTAATTTGTTTTTTTGTTTTTCAATAAAAGTTCTACCGCTGATTGGTGATCCACCAAGTTTTTTATTTTTTATTTTTTTAAATTAATTTTATAATAATGATATACTTTAATTTTATATTATATGTTTTAAAATTGGGCTGCTAAATATTATATGTTGGAAAATTGGACTGCTTAATATTGTAATTTAAAGTTAATACCTTAGGGGTATTTTAGTCAAATTATATTGTAATATGATAGTTTTATTAAGGAAAAATGGTATTTAAGCCATTATAACCACCCTCAAAGGTCACAATCTCATTTTACATTTTGTATCTCCTTTGACCGTCAGGTGATTGATAAAATAGACATTTTTAAAGTGTTTTGGGAAACTTTAGGGAGGATGAAACTATCTTCAATAGATGATTAAAACTTGACAGTTTCCAAAATCTCAAGGATGAAAATGAAAAATTTATTTTAAATTTCTGTACATTCTTTAAATGTTTGTTTGCAAGTGGAGGCGGAACCGCAAGGTAGCAACTGGGACCGCGATACACCTAATAAAAAGTGTATATAAATTTATATAATAATTTAAAATTATAATTAATAAAAATTTTAAATTGATATGTGTTAGTTTCATCTAAAGAATAGAAGTTAAAATTACTTGTGCTAACCCTTCAATAATGTGTACCTCTTTTATGTTTTTGTGTCTCAAATAAATTTAAACCTTTTAACTAATCTCTTTGAAAACCATACATGTATAAGAAAAATGATAAATTAAAATAGAAATAGAGAAATTACATTAAAAATTGTCAAAAATTTGAAGTATTGAGAATTCAATCAAAATCAATTGTCTACAGAGGGAAATGAGTGTATTTATGTAAAAAGTGTGAACTAATTATGTTTAAACAAGTAATTTTTAATTTACTTGAATCTGATTAGATTCAAGACATAAAAATGTTTAGTTGACATTAGTATAATGTACACACTTTATAACACTCTTTTTTTTTATCAAAAAATTAATATTTACAATACTTAAACAACATATATTTTAAACTAATTATCCATTAATTAAAAACTATAAACATTTGTATATATAGCTCTTCTTCCCTTGTTTGCAAGTGTCATGCTAGCTACACACAACTTATTTGTAAGAAATGGTTGAATAGTCTTTTCACCTTAAGAGATCAAGAGTTTTAGGCACACCTTTATTGTATTAAACCATCAGGTGTGATGAGTATTGGAGTTGTTGTCCCTTGATTGTGAGAGTAGTCTTCCAAATCATACTATTAATTATTCATCTCGATTGATCTCGACAGTCCTTCAACCATAAGGTACGAGTGTTAAAAGAAAGGGTCATGCTAGCTACTTTCTTTATAACCATCAATTTAATATTTATTAGTTACTGGTCATCTCAACTAACCTCGACTTATCTCGATGATTTTTTTTATTTTTTTAATTTATTTTAAGATTGACATGATTGCAAATCCGTCTCTAGTTAGTTTTTAAGTTGTAGACACAACATTATAAGCATAACCTCAATTTATAGGTTTTTTTGGCACTGTCTTTGCCGAGTTTTAGTTATTATTTTTGTAGATCACAATGCAAAGAATAAATGAAATATGTTTAATTCTTTCAATAAAAACAGACAATGATCAATAAAGCAAGTCAAATGCTGCTATTGATATTCATACTTCAAGTTCAAAGTCTCATTCCAAGAGAGATGTATTCAATTTAAGATTTCATTAAAATTTAAAGAATTTTAAATGTTTAGGTGTATTCAATCAAGATTTGAATGAATTTCATTAAAATCCATATGTATTCAATTCAGATTTATATGATATCCAATAAATGGAAGGTATATTTAAAAAGTCATTGACCTTATAGATTTCATTTAAGTGATGCAATTTGATGAAGTTTAAAGTGATTTTTATGAAGAAAAAAGTGTATGATAAATTTTATAATTCTCCTCGGTATTTCATTGGATTTATTAGAAAATTCTAACAAAATCAATATGAAGTTTATAGAATATGTAAATTTCATCAAGATCTATCATTAAAAAAAAAAAGTTCATCAAACTTCAATAAACTCGAATACACCCCCAAAATATATCTAAGTTTGAGAATTGTTCTCCATCTCCATCTTATATCAATAAACCCTATAATGAATATGATCTCGGAAACTGTATTGCAATATGACAATATCCCATTGACAAATAAGATGACACCCAACCCAAAGAGCTTATGTTAATATAAGACCATGTCAACCCATTTCAGTATCTATATGGGAATCAAAAGAAAGAAAGGTAGAGAATACATGAAGAAAAATTAAATTAAACTAATATTTAAAAATAGTAATTTACCTTTCGTAGATGTAAGATTTAGCAAAATAGAGGTAGGTAGCAAACCCTACAACATTAAGCCCAGCAAGTAACCAGTAAAAATAATAGAGATGTGCCTCATTGAGGTTATTAGCAAGCCAACTGACTCCTCCATTTGCACTGGTTACTGCATTTATGGTAGAGACCAAAATGCTGCTTAGAAAGCTCCCGACACCAATTACGGTTAAATACAGGGAGAGACCTGCACTCCTTAATTCTTTTGGAACTTGATCGTAAAAGAATTCCTGAAGTCCAACAATGGTGAATACATCTGAGAGCCCAAAAAGCACATATTGAGGAACCAACCACCATACACTCATTGGAATTGTTGAATTGGGTTCATCAATTAGTCCAGATTCCTCTGCTATTTTAAGCCTTTTCATCTCCACAAAACCTGTAGAACCATTATAGCTTTTCAAAGGAAGATGACGATGATGATGATCAAATGAGTTACTTCATCTTGGGACGTTAACAATGCGAATTATTGTTGAAAGCAATTTTTTTTAAAACGCATTTTCAAAAGTTCTTTTTTTCTTTTTTGGATTAGAAGAACAGTTACGTGCTTTTTTGATAATCAAATGAGTTACTTCATCTTGGGACGTTAAAAACGCTAATTATTGATAAAAGCAATTTCTTTAAAAATGCATTTTCAAAAGTAAGTTTTTTTTTTTCTTTTTTGGACTGGAAGAACACTTACGTGCTCTTTCAAAGAGTACTTTCGAGTTTTAAGCATTTTTCCTGCAAAAGCACTTAAACTTAATTGAGAGACTCCCAAACTTTATTTTAAAATTGATCTTTTCATGTGTTGTTGTAAAGTAGGATTTAGAAAACATAAATAACACTTTTTTTCACGTCTACATCCATACTCTCATATGATATATATACATATGTAAACATTTATTCGATAGAATCATATCATGTAAATTAAACTAGAAATTTGATATAATTTTATTAAACTAGACTGACGTGTTCAATATAGGCTAGAAGATCTGCAAAGCAAATATGTAAAGAATGAAAGGGTACTTCCAAACCTGCAACTACCATGCAAGAGAGTGATAGAACCATTCCAGTTCCTATTCGCTGCAGCATCGTAATTCCGGAGGGAGTCTGAGTCAATGATCTTGTTATCGGAATAAAAATGCGGTCATAGATTGGAATGAAGAGAACAATGGTAATGGGAATAAAGAGTTGAAGTGAAGCTGCAGGAATTTGTATGCCTGAGAAAAGTGTCCTGTCCATTGTAGCTCCTTGTTTTGTAAATAAAGTGGTTGACTGTGCATACACTATAGCATATGGCAAGAGTGTAGTCCATATTGGAATAAGCCTTAACAATGCCTTTGCTTCTTCAACGTCAGTTACACTACACAACTTGCCATTTTCTGATGAAGTTGCTAGCAAGGCTTTGTTGAGAAACCTTCAAACACCAAACAAAATATTATGTGAGTAGATACCCTGTAAGTAACATGAAGACTAGTTTTCCCTCTCTAGTAAAGTCTAACCTCACTTGAGACACTTCTATAAATAAAAAATTTATTCGGTAAAAACGTTATAACATTAACAAAATCTAGATCTTATTTTTAAGTTGATATGTATTAGATCTATCAGATTGTTAAAATTTACTTTATTTTTTTATTATTATACATACATGATAAGTCAAAGGTCAAAAAATTTTATCAATATGCGCACATGTATAATAGCACATTTTGGTGAATTTAATTTTTAGAAACGAAACTACAATGTTAGCGAGTTGCATTTTTTTTTCTTACTTGAATTGCTGAGAACTTTGTTGAGGCAAGATTTGTGGAGCTTCCTCTGATTCACAAGGCATCACCAAGTCATTACTAGAAGTAGTTTTCCAATTCTTAAAAGCTGCAACAAACACTCTACCAATTCTTGCAAAAGGGTTTTGCTCATCATTGCTTTTAGCACTATGCCTATAAGTCTTGGTTCCAAGCATGAAAACCACCATTGCAAAAACCATAATTGCACAGAGGATTGCAAAAGCAACTGTCCAGTTGAGGTCGTCTTCGATGTAGGTTAAGACTGAAATTGTTAGAATAATTCCGATGGATGTACTGAAAAACAACCAGTTGAAAAAGGAGCTTTTGGCTTTGCTTTCCTGTGGGTTTCTTTCATCAAATTGATCAGCTCCAAATGCCTGAACACAAGGCCTGCCGCAACCTTGTCCAAACGCTACTAGATATAAAGAGAAGAAAAATATGATTTTCTGGATCTGAGGAGTAGAACATGATGACTTGGCGCTATCTTCGTTTTGGCAATCAGAATTGCTGAGAGAAGTTAGCAGAGCTGAGAGAGTCAACAAGCCTAGACCCTTTCACAAGCAAATTAATGTATCAAAAGCTGATTAGCTGATTACCCATCAGATCAGATCAAGTTTTTCTCTCATTACTGATCTTTGTACTGAGCACAGAGAGTTAAAATAACGCACCATACTTGAAAATAATAAAATCTAATTAAAAACAAAAAACAAAAAGAATTTATTTCAACTATTGATAACATATATAATCAGATATTTTATATTCAGCATAAAGATCAGTATAGGAAAGGATTCTAATTCCCATCTATCATTCAAACCACACATAATTTTAAAGGGACCATAGAATGTTGAAATCTTAATTCAGTTTGAATTTAAATAGCAAGAGCGGTTGTACAGTTAACATAAGCAATTGGAATTTGGTCTAGACATCTATGCAATAACGCAATGACAAAGGTTGTCTATGTTACATGGTCCCAAACAAAACTATCCAGTTGTCTATTTTACATGGTCCCAACAAGAACTATCTGGTTATGCTTGCCGGAAATTTTCTAATTCTCTTACTTATTATGACTATAACTAACTCTCCTTTTCCTTTTAGAAGAAAAAATACAAATATAAATATATATACATATATATACACACATACATATAATACTATACTATCCAAAATTTATTTTAATTCATCATTTATCTAAATAATATAATAAACTTATATGTAATTATCATATCATCAATATATTATTCCAAAATTATTACTGTAATAATACATAAACTTATCACATCAATCCAGAAATAATTTTAGATAAATTTTTGAAAAGTGTAGTATTTATATATATATATGTTATCATACTTTATTGTTAAAAAAACTGTTAATTATGATGATGAATTTTTTAATCAAACTTCTATTTTATTATATATAATGACTATAAACCAAAATCCTCTCATCCTAATATGAGGGTGATGTAAATGCAAAACCTCTTATACAACAATAAAAGAATTCACCAGTTTAACTGACTAATACCCTAAATAATGATGATAAATTTTCATTTATTTTTATTCATATTGAATGAATACTCTCATATATGTATATTATATTTGAATGAATATATGAATACCTATTACAGTAAATATTTAACTAGATCAATGCAATGACATATAACATAGCTACCCTAATTTTGAGATTCAATCAAATCTAGACTCAGTTCCAACCGAGTGTAAATGGGTGTTGGAAAACTAGTAAAATTATTTATTTTTTAGACTCACCCAACATTTAAACATATAAATTGACTAGTATTAATTAGAGTGGATTATAATTGATACATAGAGAAAAATTATTTTCCAAAATCAAATGTCTTTTTTTTCTCCAACAAATTATTATGTGGGTCATACACAAATCAGCCAATCAAATATATAGATGTATATATGTATATGTATATATATATATATATATATATTACTTTATAGCAGTATTACTTTAGATGAAGTTGAAGAGTCTTTGGAGATTTTTATTTGTAGTTGATGCAGACTTTAGATGTTACAAGTTTTATTTCTAGTTGATGTAGACTTCGATGTCGCTTAGCTTTTAAGTAACACTGATATATAGTAATAATGAATTTTACAATTTTCATTTCTAGTTGATGCAGACTTTAGTTGTTACTTGGCTGTGAAATAGCACTCATGTAAAGTAATGATGATTTTTCACACGTATTAATTTTGTTTTATTATTGTTATTATATATGAAAAAACAATAATTAAATATATATATGAAGAGAATCAAATGATTTTAACCGAAAATTTAAATGAAAACACACTTATTATAATTGTCATGCATATATATGGATTTTCCTCTTGTAATTCAACGTGATTTTGATTTATATTAGTGTGAAAAGTTTTTAAGGATTAGAAAATCTACACATCAACTTTAATTAAATAAGTAAATATTGATTTGAATGAAGATAATGGGATCAAAATTTAACAATATATAATATATTCATCAATAAAAATAACAAAAATATAAAGAATATTATTAAAATACCAAAATCTATATATATATATTTTTTCGAAATTAACGAGCGAAAGAGAGACTAACCAAGATGTGGATAAGAGAAGATAAAAAAGTGGCACGGTACCGTCCGAGAAAAGAATCGGCCACAAATGCACCTAGAAGAGGAAGCAGCGCCGACGTGCCGGACCAGGCATTCACGTTGGCTGCCGCTGTCGCCGTGGACTGATCAAGCGGCCCTGTCAAATACGAAATAAGGTTGGAGAGAATCCCGAAATAAGCACACTTCTCTGCAACTTCGACAGCTATAATAAAGGAGGCTGATCTCCAGCCACCGGAGTTGCATCTATTAATCGGTCCACCTTTGTAGTCAACGTAGCCATTGACACAAGTGGAAGTGTTTTCTAAAAGCAGAATTTCTGTTTCCGTGCCTGAAAGATTGGAGGTCATGGCCGTTTGTTTTTGTTGCGTGTAATTGAAATGGGCGAAAAGTACAAAATGGTTTGTCTAGACTTGAAGAGCCAAATGTTTTACTTCAGGAAGAAGGATCCACGCTGTCCCACAAAAAATATCCAAAGAGAAATTACATATTTTATGTATAATTTTTTTCAACTATTGTAGGACTTTCTGTCACATGATGGACAAGACTTTATGTCACCATTTTGTTTTCAGATTGGGAGCATGTTTCCACTTAATCGACTCACAAGGTTGGCAAAATGCGGGTCTGGACCCGCACCAGGCCCAGACCCGCATTGGACCCTCATTTTTATTTGAGGGTCCAAACCCTACCCATACCCTCAAATAAATTTGAGGGTCTGGCCCAAATCCTACCCGCACTTTTTGCGGGTCTGTTCAGACCCGTGTCAGACCCGCATTGACCGGATCAGATCCGAGGGTTGACCGGATCGAATCCGAATGTGACCGGATCGACCCGATTAAATTCGGATCAACCCGAATTTATTCGGGTCGACCCGAATTTTTTTTCAAAAAATTTTTTTCCAAAATTTTTCATAAATTCTCTATAAGCCAACAAATTCAATGGATCAAAAATTTTAACCTGTTTTGTTTTAAAAAAATATATCAATTTTTTCTTCTAAAACAAATTAAACTAAACTAATTTCACATCACATAATTCATTCCACAATCATTCTTACCAATTTTGAAAAAAAAAAATACCACACTCAAAATTAAACAAAAAATAACATTAAAAGTTAAAATTTATCCATAATTTACATCCCAAAAGTAACAAAAAAAATTATAAATACAAATATAAGAAATAAAATCAAGATGTTGAGGGCTCTTCTTCATCTTGTTTATGACATATTTCTTCTTCCGGAACGCCACCTAATAGAATAAATCAAGTGAAAAATTAAAGATTAAAATATAGATTACAAATAATATACATAATATAATCAAATTTATTACTACTTTCATACCTCGAAGTGGAGCCCATATCCAATTTTGCGCACACATTAATGCTTCCAATGTGTCCGGATGCAATCTCCTACGATGTGGACTCAAAAATCTACCTCCAGTACTAAAAGCGGACTCAGAAGCTACGGTAGATACCGGAATGGCTATGATGTCTTTGGCAATTCTAGCCATAATCGGATATTTCCCTTTGTTTCCTTTCCACCATGCCAAAATATCAAAGTCAGGAGAATTATCTTCAACTTTTTCATCTAAATATTTCTCCAACTCCGATTTGTTCAAGCCTATAGCTTCTTCACAATCACGCTTATATTGTTCAAATTCAGCCTCATCCTCATCCCCACCTCCAAGGACATTAATGGAATGAACAGTAGAAGAATCGCCAACTTGTTCAACCGAAGTTGCATTCACATATTTCTCTTCATACTCTTTTATCAATGCTTTCAGAAGTTCAAGCACATTTTCTTGTTGGCGATTTGCATCGGGGCCATACAACTTTTGAAAATGAAAACCAATTCGCAACATCTTAGACCTAGGATCTAAGAATGCCGCAACAGCCATTATACTAGGTATATCACTCCAATACTTTTCAAATTTGGCCATCATTCTCCTTGCCATTGTTTGTATTGGAATATGAGGAGAAATAAGCCAACCATTCATTGTTTTCTTCATTTTGCAAATCATTGGAAACACTAGATTGGCTGTGGGGTATTTGGTACCTAAAAAGTTAGAAAATAATTAATTCAGAACTATAAGTATTAAAATATTAATTATTCATTTGGGGGAAAAAAAATACCTGAAAAATGTTCTGTTAATTTGTAAAAGAGCTGCAAATGCTCCACCATCATTGTTGCTAATTCCCACTCTGAGTCATCCGGCAAACACTTATATTGTGGCTCACGTTGTTGGACACGAATAAAAACATCCTTATACATTAAAGCCACTGAAAGCATGAAATAGGTGGAATTCCATCGAGTAGGACAATCAAGCACAAGTTTTTTATCATACTTGATTTTCAATTGATTTGCTGCAAATTCAAATGCTTCAATTCTTTTGGGTGATGCTGTCCAAAAACAAACACTATCTCTAATCTTCTCAATGCCATCCGCAATCACTTGCAACCCATCTCTCACCACCAAATTCAAAATATGCGCACAACAACGCATATGAAACAACTTTCCCCCCAATAACAATTCATCAGAAAACTTGTGCTTAATTCTATCAATCATGGAATCATTAGTAGAACAATTATCTACAGTAATTGCAGATAATTTTCTATCTACATTCCAATCAAGCAAACACTTCATCAGTTCATCACCAAGTGACTCAGCATTATGTGGACTCAATACACGAATAAATCTCATAATTCGACTATGTAACACCCATGATTTGTCAATAAAATGCATAGTCACAACCATATATCCCATTTTTGTGTTTGATGTCCACATATCCGTAGTGATTGCAACTCTACCATCCAAACTATCTAACAACTTTAATGTCTTCTCCCTCTCACTATTATATATTTTAAAAATCTCATTTTTCAACGTGTTTCTACTCATTGTTTCAAACCCAGGATGATAATAACTCATCATTTCCCGAAATCCTGTGTATTCTACAAATCTTAAGGGAAGCTCATGCATTATAACCATTTTAGCTATTTTCTCTCTACCAACACTTGGATCAAACAAAGTAGCTGTTTCATCGATGGCGGCTAGATGCTCGTCAATACATTTTTGGACATGTTTTCTTAAACTAGATGTTCCTGATCCTTGACTAGCATTTAATAATTTCCCACAAAAATTACATTTAGCCATCCTAACACCATCAACTTCAACTTTAGACATGTGAGTCCAAACAAATGATGTTTCTCGCTTCCGTTTGGCTACTCTCGGAACACTAGACTCAACATTCTCAACATCATTATCCCCAGTCGAAGTATTCATCTGACTTTCTCCATAACTAGTCATATTGTTTGACTGCCTAATATATTTAAACAATTCAATTAATAAAAAATATATATAACAAAACAAAAATATTTGGCTTTGGTGAAAGTACGTGCATTGTTACACCAGAGGTTTCAACTACTGCCACCAGATGCAGGTAAGTCGAAGTTACTGGTTTCCAGCTATATACTATTCACCCATTCACCACAAATTAAGTCAAACAGCTATATATTTAAAAAAAAAACCATGGACAACAAAGTAGCTAGTGGTGACACATCAGGCACACATGCTAAACCAGAGACAACATAGTAGCAAGTTGAAGATATTGATTGCAGAAACAAAAACTACTAAAGAATTTTAAACTATTTATGACCAGAGAACTATTAGATATAACAATTACAAATTAATTATTACCACTCATTTAATTCATATTGAAAACACCAATGTCGTTAAACACAAAGTTCATGTTTTGTTTTTGCTAATCGCCATAACGTGGGCCTTAGATTTTGCTTCTGCTTCTGGTATGACTGTCATACAAATGCTAACATAAATTTGACTTGTTTGAGGTCATAATGAAAAACATAATTTAAAAAACCAACATAGACTTGAAAATAATTTGAATAATGCAGCTGGTATGAGAAATTATTTAATACTAATGGAGGTGAGGATTTGATGCAAATACTGGTTTGTTATTATTAGTATTATTATTATTATTTTATTTCTTTTGCTTTGTAAGGATGAGAGGTAAACCTGAAGGGTTATTATATAGAGAGAAAATAGGATTTCTTTTCTCTTGTGCCATGTATATCTTGAAATTATTCATGTGAAAGTAAATGCCTCAATTTTTTCCTTTCGTCTCTTTAATATTTTACTTGTTCCAACACCCTAGCTCCTAACACTACAAATCACAAACCAAAATTCATGAAATAGAAAATCAAAACTTTCTTCAAGTATCATATTCGTATATAAGGTCAATTGAAGGATCTCTGGATGTCAGAAATACCACAAGCTTAGCATCAAGTGCTCCAGGATTTTTCTATTCAATATTTCCTACTTCTAAATCCGAGTAATACTAGAAAGCTCTTACGAGTTATCTTGTTGTCTCATACATCCAGAATCTAGCATCCAGAAAATGAAAGACAACTACAGAATCTGTTTCGGATTTTGACAAAGCATCAATCTACCATACCAATCATCAAAAGCAGCATACCCTCACAGTTCAACCCATCTGTTCATATCTAACTAGACTATATGGTACTAGATTTCAAAACTTATAATACTTGTCACCTATTGCCTCATATTACTTAAAGAAACTACACAGTAAACAAGACATAATCCGGATTTGAAATGACTAATAATAAAAGCTAATGTAAAAACAATACCTGTAAACAGCTTGAAAGAAGCAGGCAAGGACCTTTTCTCTTTAGCCCAAAATACACCAGATTTTTTCGAATGATACAAGCCTGGATCTATAATGATGGGCCTTGCTCTTTGATACCTACAATCATAACATAAGTAACATATATAGAAGCCATAATCACTACATATAAATATCTATACTGTCAAATCCAACAAAAGTATCCATTTCTCACTCTTTCCAACCAATACTGCCTGTGTGCTCGAGAAAGTTTAGATCCCTGGGCAAATACGAAAAAATGTGCAATAGATCTGAAAACAAAAAAGAAACATATTCACTGAGCATAACAACAACCCAGATATTATCGTACACATCCAAGATAATACATCATTGAATATCAAAATTGAAAACCCAGATGAGAAACAAGAACTTGAAAACCCAGGTCTGTTTAACATCGAAAACCCTTGCCAGAAAACACCAAAATTGAAAACCCAGATGCGTAACAAGAACTTGAAAACCCAGTTCTGTTTAACAAGAACTTGAAAACAAAGTACCTGAGAGCGAGACGACGGCGATGTTCTGGTGCAGAGAGAGACGGCGATGTTCTGCTGGTCGATGTACCTAAAAAACCCAAAACAATACTGAGATATGAGGAATCGAAAGACCAAAAAAAGGAAAAAAAAAAAAGGAAAGAGATGGCTGCGATACCAGTTTCGAAGCTTTGGACACACAGCAGATGGCACGGCGGCGATGGAGAAACGGAGAAGTTCTGGTGGTCACACAGCAGATGAGACGGCGGCGATGGAGAGACAGTGAGGCGCGGTCGAGCAGGGGAACGGCGGCGATGGAAATTGGAGAGCGAGACAGGCGCTGTCGAATGGCGGCGATGGAGACTGGAGTAGAGAAAGAGAGAGTCGAGATAGAGAGAGAGTTAGGGTTTTTTTTTTGGCAAATGAACCGGGTAGAAGGTATATAAGGAATGGGTATTTTGCGGGTCTGATCGAGACCCGCGGTTATACCCATATCCTACCCGCACTTATGCGGGCTTTTTTGGATCCGGTTCTATTGAGGGTTTTTTAACAAGCGGTGCGGGTATATACCCGAACCGCATCCTTATGGGTATGGACAGGGTCTGCAGACCCTGTCCATTTTGCCATCCTTACTCACCTACACCACTTCGATAATGGGAATGAGAAAATAAGCATGGGTGGACAAGCATGTGACTGACTGGTGGAGTGGTAACCAGTTCATAAAGTTTGGCCCACTTCAACCAGACATCCAAATTTGATCTACACTAGTGGTCCCTGGTTTTGAATTCAAGTCATGTTAGTTTTAATATATAAAAACTGATGATTAAATCAAACTGACCCGAAAATGATTTAAAAATTATATATTTAAACTTCCAAACCGCCCATGGTCGTTGGTCGACCCGATCTCGATCGGTCATCATTCACCATTTGTACCTTCCATCACTGTTCACTTCTTCGCTTTCCATTTCCAAAAAATAAAAAAAAAAGAAAGGCAGCTTCATTATGTCATCGCTCTCTCCATTGCCACAGCCATCACTAATCCAGTTTCGTCGTCGCACACACGTCACTGCTTACCCTCAATCTTCAGCACGGTCGCACCTCTTATTAGCTTCACTATGTCGTCACTCAAGGATTTTTTGTTGTATACTTATTTTGTATGTGTTGAAATTTTGATTGGATTTAATTTGAGTCTAAGTTGTTATTGACAATTTGCTTGGCTTTCGTTGAAGATTTGTGTGTGTGTTTTTTTTTTTGGTTGAACTATTTTGTGTAATTTTGGTTTCACTTTGGATTGATGATGACTTGGTGAAATTCAATGTGAAATTAACCTAAATCAACTCGATAGAACCAACCCAACCTATTCGGTTAACATTAGTTTTCCTCCCTAAATTGAGTATAGTCAATTTTCGTTTTGAAAAACTATACGTAGTTAGTTTTTGGTTTATTTTTTGACTAAAATCGATCCAACCCATGCCACCCTTAATTATAAGTTTGAGTCATATCATTATCTTCAAATTTCAAATTAATTATAATAAATTTAAAACACAATACGACTCTTGACAGTGAGTGTAGTGAGTAATTAAAAAAAAAAAATCAGAACTGATAATATTAGGCCTGTGAAAGCCCAAGAGAGAGGGAGATAGAAACTGGTATAGGGAAGTAAAAGGGTTCAAAAGCTACAGCCCAAATGGCGAATAGCAACCCAAATTGCAACGAGGCTTCGCGCTAGTATTGGTGGTCTAAAGTCCAAAATGTAAGATGGCCCAAAGGCAATAGGGACGGCCCAAGAAACTAATGGTGGTCCATTGAAGAATGAAGCAGTCAACACCCAGTCCACGTTCTTTATTTTCGCGCAAAAAAGGTGGACGTGTTGCTTGAATTGGAGAGTGGAGAAAGGAGGCAAGTCGTGGGTGACTGGTATGGGAGGCTTGAGGCCTATAAAAGGTGGCTTTCATCAGCTTGTAGGCACGAATATGCACACATATACTGAAACCCTGCAGAAATTGCAAGAGATCCTATTGATCCTTAAACCTCTCATATCTAGCCTCTATTAAACCATTCCTTTGGTCAGCCGAGCTTTTTTACAGATTTCTAGTGTCTTGTAAACCTAAGTCCAGAATCAAAGCCGAATTAGGAACTGCAATTTTGACCCATTACAGTGGGAAGATGTTAAATGAAACTAGTTATGAGGAAGTGCTTTTCTTCTCTCTCTCTCTCTTTTTCCTTTTCACTTGCGTTTTTTTTTTTTTTTTTTTCTGAAATATATATATATATTTATTGTGTTGATGGTCTTACAAAAGAAACAACATGTAGAGCCTCTCCATTAGAGGTGGAGCCAGAAAAACCTATTTAATTAAGGACATTTATAAGGGCCAATTAACAAATATATAACATTTAAAGGGAGAATAATATATATTTTTATAAAATTGAAGTATATTTTGGTAATTATATAGGTATATTTTATAAAAATAATAATAATGATAAAATTTAAGGGTTTTTGTGGCTCCATTAGGGTTGGCAGTGGATCCAATTGGACTTGGGTCAGTTCATCCCAAACTTGATCCAAAATTTTTTAGGGGTATTCCAAACTTGACTCATGCCCTAAAAGGGTCTGTATTTTTCCACCTCAAACCCTAACCTAATTAGAGAGACTTATCCCAAATCCAATTTGTTGGTCCGATTTAATTTTTCAACCAATAATATAATTAATATAAAAATACATATTTAAACTTTCAATAATTCAATTTGACTACAATATAACATCACATTAATATAATTATTAATAGAAAATTTATAAAATACAAAAAAAAATTAAATACGAATACTTTACTTGGTACATTACAAATATCGAAATATTTGTTACATTCATGATAAAATTTCATTACACAATTCAAGTTATTGATACTATATAGTCACAAATACCAAAATAATAAAACCAATATAACTAAGTTTCATCACAAACACTAAATAAATAAGAACAAGAGAAAACATTATAATACTTGATGCCAAAATCCATCCCAATTACTTGTTTTCGAATACAAACCTATAACAACAAAGAAAACGTAAGTTATTAAGTTTTAATGTTACACATAGGGAATGCGCGGGGTTGGATTTGGTCAGGGTCGACTTGTCCTAAATCTGATCTAAAATTTTGAGGTGTATCCCAAACTCGATCTGTGCCCTAAACGGTTCACTATTTTCTATCCCAAACCTATCTTGAATGAATTGGGTTCTTTGAGTTTGGATCGGATCACGTATTTTTGTCACCCTTAGGCCCCATTAACAATCCCACAATGCTGCCCCTGCTCTCCGTTTACATCTATATCACTTAAATTTAATTAATAGTTTGATTTTTAACGGTACATAAATCGAAAACTTTCAATATTACTGTTAATGACCGTTGATGCATCACCACCCTCTTTCTTCTCCATCTCTTTGTCTATCATCTCTTTTACATGATAGAACTCGATCCAACTATCCTTCACTCTCTAGAATCACATATATTCTCTACATTGCAAACAATCAAAGTTGCTATCTTGGTCATAAAGTTTTCAAAGTCCACACTCATGTAGCCCAAAAAGATTTTCTTCATTGTGATGGTTATCGAAGTTTAAATTTAGATTTAATTGTTGTGTTGGTGTTGAAACTATCAAATGGCATGGATTGTGTAGAAGTTTAAACGTTTTTCTTTTCTTTTCTTTTTTCATAAAAAAAAAAAAATAATAAGAAAATGAAGAGTGGAGGAGCTAGGGAAGAGGAGACTCTTTATTTTGTGTTTGAAATTAGCATCGTTTGTATTATTTTATAATCGTTTAGGATCTATTTCCTTTATTCAAGATCTTTATTATTATTATTTTTTTTTTTGAAGAAACCAAAACATCAATATTTACAATTTTTTTTTATAGAAATATTTACAATTATTAAATACTCAAACTCTGTTTCATACAATATAGATACTACCTACAATACTACAATATTTTCAACTTTGTCTTCATATCCTGTTTACAACAACATGATACAACTCTTTGTCAATTTTAATTTAAATTATATTTGTAATTTGAGTAATATTTAATTGTTCAAATTATTTATCTAAGTTCATGCTTAGATGATCTAGACAATGCACATTATCTTATAATCTATATGATATTTACTACTTACATACCATAGTATTGAAGTGTAATTTTCAGTGACTCATCATATGTCATATTATTTATAAACTATAACATAAGTTATTCATCAAGCATATGAGTTTTATATACCATACTTGACATTATACTGATCTCCATGGATATTGTGATATGTGTTAAGTAAACATTTTTTTTCTTTTATATTTTCACTCTTATCATTTTTAAAAGCATTGCATTATAAATTTCGACCACAGACTCAGAACTAAGGATGACAACAGGTGAGGCTGGGTTTGGGTTGGCCCGCCCAAAATCTGATCAGGAATTTTTGGGGAATGCTCCAAAATCGATCTGTTTTGGGCTACTTTTCATTCCAAACCCAGCCCGAATAGATCACCTTCACCCGAGTTTGGATCAGATTGAGTATTTTTGCACCCCTACCCATAACATGTGTATTTTTATTTTTTCTTTATATTTTATGGCGGGACAGCAGGATCCTGAACTGAACATGTGGTTGCTTTCCAAACACAACCACTTTGTTACTAATTTTCATACATAAGAAGTGCTTTTAGGAGTATGCTTAATTAACAAGCAAACATACAATACAAATGGCCATCTCCAATTCCACTCTCTCAGGATCCCGAACAGAAGCAGAAACAGAAATTCTACTCTTAGAGAACACTTCCAATACCACTATCAATGGCTACGTTGACTACAGAGGTCAGCCGATTTCCACCACGTTCAACTCCGGTGGCTGGAGATCAGCCTCCTTTGTTATAGGTGTCGAAGTTGCAGAGAAGTGTGTTTATTTGGGGATTTCCTGCAACCTTATTTCGTTTTTGACGGGGCAGCTTGGTCAGTCAACGGCCACAGCAGCGGCAAACGTGAATGCCTGGTCAGGCACGGCTGCGCTGCTTCCATTTCTAGGGGCATTCGTTGCAGATTCTTTTCTCGGACGGTACCGCACCGTTGCCTTGTCTTCTATCATCCACATCTTGGTTAGTCTCTCTTGTCTCTTTGAAGGTCATGCATTGTATACTTACTTTATAATGGTTATGCATAGCAGCGAATAATCACTTCTCTAATGACATAATTGGTGTCTCACAAGTCGTATTTAATCTTACAATGTAATTCTTTAATATTAGAAAATTTTGATTTCGAGCATAATTATATATATAAAATGATAAAATGTTAATTTTGTAACATTATTGAGTGAATTTCGTTCTAAATGTGTATAAGCACGTAGTTGCCCATGATTAACTATTAATAAATTTCAATTCAATTCCATACAAGTATATTGTCCAATATGTAGTTGTTTGGATTATATTTGCAAATTTAGTTTGATCCAAGAATTTTGTGCAATCGTTTAGGTAGTTGATTTGGAGAAATGTGTGCCCTATGCGTTCATTTTATTATTATTGCTTTAGTGTCAATTTAAAAAAAAAAAAAAAGAAATATGTGCTTTTCAAAAGATAAAGTCATTCTTTTTTATCTTAATAGATGCTATTTCCTTTAAAACTATTAACCAACTACTGATGAATTAAATTTAAAAATATTTGTAACGTTGTTAAAAATATGTGTATTAATTATGTAAAGTGTGAAAGCCCCATGCGCATGACAATTCAAATTACAGGGTCCATTTTTTTTAATACCTTATGAAAATTTTAAATTAATAAATTTAGTTTATTATATCCAGCCTTCTCTTTAAGTATTCTCCAATGGCAGTCAAGCTTAAAGCTAGCCCAACTGTCATTTTACATTTTTTATAGAGAATTTTTTTCCTTAAAGATCATCTTTTATAATTTTTGTTGATTTCTTTCTTTAGAAATGAAACATAATCGCTTCTCTTTTCTTTTTCGTTTCAGATAATAAAATGCAAAAATATGTATATTAAAACAAATAAACCACTCATTATATGCAAAATAAAAGTAAGAAAAAACAGTTAATAATAGTAAAGAGGAAAATTCAAAATTATCCAAATTAAAAAAAAAAAAACGTTTTTAACCAATTTCAAGAAAAAATTTGTTTTTAGCTCTCAAACAAATACCTCATACTAACAAAAACACCCTTGAGCGTGACGAGAGAACCTCCTATCATGCTTGGACATGATAGGAGGCAAGCATGACGGGAAAGCCTCCCGTTGCATTTGAGAGTCTCGTCACGCTAGAGGATTTATTGTCACTCTCAGGTGTGACAAGAGGATCTCTCATCATTCTCGAGTCATGTCCAAGCATGATGGGAGGCAACTATGATAAAAGAACTTCTCATCATGCTCCTCCTATCATGGGATTTTAAAAATTTTACTAATAATGATATTTTGGAAATCATAAGATATTTGATACAATATATTTGTTTGAAATGTCAAAAATAAATTTATTTTGTGAAGGGTAAAAACGATTTTTGGTTTTGAAATAGGGTACGTAGTTTTTGAAATTTTCATTGTAGGAAAATTATTAGATCATTTGAGGTTTGAGCGCTCCCCATTTAATTATGTTTGATAACCTTAGAAAGTAGATTTAGGAGTCCCGCAACTCTAGCATTAGGAAAATATTTTTTTAAATGCTACTTACGATATAGTAATTCGAAGTATGAATATTATTATGTTGAAGAAATAAGTGTATCTATCATTAAGCTACATTGAAAGAAGATAGAAAAATTGTTTTGTTAATATCATAGAAATATTATCTTGAATATAACTATTTTTAGGCTCATCTTGAGCAGGACTCATATAAGCAAATTCATCACCTATAACACTCCCATAACAAAATGGATGGTAAACCGAAAAAAAAATAAGTACTTTGAATTTAGTTGTTACCAACAAAATCGCATGTTATCGTATCCAAGCCATCCCTTTATTATTATTATTATTTTTCTCAATTCTTGGTTAGTGACCAAGTCACTGAGCAAGAAATCAGAAAATATCATCAAAAGCATGTGTGTGGATCCGCACTACCTGCGATATGATTCTTGCATTAGGTAGTTGTCTTTCATGTTCTTTGAAAAATGATCTGGAATAAATTACAAGGAAAATCTGTTTTTTGTGTAGCATGACAACTATTATATGTGAGACTTAAGATCCGCACATGATTATTGCTTTAGCTAGTTGACTTTCATGTTCTTTGAAAAATGAAATGATCCGGTATCAAATAAATTGAAAGGAAAATCTATTTTTTATGTAGTGTGACAACTATTAAATGTATATATTCATTTTAAATTTTTTGGCTAAATAATTTGATGCTTTACATAAATATTTGATCTATTTTTTTTCTATATATATATGTATCTTTGGTTAATATATATGCAATTGATCTTGGATGACTCACAATAATGTTTCATTATTAAGCAAATCAAAATTGATAAATACTCAAGATATAAAGAAAAAGTGCTTGACTTTGTACAAAAGGTGAAAAAACTACAGAAAAACATACACACTCTTGATTTAGATTTTTTTTTTTCGCGAGTATTTATTATAGTGAAAATTATATTAAATAACAATAAAATAATGGGACTATCTGTAACTAGCACTGAATAATTAAATGAATTTTTTTAGTCTCAAAGTAATTACACCATTAATTAAAGATGCAAACACCTCTCCGTTTTTTTAAGGATTAGTTGAGGGATAAAGATAAAATTATATAGTCATACTGCTTTTGCTTTAATCATAAGCAATGCATGACATTAATGTCTGATGATGATATTGCACCAATATTACACTCTGGTTGGAGTTGAGTCTTACATTTGGTTAAATCTTATGGATAACATTACAAGAAAACTGGTCATCTTCACGGGCAAAGCTGGCAAAAATTTGCGCGACTTTCCCTGTAATATACAAAAGTTATATATAGAAATTCAGTTGAGGACATCCGCACCATGTTATCTAAAAACTGGTCATGTAATAAATTAACAACTGATCGTGGTGCATGCCAAATAAAATTAAAATCACTGACATTTTAACAAAAAATTGATCAGGTAAAATTGTATCGTGTTTGAATGAAGGATATATAATCAACTAATGATGAGGTCGTGATGCTGTAATTATTACAGGCTCTAGGCTTTTTGACTCTCTCAGCTCTACTAACTTCTCTCAGCAATTCTGCTTGCCAAAACGCTGATAGCACCAAAGCATGTTCCCCTCCTCAGATCCAGAAGATCATCTTTTTCTTCTCACTATATCTTGTAGCTTTAGGACAAGGTGCAGGTAGGCCTTGTGTTCAGGCATTTAGAGCTGATCAATTTGATGAAAGAAACCCACAGGAAAGCAAAGCCAAAAGCTCCTTTTTCAACTGGTTGTTTTTCATTATATCCATTGGAATTACTCTTAACAGTTTCGGTATTGACCTATGTCCAAGATAATCTCAACTGGGCAGTCGCTTTTGGGATCCTCTGCGCATTCATGGCTTCTACAATGGTGGTTTTCATGCTTGGAACCAAGGCTTACAGGTATAATGCTAAAAGGAAGAATGAGCAAAACCCATTAGCAAGAATTTGTGGAGTATTTGTTGCAGCTTTTAAGAATTGGAAAAGTGCTTCTAGTACTAATTTGATGATGCCTTGTGAAATAGAGGAAGCACCACAAATTTTGCCTTCTCAACCATTCGAGTAAGAGAAAGAAACATATACTTTTAATGCATGCATTTATGATAAGTTTTTTTTTTTTTCCTTCTGGTCACTCGTCATACTGTATTGATCATAAAAGCTTAAATCTCATAAGTTTAACATAGTCCATCCATCCTTTAATATGAGTAGTTTGTATCGACCTTGATCCTAAGAGGTTTATAATTCAAATTTCATCATTGTCTTTTAAGATATAAGGTGTGAGTTACGAGTTTCTTTTTGGTAGAAATTGTCCTCTCTCCCATTATGAGAGTAGTCTTTCAAGTAGCGTTAATAGTGATTTATCTAGATACGTCTCGTCAGTCATTTGACCCATAAGATGCTAGCCTAAAAAAAAAAAAACCTCATTACCCGACAAATCTAATTATTAAGAAACAAGAATTTTAACTTTCAAAATTTTTTATCTAACTTATTGTGTTCATAAGGAAATATACTACATAAAGTCTGATCTCAATTTCAAGTTGAAGGATGCGTACAGTCCTTTTGGAAAATTCATGTTCTATTTAGCAGGAACAAAGTTTTACTAGGTAGAACAAAATCTTGTTACTTGATGTTATACCTATTTTTGGGATTGTAAAAATGGGCTGGTAAAAGCCCAAAGAACCAATCAAATAGGCTGGCTCAGCTCTCAGCTCATCAGCCTCCAGGTCACAGGTCGCTCAGCTCGCAGCTTCCAGTTAGCCCAGCTCGCAGCTCCCAGCTAGCTCAACTCGCAGCTCTCAACTAGCTCAGCTCGCAACTCCTCAGCTAGCTCAGCTCGTAGCTCGCAGCTCCTCAGCTAGCTCAGCTCGTAGGTCGCAACTAGCTTAACCTCCAGCTTAACTAGCAGGATAGAGCTCTCAGCTCTCAAGTCTCATACCAGCCAGCTCCATGATATTCCAAATCCCGAGGAGCAATTAATACAGTATGACTATGACAGAGTTGTTAGTCAATGCAATAAATGCTATGTCAGAGTAGTTGATTTCTTTACGTGTACTACACTCTTTTGTATTTGCTCACCTCTATAAATAGGGGAGATTTTCCATTGTAAAGAGAGGGAACTCTGAGATTTTTTAGTAATATAGTCACTCTAAAAATATATATATATATATATTAAGAGTGACCCGTGGATTTAGGCACCATTGCCGAACCACGTAAAAATCTGTGAGCAAATTTCTTGTTCTTCCCTTCTGCTCTCTTTGGTGTGCTTTGTGATTGTAGGTATTGGGCTTGGGATCTTCCATCGATCGTTTCCCCACGTCGACATTTTGGCGCTAGAAGGAGGGCCCAGACTGCAATCTTGAATTTTCAACAACCATGACGAAAGTAAGAACAATCAGAAGTTCAGACCCGACAGCTAATCCACCTGAAAGGCAGACAGATCAGCAGAAGCATGATTTCCAACTGAGGGAGAATGCTGTTGTGCCCATATCAGGCACATCTCACGCCCTCATGACAGGTGTTGCTATAGGTGTGCCTCCACCGACTTCTCACCAGCCAGCACCATTGGACCCCATGGCTGGGGGGCTGCATGTATGGCATCAAATGCATAGAGCATTAGAAGGCATAGTACAACAACTGGATGAGGCAATCAGGGCGTTGGTGCAAGCCCAAGCACCAGCTTCTGAAAGAGAACTCAGAGATCAGCCACGACCTACCAACTCAGTTCACTCCTCTAGCTCGCATTTGAGAACTGAAGGTCGCCGAGCTTGTGAAGCTAGGAGCTCACAAAGGTCTCGTTTGGAAGGTACCCCAAATCGCAGCTCTTAACGTCGCGAGCTCAAGGGAGACTATAACCCTCAGAACCCAGCAATAGAAGAGCTCCTTCAGAGGGTTTAGCAGCTGGAAGAGCAACCCGAACCCCAGGATCTGAAAGAGTAGTATGAGGAGAGAACCCCTCTCACTAGGGAGGTCGAGACGCAACCTCTTCCTATCAGATTCAAGCTCCCCAGCGTTCCATCTTATAATAGGGATAGTGACCCTTACGATCAACTGGACACATTCAATATCCAAATGGATCTTCAGACGTCCAACCCCTTGGTGAAATGTCGTATTTTTCCAGTCACTTTGGGCGACGTTCCTCGAGCTTAGTTCAAGCGTCTCCCAGCTCGCAGCATAAACAGTTAGGGAGAATGTCAGCAAAAATTCATCAGCCAGTACCAGGCTCTGAAAAAGCAGCTCGCACCACCTTGCCACCTCGCTATAGTCTTTCAGCGACAAGGTGAGTCTTTGAGAAATTACATTTCCAGGTTCAGACATGAGGTCGCTAACGTGGAAAGTCCCTCAGATGACAGCATCCTAACTGCGATCTCAGCTGGGCTTCGTAAGAACGGGAAGCTCTATGAGAGCATATATAAATCCCCAGTAAAGGACCTAGGTGAATTCTATGAACGAGCTGCAAGGGAGATTAGATGTGAAGAAACCTTCGACCCCAGAAAGTCTGACCAAAAGGATGAATCGGGTAGTCCCAACCTGCTGAAGAAAAGAAGTAATGGTGAGGACGAAAGTGAGGGTCAGAATAGGAGCTCAAGCCACCGGGTCGCCAAAAAGGTCAGAACGAGCTCAGAAGCAAACGACCTCAGCATCAAGGACGTCATGAAAGCTACAGTGTCTTGTCAAATACGCAAGACAATATCTTTGTAACAGAAAGGGGTAGAGAAGACTTTGGAAAGCCTAACCCCATAAAAACCCTTGCTAAGTTCAGAAACAAGAGCAAGTTTTGTGTCTATCATGATGAGGTCGGGCACAATACTTCAGATTGCTGGAAGCTGAAAGATGCTATCGAAGACCTGATCAAACAAGGCCGTCTAGGAGAATATGTGATGCATAGTAGCAGCCCCAGCGAGCTCTCAAGCTAGACATGAACCCTCAATGCATTCACATTACAGTTGCTCACAACAAGTCATGTACCTAATTTGTAATTCAATTTAAGAAATCAATAACATATATGAATTTTCTTCAATGCTTTATATTACAGCTGCCTTATTGATTTTTTAAAATCATGCTATGAAAAAGCGCTTACGCGACCTGTTAGCTGAGATCGCAACCCTCTGGACAGCTCACTAGCTCGCTATTTTAGCTGAGGCTTTGATCCACTGGAGATAGCTAGTTATAACACAATTAGCTGAGGCCGACCTACTGGACAATTCGCAAAAGCACGTCACTATGATAGGAGAGGTTACGACCTACTGGATAGCTCGCTATCTTAGCTGAGACTTCAATCCACTGGAGATAGTCAACGCTGTTAGCTGAGGTCACAGCCCCCTACGTAGTTCGACAAGTTGTTATGACAGGCGAGGTTCCGACCCCCTGCATAGCTCGCAGCAATGTTTTTTTATATATTATGCTGGCTGAGTTCCTGAACCGAGTTATGATCTGGAACCCCAGTCTGTTATGGTCAAGCGACCTTCTAAGCTCTCATAAGGTGTTTTTTTACCCTTTAGCAATATACTGATTAACACATTGATCACCTAGATTCTTCTGTTCGCAGGAAAAACCAAAGAACAAAGCACAATCATATAAAGTCTAAAAAAATGTATTAAACTCAGCAACTTCAGTAGAGTCACCACAAAATGGGACGAAATCTGAAAAGAAAAAAAAAATGTCAGGGCAGGACGAGATACATCAGCTTTTACCATTGAGCTCGTGCTCCCAGTCCGAAAATCGCACTAGAAGCCAGGAGGCTTATGTTATACCTATTTTTGGGACTGTAAAAATGGGCTGGTAAAAGCCCAAAGAACCAATCAAATAGGTTGGCCTAGCTCTCAGCTCATCAGCCTCCAGGTCGCAAGTCGCGTCAACTCGCAGCTTCCTAGTTGGCCCAGCTCGCAGCTCCCCAGCTAGCTCAGCTCGTAACTCCTCAGCTAGCTCAGCTCGTAGCTCGCAGCTCCTCAGCTAGCTCAGCTCGCGGCTAGCTCAGCCTCCAGCTCAACTAGCAAGATAGAGCTCTCAGCTCTCAAGTCTCGTACCAGCAAGCTCCATGATATTCCAGATCCCGAGGAGCAATTAATGTAGTATGATTATGACAGAGTTGTTAGTCAATGCAATAAATGCTATATCAGAGTAGTTGATTTTTTTACGTGTACTACACTCTTTTGTATCTGCCCATCTCTATAAATAGGGGAGATTTTCCATTATAAAGAGAGGAAACTCTGAGATTTTTTAGTAATATTGTCACTCTAAATATATATATATATATATATATATTGAGAGTGACCCGTGGATGTAGATACCATTGCCGAACCACGTAAAAATCTGTGAGCAAATTTCTTGTTCTTCCCTTCTGCTCTCTTTGGTGTGCTTTGTGATTGCAAGTATTGGGTTTGAGATCTTCCGTCGACCGTTTCCCCACGTCGACACTTGAAAAATAATGACATTATGTTTTTGTTTGGTGTTGAAGGTTTCTCAACAAAGCCTTGCTTGCAACTTCATCAGTAAATGGGAAGTTGTGTAGTGTCACCGATGTTGAAGAAGCCAAGGCACTAGTAAGGCTTATTCCAATATGGACTACACTCTTGCCATATGCTATAGTGTATGCACAGTCAACCACTTTATTTACAAAACAAGGAGCTACATTGGATAGAACAATTTTCCCAGGCATACAAATTCCTGCAGCTTCAATTCAACTCTTTATTGGCGTTACCATTGTTCTCTTCATTCCAATCTACGACGCTTTTTTTGTTCCGATAGCAAGGTTATTAACTCAGAATTCAGCTGGAATTACTATGCTCCAGAGAATAGGAACTGGGATGGTTCTATCAGTTGCTTGTATGGTAGTTGCAGGTTTGCTATCAATGAAGCCCTCATTTTTTTTTTCACATGGAAAAACACGTTTATAAATTATAAATAGCCTTTCAGTTTACATTAGATGTATCTAATTTCGTTCAATAGAACCACGTCGCATGTCTAATTTTATATGTATGGTAAGATTTAATCGAATTAATGTGCATGTATACGTATCTAATATACTAATGAATCTCTTCTATGGATGTATGTAAAAGTAGATAGAAAAGTTGGTTTTTGTTTGTAAACACTATTTTACAAAAACACATTAAAAAAAAAGGTTTGGAAAGTTTTAATTTACTGTACGAAAGAATACTACTCTTTTAATCTGAAAACACTTCTTTCACAAATTAATTATTAAGTACTTATCAGAAAAACATTATTTTTAAAATGTTTATTTAGAACTCACTAGCATTTCCTTTGTTTCTTTTTTTTCCTTTGGTTTCCTTTTTAATTGTTCCCCTAGTTTTTTAAACTAAATTTTTTTGTTGTGGTGGTTACAGGTTTTGTTGAGATGAAAAGGCTTGAAACAGCAAAAGATTATGGATTAACTGACGAACCCAATGCAACGATTCCAATGAGTGTGTGGTGGTTGGTTCCTCAATACGTAATTTTTGGACTTTCAGATGTGTTCACCCTCGTTGGTCGTCAAGAATTCTTCTATGATCAGGTTCCGAAAGATTTAGGAAGCATAGGTCTCTCTTTTTATTTAAGTGTAATTGGGGTTGGAAGCTTTTTAAGTAGCTTTTTGGTGTCTACCATTGGTGAAGTAACCAGTGCAGATGGAGGAGTCAACTGGTTTGCTAATAATCTAAATGAGGCACGTCTCCACTATTTTTACTGGTTACTTGCTGGACTCCGTATCATAGGGTTTTCTGCCTACTTGAACTTTGCTAAATCTTACATTTATGACAGGTCACTCTGTTTACAATATGAGTGTACTTTCTTGTTTCTCGAGAGTCAAAAATCTGTCAAGGCTGGCCTACTTTCACACTTAGGCGTGAACTGGGCACACATATCATGCTTAGTTTCAGGTCTAGGCAAGAAAGTAGACTTTTTTCTCTAGTGGAGGAAAAAGTCCACGCCCAAGTCACACGCTAAGAGTGATATGGTGCAAAAAGATGCAGGCTTGAGCGTTCTCCCATGCCCATGTCATTCCTTGTTCGTGAAATATATGCACCCTCATGCCTTGGGCATGCACAGGACGCCTGGGCCCGATGCAAATTTTTTATTTTTTTTAACACCTTTTGATGCTTAGTTGACCATAGTTTTCTCCACAAACCTCTAAAAAGGACATGGTTGATTCCTATTTAAGTTGACATGTGAGGCTTCAGTTTGATTTGTTATTTGACCATAAAAGCTTTTGAAACAAAGCCACACTGGCCAATACAAAATTCATCAAAGAAGTAACTCGAGCTGATAATTTGTAATCTTGTAAGAGAAAATTCTGTTGGAGATTATAGAGGACAAATATAATTGAATCCGAACACACTCCAGGTTACATCACAATTGCAAAATTAAAAATAGAACATAATATAAAAGAAGATACAAAAAAGGGAAAATAGTCAAGGCTCGTAAAACTACGTTATCTTTAAAACATATTCGCGTTTTATTGTTTGTGTTGTGTGTCCATCTCCCATGATTCAATGATTGTCTTGAATCGGCAAACCAACTTATGTCAAAACTCAATCACATAGCTGGAAGGATGAATTTTCAGAGAATAGAAAAAATAAAAGAAATCAATGAAAGGATATCAACCAACTTGTATCAAATTAAGAATATAGATGTCAATATATATCATTCAAAAAAATGCGAGCCTTAAATGCGTCGCTAGATACCCTTTATGGTAAAGGCGTTTACCCTTCACTACCACACACTTCCTCATATGCAAAAAGTGTTTCATTTATTTTTCCAATGTCAAACAATGAATTCTTTTTTCCAATGAATGATCTTGGAGCTTCAGTTTCTTATTTATTCAAACACCATTTTGGATTTATAGTTACATCAATTCAATGTCCTTTCATGGAAGAACATGGATCTATTTGGATCTATCAAGAAAAAAAAAAATCAAAATGGTTCATGAAAAGACATATTTGTGTTCCATTTTCAAATTAAGGAATTAATTTATCTTCTATTAACTATTAGAATGAAAAATAAATAAAGTTACTATATTACATATGATTTATGTTATATACAGTGCAGTGGTTTTCATTGAAATTTATTTTAATTAGAAAATGGGCATAAAATCCCATTTTAAGGATTTTTTTTTGGGGGGGGTGGGGAGGGACAAGTGGGGGGCGGGGCACGCGGGTGTGTGGGTGAGGGTTACAAATATTGATTGTGGTGGAAGGTTCTTGGATGAATGAGAAATTGAAACTCATTGAGCACTAATTGCGAATTAAAAAAATAAATAAATAAATAAATAAATAAGAAAACTGATCAATTGAATTGAAAGATTCAATATAAAAATTTAAAAACTGAAAATCAAAAACTGAATTAAGCAATTTTAGTCACTAACATTGTGATTTATGATAGAATTAATCACATGTTAATTATGCAAAATTGAATTTGCATGTTGTCTTGTAAATGTTGAATTGGAATTCAAATAATGGCTAGGTTCATTGGTTTAATGGTTGATTCAATCTTGTGTAACCACCAAATTGAATTGAATTAATTCTTTGATTTAATTGGTTTGTAACCATCAAATTAAAATCAAAGGTTAATTCTAATTTGAACCCCCACTTGAGTCTATAAATTGACTCCAAATGTGTTGAGAGAATACACTTGAGCAAACATTGCAATTCTCTCATATTTTCTCTCAAATACTCTTTATTCTTTCTCTTCTAGTTTTGGTGTTCCTAGTGATTGATTTAAGGTACAATTTGGTTCATCAAATTTTATTTGGTTTTATATCATTGTATCTTCGAAGACAGATGCTGACCTTCGAGTGTGAGGCGAAATTTGTTTTAAGCACGCTATATTAAACATAGGTCTCAATTCCAATTTTCTTTTATTTGTTTTATATTTTGTGTTTTAATTTTATTTTATTGTTCATCCTCTTATTATTGCTTCTGTATTATTTTGATTTTATATGCTTTTGTCTTTTACTTTTATTTTATTATTCATCTTCTTATCATTGCTTCTATATTATTTTATTTGCTTATTTCTTGTCTTGATTTTATTTTTGTTGTCTATTTTAAAATTTATTATTATTGCTTTTACTGTTCATCTTATTATTATTTAAATTGTTATTTAATCTAATTATCTTTTTTTTTATTTAATCTTACAATTTACTCGTTCAATATTATAGTTCAAGTTGTTTATCGTTTAATAATTATTTATATATGCAAATTGCTAACAATTTTTGCATGCCTTTATATAATGGTAGCTTACAAAAGGTTAAAACAATATTTGGAGAAGATCTATATTCATCTCAACATCTATTTACAAGTACTTAGGATACACTTCAAGTAAGTTTATGACAATCACAAACACATGGAAAAGAAGATAATTGTGATATATAATTTCAAGTTTGAAAATGTGAATAAACATCAAGTTATGTATTATGATTGAAAGAAGAAAAATAACAGTTGTTTTTGATGAAATTAAGAATATTTGCAGAATTATAAGTTTCAAAAATTTGTATAAAACTTAAGAATTTTAGATTCATAAAACAATGAAATAAAATAATATATGAAAATAAAAATAAGATTTTTAATTTCTATGCTGATCTTTGTAGATTATTTACCATTTAGTCTTTCCTGATATATTTCTACACCAGGAAACAAGAAAGTAGGTACAATTATATAAAAATGTGATCACTTGCTATTGATTTCTCTTAGAGAAACCAAAATAGCTTCTATCTCTCTCTTGCTCTCTCTTGCAAAAGAAAACTATTCCTTTGATATATATAGGCAACTAATCAGGGTTTTAATTAATTAAAATTAATATTGAGCCCGAATTTATTAAAATTAAACTTTTACTTATATATCATAATTAATTCAAAATTAATTTATGTTATATTATGAAATTGAACTTATGACTTCTAATAAATTAATTCATAATTAATTTATATCAGAGTTACTACTGAAAATCTAATTCAAAACTTTCTAAAAAACAATTAAATAATTATTATTTCATAATTACTAATTAATTAATTAATTATTAAATAATTTGAATAATCAATATTATTCAAATACCAAGTGAACACAAATTTTACTACTTACTTAACAACTATAATTGGACGATTCAATTATCATATTCTATGTACATGTTTCTTATAGTGAAATAAGTTATCAAATGATCCGATGGACCTCCAGTTTTGAGCGTTAATAATATTAGAATTATTAATTAAACTCTTTAATTAAATAATTTATTATTATTAAACTGAGAGTTATTCCACTAAAAACCTAAGATTGCATTCTCAAAACTACAAATAGTTTTACATAATCTAAAATTTCTAGTGTTCATTGATTTAATCATTACATATTTGGAGACTCATGTATATCATGATCCAGTCCTATATAATCTTTATTATATAAGGTACCTCTATTTCTATATCACCACATGAATAGTCTTAGATAAAACTATCGTACTGAATATGAAATGGACCACAACTGTAAATTTACTATAAGCAAAGCATCCAATTTCGTTTATTTTCTACGGACTCTTTAGATTATTTATCTGAAATTAAATACACTTGTAATTAACATTTATATACTTAATTTGAAATTATATCAATAATCAATTCATGACATTTTCAATATTTTCAAAATATATAAATTGAATAAAATGAACACTTTATCAATATTTATAAAACCATTTATTTAATTACAAACTCTTAGAGCACAAACCCCAATAATGATGTCACAAATACTATTAGCTAGCTATTCTTGGGTCCGATATCATGGATTTAGTTATGTACAGAAAAATAGTTTTATAATGTTAGATAACCACTTCTTTAAAGTCAGAATAAGAAGCTCCAAATTTAACGTTACAGATGTGGTTATGTAATGTTATACAATCGTTATCTTAGACAAAAGTTGTACCTAGGAACCCGAACTTGAGGAAAATTACATAATTTATAGGACAAAAAGAATTTTTTCTTCTTAAAGTGTGGTCCAGATTTCTTTTATTTATGTTTACCTTTAATTGGAATGGCCGGAATACAGCCTTTTAACCTCGGCGACCACCTACTAAAGAATATGCATTTCTGCTCTTCTTGACCCACAAGCATTTTCTTTGTTTGTGCGGACCAGTAGGTATACTTGCCCTCACTCACCTCAAGAAGAACTTTTACATATTTCCTTCTTTATTAAATGATTCCTGTCGAAAGGGAAAGGAAAAAACAAATGCTACTCGGATCACTATAATAAGTGTCTATTAACCAGCTTTTTATTTAATCATATTTTTTCGTCTTGAATATGTTTATTAACTTTAATCTATTTTTTATATTTTTATTTAAGTTTTTTAATATAATTATAATATAATCATAAATCTTTTAATACTAATAGTTAGAGTTATGAATCGAAATCTATCAAAATTAAATATTAAAACATGGAGATAGATCTATTCATATAATAACGGAAGAAAATTACTCGTATATATATATAGATGGGACTCAAACCCCAATCACAAATTTAAAAATAAAACGCACCAATCACTTTATTAGTGATTCGAAATACATTTTATTCTAGATTTTGAGTGCAATTGTTTATTTTATTGTGGAGGAAGAAAGTCACGCTATCTTATGGTTGAAGTTTTTTTTTTTATTGTGTTTCAGAAATGATGTTCTTATGCATATTCTTCTATATAAAAGCTCAATAATTTTTAAATTTGCATATTCATTTTAGAAATATATGTCAATTTACATAAGTCACCTGTCACCCTTCTTTGTTAATAAAAACTTAGTCAAATAACAACGACTTTGAGAATTTAATTCTACTATAATAATTTTGATGTTTAGTTTGTATAATAATTGAGAATTAAAATTTTTTACTAAAAAAAATAAAATAATTGCCCCTCTAATTTAAGGAATTAAGTTTCTTTGTTCAATGAAATTTAATTTCTTTTCATTTTTATTTCTGGTTTGTAAGTGTATCTTATATGAAAACATGACATGATTCAACTATGGTCAACAAATAGTTCATTTTTTTAAAGCCTTTTCTAACGAAAATTTAAAATTAGATGAATCAATAAATTAAAAACTGATAATTATTAATATTCATACTCTAATGGTGTGTACAAATTTTAAATGTTTATGATGTAAATGTAAGTCTTACCACATATATTATCAATATATATGACTAAATTTCTTCACAATATTTTGAAATGAACAATGTTACATTATCCAAAATTTTACCCAAATTTATTGTCAAACTTATTTATAACCACTACATTATCAATACATCAACTTATAATTAATGTGATTACTACAAATCATCTCGTTACATGATTTAAACAAAAAATTTGGATAAATTTTTGGGAAATCTAGCATTATTCTTTTGAAATAGAGTAATTTTAAGTTTTCCATATTTTTTGCTCAAATCCATTGTGGTATGTGAGTTATCAATATCTTAAAATATTTCTAAATGCTCTCATGAATTGTGAAAAAATTACAGACCATATAAGATAAATAAATATTGAGTTAAAATAAATCTCTCTAATGCAATTATTATTCATCAATATTAAGCAGATGATAAAAAAAAAAGAACATTATCAATATGACTATCTATTTTTAGATGATATGTTAAATAATTATGGCAGTAAATCAATAATTATTTAATTATAATTTTTAAATATAATTAAAATAAAAAAATAAGAGCATTAAATAGAAAATATGGAAACATTAAATGGAAGTATATGAGGATATTAAATGGAAATACATGGAAGTATTAGTGAATAATTTTTAATTTGATTATCTATCAAATAATATCTATGTCATGTAAGAAGTAAATTTTTTGATATCGATGATATGACACGTGTTTTTTTTTTTTTTTTTTTTAAAAAAACACAACCCATAAGAGTATCGAAGATGTTCTTATAATGTAATAGTTAATTTGACATTGACAACTCATATATGATGTCATTTAAACATTTTTTGAGAATCTTATTATTATTTTTAAAATATATCTTTTTTATTTCAATCTTGATAAGTCCCCGTAGATTCCCTCAACTAAAGTGTGAAGGAAAAGATAACCCTCAGTGTAGGCTCCGCCACTTACCCAAAAAGGAGGGGTTATAATCAAGTGAAAGTCCACTATCATTACTATTATCTTTATCGTATTCTTTGCCTTTGTTCAACATGTACATTTATGGATAAATCTATGCTCTCCTTAAATTTTCTAGAACAAGCAACATTTTTTTAAAAAAAAAAGTAAAAATAAAAAGAAAAGCCAGAACTCCATGGACCACGCGCTCTCTTTTATCTTCCTTTACACTCTCCATTCTCCAATAGCCAGGCGCCAGGCCACTTGGTCCACGCTTTACTGGACCGTCCGTAAACACACACGCGGCGATGCAGCCGACGATTTTACTCTCTTATTGTGAGAACATCTTGCAAAATGGTGACGTTTGCAGAACCGTGGCCATATACGACAAGTGTTCACACATTCTTGCGGTGTACGTCTATCCCTTGTTAATCACCGTCCATATTACTTCTGATGATCAATCATGCAATCTTAGAATTTTATTACCCTTTGGACTCGGTTAGTATATAGTTTCGATATAGTGGTAGTTACAAGGGAAATATGATCCATTTTCAATTTTCTTAATGTTTATTTTTTCTTAAAAAAATGATTGAATCATCTTACTGATTGAATAAAGTTATCTATTATTTACAAACCTTTAATTTCTTCAATAACCACTTTTAAAAACAAAACAAGTTTGACTATTTTATCGGTTGGGTAAAGTTAATAGTTAATAATAATCGATTTTTTCAGTAACCATCTTTAACTTTACCGTATTAATAAGATAGTCAAATATTTTTAACACCTTTATTTGTTTGAATTTTTGAATTGAAATCTAATCAAATTAAATGATCTCTTGCATTAATTATTGCCATCTTGTATCCTATGTTTTGTTTTAATTAAAATTTTATTTCATTTTATGATAAGATGCAACCTCACTGACTTTTTAAAAGTAAAAGAGAAAGGATCTCATTTTATAAAGTGAGGTCAGACCTTTTCTTGATGAGTTTGTTATCGAATTAAGTTTTCAAATTTTGACGAAATTGGAATATTGATAAAGTTTTCAAATTTTAACGAAATTCGAATAATAAATTTATTGTCGTTTGTTACATTCAATAGATGATATTTAAGTTATTTTATATTAATTTATTTTTACATATATCAACCAATAAAATTAAGCAAAAAGCAAAAAACGAAAAACAAAATTTCATTACTTAGAAAGTAAATATGGCTAATGTATTTGACATATTTAAATATTTCATAACTTTCTTAATTTTGAGTAGTTGTAACGAAATCCAAAGGAAATAAAATTTTAGAATTAAAAATCAGAATTTATTGATATATTCTGATAATATTATTGATATATAAAAGACTTTATCTATTTAAAATTTTCATTAATATGTTAATATCTAGCTGGTGTCGCTATCTTAATTTTTAAGTCCATAAATTCAACACTGATGTGTATATATGCTTGAAAACAAACACACGTACGCGTGTATTAATCACCATATTTTCCTTTCTCAAAGTATTCGATGTATCATATTTCAGATCCCGCATTTTAAAAATGATAAGAAAATATCATTTCTCTTTCTTTTTTTTTTTTAAAGAATAAATTTTATGATCTATAGAGATAGATAATTGATGACGTGATATGGATGATTACTCGTAAAATCGAGAGAGAACAACTTGTTTTAATAAAAGACTCATAATTTACATCTTGTATTTTAAATGATAATAATGAGAATTGAATTCTTAATATCATTAAGATCAAGATGAATATTCAACCAAATATACTTAAAAGGTGGTGTGTAATGTCATCTGTCTCATCTATCTAATTATGTATTAAAAAACAGGATAGATGCATTTAATGATTAAGATTTGTAGATGTCAGCTAGTGATCTGCAACTAAGGTAGACATACACATGAGGTGTAGAGAAACACAAAGATGCATACATATCATGAACTTCGAAGAGAACTCGAAAGAAGAATCAGGTTGGTTTATGTTGTTCTTTACCAAAGATAGAGCGAAACAAAGAAAAAAAAAATAATAAACAAAAAAAAAAAAAAGAGAGAGAATTTATTTGTTTATTCTCCACATAAGAATAAATAGTAAGTGAATTATAATTTAAATAATAAAAATAAAATAAAAATAAAATAAAAACAATAAAGAGAAGAGCAAAGCAAAGCCAAATCCATACTAAGGCAGATGCAACCGTCAGCTGCCGGTAGCAGCAGCTCATGTGGCGGCGGTGGCGGCGGCGGTGGTGAGCATAGTCGAAGTGGGCTCGCCCGGTTCCGTTCTGCTCCGGCGACTTGGTTGGAAGCGCTTTTAGAGGAGGAAGAAGAGGACCCATTGAAGCCGAACCAGTGCTTGACTCAGCTACTGAGTAGCGGCGGCGGTAGCGGCGGCGGAGGAGGAGGAGATCCGGGTCTGACCCAGTTCGAGCAAGGTAATTTCCAACGCCAGCACAGCTCTCCAGCGGATTTGTTTGATGGGTATTTTTCGAACTTTGGTATTCCGGCGAGTTATGATTACTTGTCACCGAATATCGATGTGTCTCCGTCGAGTAAGAGAACTAGAGAAGACGACACGCAGCAACACCAGTCTCCAAAGTTCCCGTCTCATCCGGTAAATAAAGATATGTTTTTTGTTTCTTGATTGAGTTTAATGGAATTTATAGTTTGTTTTGGGTTGAATTTATGTGGCCTGTTTTGTGTTGTTGTTTGTATTGTTAATGGTGTTTTGTGTTGTATCTATAAGAGGGTTTATGTTGTTTTTGTTAATGCTAGAAAGTAGAGCCAGTGGGTTTGGTGGCTGGTAGGGCGTCCAGTTTGACAGAGATGGATATGGAGAAAATTTTTGAGGATTCGGTGCCTTGTAGGGTTCGTGCAAAGCGTGGTTGCGCTACCCATCCGCGGAGCATTGCAGAGAGGGTAAGGAATTTATTTTTGTGTAGGCAGAAAATGTCTTTTGAGTTTGGTTTTAAGTAGGGTTTTATGTGGTTTTTGGTTAGGTTCGGAGAACGCGAATTAGTGACCGTATAAGGAAGCTTCAGGATCTGGTTCCGAACATGGATAAGGTAAACCATTTGTGTTTGTATGAGTATTTCGGTTTTCTTGAAAGGGAATTTCTTTGGACTTAGGGATTTAAGTAATTAACTGTGGCAACGGTTCGTAATTTAGGCCAAAATTGGTGTGTGTTGTTAATTAAGAGTATGCTAATGCTACTGCCATGTTGGACGAAGTAGTTCATTAGTTGCTGCGAGATTGAAAAGCCATGGAAAATGTGATTTTTGTTCTGATTTTAGATAGATGGGTAAGCCGTTAGAAGCACCAAGTGTGGATGCAGTGTGTGTGTTTTTTCATTCCTGGTGTGAGCACTTTTGTTGAGGGCAATTGTGGGGTTTCATTATACCTGCTAGCAGTTGAGTTGAAGGATTTAAGTTGTTCAAACAAACCTTAGAGGTTCTTCGGCTTTGCTCTCAGTATTGGCCTTATAATGAGTTTGACCATCTCGTTTACCTTACAGTAGTTCTTTTCTAATGTATAGAGGTGATTTTTATAATGAGATTAAGAATTTGTTCTGTCAAAAGACTTTTGATGAGAATAGCCCACTGGTGTCCTATAAAATTTGAGTCTTAGCAGGACAAGAATCGTGTTTTGAAGTGTCAGCAGTCTCATATTGCTTACAGAATTTCAGAGAATAAAATTTTCTACTTGTCTAAAATCTTTCTACAGTGAACCTTTATGAGGGAAGGAGAGTTCAGTTTTTCTCCTGTGAGAAAGTTGATTTTATTATTTTTGCAAAGGTTGGTAACTTCAGCTTGCATTGTAACTACCCATACAATCTCTGTGTAAAGGGCTCCTTAGTCAGCCTTATATATTTATCACTGGCTATAGGGTGATAAGAAAGGAAATGCTATTTCTTGAATCTAGTAGGTGAGGGTTTTTAAACTAGCTTTGGTCCAACATTTTAGGGAAATGAAATGATCATTTGGCTGCAAGAACTAGGGCTTATCATTGTGAGAAGTATGTGCTGTGGTGCTTGTATGGTAGATTGCAGTAACCAGTATGAATAATACCATGCATCCCTTGGAATGTAAATCATTTGTCATTTAAGATTTAAGTAACTCGTCTCTACAATACCAACTTTTAGCACATGAAATAGGCCTATTAGGTTATCATATCAAATTTAATGTTGGATGCCGAAATTATATTCTGATATTGAGCAAGCTCATCTGAAAACTCCGCAAATATAATTTGCTTGTTGAAGGTGATTCCTAAATTTGAGTTAAGGTATTAAATAAATAACCTTCACTTAGAAGATTGAGTTGGTGACCATTGATTTATATTCCAGTAGATGAGGATTGAACTCTTTTAACCCTTCTGGTGGTCACTTGGTTTTCTGATATAATTTTGTTATCACTTGATTGATCAATCAATCAGTGATCAAAAGAATAAATTTTGAATTATAGTTCGTTTGGATTGTGAATCGGAAAGGAATCTGGTGGTGTTAAAATTTTACAGCTAGTTACTTGTGAGTACAGTCAACTCTGTATTTGGTTTGCTTCTTTTTTTCGAGATTATATTGCTCGTCTGTGAATTAACATTTTATCACTATATTGAAATGATAATTAACAAGAAATGAATTCACATTTTATTACTATATTGTGAAAGTCACGTGCTTTGGTGGTCTAGTAGATAGAAGGAATTAATCGAATTTACTACTTCTTGATGGACGATATGCAAGGTAATTCTTGATAGGCAAGAAGTAACATATGAAAGGTGCTACAGTATCTGATATACTTTTCTCTTGTTCCAAATAATTGGAGCTCAATTTATTAAGCATTCACTTTGTATTGTCCTGGTGGAAAATCATATATATTCTGCTAAATGGTGATTTCTTACGTCCTGTTCTAAATAACTGGAGCGTAATATTTTGAACAGTCAGTGCTATATTTTCTTGATGGAAAAAAAAAAATCAAGTGTTTCATTAGAAGGTTTAAGAGTCTCTAGTTTCCATATCGTACTATATGATTTTTATAAATATATACATATGTTTGATTGTAATAATGTTTTTTAATGACCTCTCATCCCTCACTAAAGAGAACGGTGACATTCTCTGTATAGTTTGTCTGGATATTGGAGACAGCTAATTTGTCGGAATTGTAAACTAATTAAAAAATGGGTCTCTGAGTTATCTATATATCAAACTGAGAGAGCAAAGCAACATTCAGTTTAGCGATACGTTATTATCTTGAAAACATGGATCATGAAAATCCCATGTCAAATTTGTAGCCTTGCAAGTAATTTTCATCACAAGGCTTGCATCAAGAAGACCTTTAATTGATCTTTTATATTCTAGTGGTGGCAAGTATGGATAAGACATTCTTGTAACTCCAATTATTTTATTTAACATAAATATATTTTTTCTTGTTATTTTCAGCAAACAAACACTGCAGATATGTTAGAGGAAGCGGTTGAGTATGTCAAGTATCTTCAAAAGCAGATTGAGGTATTTCTTGCATTTAACTTGCTAGAAAAAGTATCTATTTTGTTTCTAGGGGATGTGGGTGCAGAACTGAAGTTTAGAAATCTTGGAATGTTATTCTAGTACCCAATGTTTAATTTTGTTTCCTTTCCCACCTCTTCTTGTTGAAGAAGTGTATGTCAAGAGAGATTAGAATGAGAAGGAAGGCAACATATGATTGGATTTAGTGTTTGAATAGTGCAATAAAAAAGGAAGTTTTCACATATTAGAAAATCTCAATCATGGCAGGAACTCTCAGAGCAACAACGGAACTGCAAATGCGCTGCGAAAGATTAGCCTGAAGAAGGTGCCAAATAATGTAATTATCAGATATATAAGGTTTTCTGATCAAGGTCTATCAAGGTTGTTTGCCGGTAATGTACTTTCAGAGATTCACCTTGTGATTACAAGTGTCGTCATCTTCTGTTTTAAATCTTATTCCATATTTAAGATGATTGCTTGTCATGAGATGAGAGTACTATAACCTTAAAGGTCATGGTCAGAGCTTTATTTGGCAAGATCTGCTTCTTGAAGTCATTTGGTATGACCATAGTTGTAAATTATTGTGCACAAATACAATTTTAGTGTACTATCTAGCCTCCCTTTTTTCTAAGATTCTTCCAATATTATCCATTATATATCTAGAAATTTGTATTTGATAAAGTTATCGAATCACATCTTCAGACGTGGCAGTATCAATAAAAAATTATGGACGAGATTCAAATATGTTTTTGCTTTTAGCTACTGTCCAGCCTATAATGATTTTTTATGTGATGTTAACTCTTAATAGCATTTGTTTTCTTCGTCATAGAAGTAATGCGAAGTTACCAGGTGCAACTATCAGTGAATGTGAATTTGCTGTATTGCATGGACAACAACACTACTGATTCTTGTGACTTTAAACTGTAGTTGAGCTTTTACATTGAAAATTTATCTGATTGAGGAGAAGCATGTAAGATATGTATACTTTTTGTATGCATGGCATCATTGCAACAAAAGTTGCTATACACAATTTGAATTGATTGCAATTAACATTGAAAGTGTAACAACAGAGTTCCTAGTTTGGAGGAGGTAAATAGCCTTCTGTAGGTTATTATCTACCCCCTTTTAATATATTTTTCTGCTTCTGCATGACCTTGATGGAAGCAATGAGATTTGGTTTTCCTATCTGCTGTATGTTATGTTCAAGATTTGCAGAGATTAGGTTGGTACAAAGATGTTTGGAATGTCACTGGAGCACTTTAGGACTTTCACTCCTAGGCTGTTGATCTTTGTATGCATTGGCTTACACTTTTAAGATTTTTTTATAGTTTGTTTAATTTAGTGTCCATCTTCTTTGTGTCTGGTTGTTTTTTTGTTGAAAAAGTCTGAATGCGTCTAGATTTAGAAGGACAAAATAACTTTAGTAGTATGTGTATCTATAGAGTAATTTTACCATTAGTACTTCATAATTTTAAGAAGCTAGGACATATCAATCAAATTCGTTCATTGCATTATCTTTCTTAAAACAATTTTTCTTTCCAATTTAATGTAAATACAATGGATGAATTTGACTGATTGATTCGTTTTAACTTTTTAAAGTTATGAAGTACTGATAGTAAAATTACTTTATATATATATATTTATATATATAATTTTTATGGTCAGTGCTTTTAGTTTTAAAAATTAGTATCAATCAATTAAATTCATCTATTGCATTATATAGAGAGAGAGAGAGAGAGAAAGGAAGTTTTCAATTTTAGTAGAATTATGATTCAAGCATGAGATTGTATTTGATTATTTATTATTTTTTTTGGAGAAAAAATATATTTTTTTAAAGTTGATATTAAATAAGTCAGAGATTTATCGAGATATATGGGAAGCTATAATTATCTGTGTAACTCAAATATTTACCATCATGTCTAAGAAATAACAAGTCCTACAATAAAGGGAGATAACAACCATACGAGTTTAATGAGATTTATTGAGATCAATAATGATTTTTATGGTTTGGGTATTTATTTCTATAAGTGATAAATAATTACTCTCATAATTAAAAAATATATATATATGTATATGTACACAATTTTGTAAAGTAAGTCTGGTGGCAATTAAACTGTCAACGCTCATCGCTTGCTCAAAGGTGATGTGTGAAAAAGAAGTTCAGTCTCAGTTTTAAATTAATATAAAAAAATTGAATATGACTACAATTTATGGATTAATTGTGTGTTAATACATTTTAAATAAAGAGATTGAGATGCCTACTGATTCCACTCTTGCTTTGTCTAACTCCTGTGATGTTTTAGTGTGTGTCTATTGATATATATATATATATATATATATATATACTTTAAAATAAATTTTTTCTCCTATTTAATTCAAATACAACGATAAATTTGATTGATTCGTCATAACTTTAAACGTTATGAGATACTGATGTTAGAAATACTCTATATATATATATATATACACACACATTATGTTGTAAAAATTTATCATGTAAATTTAAGTTTGTGATATTGACATTAATCTATTGATTATATATCATTTCTTATATTAAAGTTTCATCACCTGTACTTTACAAGCATGTATAAGGATTATTATTATTTCTTGTTAAGTATGCTCAAAATTGATATCTCTTAAGTTGGACTCATTAAACACTATTCAAAACCCATCTCTGATAATATTTTCAATAAAATGAAACGAAGCAATCCCATAAAATAAGCTAAATTGATCAAAATTGATCGAACCAATTTGGTCTATCATTCAATTTTAGCGATTGTATTACCATCGTTTAATTATATTTATTTATTTTTTTCATCTTTTGATTGAAAATAATAGATAGATGAACATTAAAATTATTTGCTTAAATCAAATTTTTTAAGTTACTTATCAGTGACAATTCCTTCCTCATAATCACCTTTAAAACCATTCTCTACTTCGTTATTGATAGTTGGAGTAACTACATATGATGACATATCAAATGGCTTTAATAGTTGGACAATGTTAGCGAAGAGAGACCAGCAGCATGTTAATCCAGAAAACAAAGCCACCCAACTTGAATTTTGGCGCAACAATAACTATCGACTTCTCTAAGCTTTCTCTTCCCTCCAAAAACCCCACAAAATGTATCACCCAGTTGCCTCCACCAATCCCACAACCACACCATTCTCATCCCTCCATGCATCCCTCTTTCGACTCTGCCACTTACGTGAACCTGATTCAGAACGCCACGAAATCCGGGTCCCTGATTCACGGCAAGCTTCTGCATGCTCGCATGATCAAGACTTCCTTCAAGCCCTGCCTTTTCTTGCTCAACAATCTCCTCAACTTGTACTGCAAGTTCGGTGAAATGCGGTTAGCGTACCAACTGTTTGATAAAATGACTGACCGGAATGTTGTATCGTATAATTTGATGGTTTCTGGGTATACCCAGATGGGGTTTTATGATAAGGCTTTGAATGTGTTTAACGAGGCGAGAATTGGGGGTCTGAAACTTGATAAGTTTACGTTTGCGGGTGTGATCAATGCGTGTGCTCAAACTGGGGATGTTGAGATGGGGAAGTTGATTCATGGGTTGGTTGTTGTTGGTGGGTTGAGAGGGAGAGTTTTCGTGACGAACTCGTTGATCGATATGTACTGCAAATGCGGTATGATTGAGCAGGCAAGGGTGTTGTTTGAGAAGTCTGATGAGTTGGATAATGTTTCGTGGAATTCTTTAATGTCTGGCTATGTAAGGGTTGGTGCAAGTGAGGAACTTTTTAAAGTTTTGGTGAAAATGCATAGAAATGGATTGAATTTGACTACGTACACAATGGGTTGTGTTCTAAGGGCTTGTGGTGCTGATTTTGATGGTTTGGGAATATATGGACGAATGCTTCATTGTTGTGCTTTGAAACTTGGTTTCGGTTTGGACATTGTTGTTGGGACTGCTTTGCTTGATATGTACGCGAAAACGGGGTGTTTAGATGATGCAATAGCTGTTTTTGACTTTATGCCTGCTAAAAATGTTGTGATGTACAATGCCATGATTGCGGGATTGATACAAATAGATACCGTTAGTGATGAGTGTGCAAATAGAGCATTTAGCCTTTTTTCTGAGATGCGAAGGGAAGGAATGAAGCCATCAAAGTTTACATTCTCTAGCATACTCAAAGCTTGTAATGCTGTTGAGGCATTTGAGTATGGGAAGCAAATTCATGGTTTAGTCTGCAAGAATGATTTACAGTCCGATGAATTTATTGGCAGTGCACTTATTGAGTTGTACTCTTTTTTAGGATTAACTGAGGAAGGGGTGAAATGCTTTAATTTGATTCCCAAGTTAGACGTTGTCTCATGGACTTCTATGATTAAGGGTCATGTTCAGAATGGGCATTTTGAAGGTGCAGTGGCTCTTTTCCAAGAACTACTGGCATCTGGAGGGAAAGCAGATGAATTCATAATATCTACTATGTTGGTTGCTTGTGCAGATCTGGCTGCAGGAAGATCTGGTGAGCAGGTCCAGGGATATGCAATAAAAAGTGGCATCGGGAACTCTACAATCGTTCAAAATTCACAGATTTGCATGTATGCAAAATCTGGAGACTTAGATTCCGCTAATGTTACCTTTAAAGACATGAAGAATCCTGACGTGGCATCCTGGTCTGCTATAATATGTAGCAATGCGCACCATGGATTTGCAGGTGATGCCTTGAAGTTGTTTGAGTTGATGAAGGATTTGGGTATTGCTCCCAACCAGATTACATTCCTTGGAGTTCTAACTGCCTGTAGTCATGGAGGGCTTGTTGAAGACGGACTACGGTAGGTTATCAAAGCCTTTTATTTTGTTTGTTGGTTTGTTTATTCTTTTTCTTTTTTTGTTCGTTTGGGGGCTTTAGGGAGACAGGGGTATGGGTTAGGTGGTGAATGTGATTAATAATTTTTCTTTGAGTTCTTCAGGATAGTTTGAACTTTATGGTTCAGAAATTTTCCAGAGGGGGCGATTTTTCTGGACTTGAGACTTGTTATGAAATTAATGCTAATCACTCTAGAAAACTAGGTGAAAGATCAGGCCATGTTAGAGTAAAATACAAGAAAAAAAAAATTTAATCTCTTTTCAGTCTCAACCATTTGGCCTTTTGTTTTCACGTATAGTACGGAAGTGATTTGAAGACAGGATATACCTACTAAATCAGGAGAAAAAGAGATTGGGAAATATTGAAATTTCTTAGTATGCAACGTTAAAAGTATCCTTCAGGTGGGTTATTTCTTTGATTTAACTGACATATATGTGCATTCTACTTATGGCAGTTACTTTACAATCATGCACAAAGATCATGGCATCACAATCGATGTAAAGCATCGTGCCTGTGTTGTTGATCTCCTTGCTCGTGCTGGAAGGCTAGCTGATGCCAAAAGTTTCATTCTGAACTCAGGTCTTGAGGACAGTCCCACAGTGTGGCGATCCTTGTTGAGTGCTTGCAGGGTTTATAAAGATACAATCACAGCAAAACATGCTGCTGAGAAAGTAATAGAGCTGGAACCTCAGGAAGCTGCATCTTATGTGCTTCTTAACAATATTTATGTTGATGCTGGGATAGCATTACCAGCTTCAGAAATTAGAGAGTCGATGAAAAGCCGAGGAATCAAGAAGGAACCTGGTCTAAGTTGGATTGAGATTGGAAATGAAGTTCATTCTTTTGTGGTGGGTGATAGATCTCATCCAATGAGTGGTATAATATATGAAAGGTTGGAAACAATGTTAGAGAAGATAAAGAAAATAAGTTACATGGATGATAAAATTTATTACGAGTTTTATTGAAGTTGAACAGAATAAACTACCACAGGGAAAAGTTAGTTGTGAATCATTGGAATTATCAGTTTGCCAAAATTAGCTCCAATTGTGATAAAGTATTAGAGAGTCTGCCATAATTGTTATACGAGTTTTCCTTGAAGATGGAAAAGAGAAATAATTCTTGGCGATTCAATTGTTTCCCATGGTTTTAGAACTTAGAAGGATTAATGATTGTTTCCGTGTGACTAGATGCTTGGATTTTTGCTCTTTCAAAGTGGTTCCTGATATAGTTTTCTTCCTGATAAAATTTTAGAAGGGAAGAATGACGTGGAAAGGAATTCTAAATTAATGGACATGCAACTGAGATGCAGTGGGGGATATTACATTTTATATGAAAGCACGAATGCAGGTCACTTAGAAGTTTCAAAATTTGATCTGAAGATTTGGACATGAAGGAAGACTTCAAAAAAAATCCACATCTGAACTCAAAACAGTCATGACAAGTATATTAACGTGGTGGGTTTGACTGGGACATAATAGAAATGTAATGGACGGACTGCAAACCTGGAATGATGGTCCCAAAGCTACAAAAGACGCATTTGAAAGCTCTGGCTAAGACAGGGAAGGCACGAAGGTAAAGACGATGTTTTATTTTTTTGTAGATTTTGAATACAGCATGGAAATGCATAATTCATTTCTTTATTGTTAAAAAAGAAACTTTATAGCTTCTTTGTATGATTACATGAGTATTTAATATTAGCTTGCTTTAAAGGAGCTTATTTTCTGTAATCTTTTCCACTGTTGTGCATATTGCTAAAGAGTTTGCTTTTGACTCCTTGAGTTTCTCTTTTGCAAATGACAGGTGTACTGCTGAACATATAAAGGTGTTTCTGTGTGATCAGTGATGGATATCTTCCTTCTGTTGGTATGCAATTGCTTCCAAAAGTATAAATCTCCTCTATCCGCTAGACACATATATTGTTTGAAAGTAGAAGAGTGATCATCTCTGTTTGTTTATAATTGGGTTGAAAACTTTCAATCATGCAAAGTCTGACCATGTTGATAATGGGTTTAATGATATGTTGCGGTTAGGAATTCAAATAAAGTAGCAGTCCCTAGGAAGCTTTTTGAAATGTCAAAGCATGATTGAGATAGGTTTATTTGTATTTGCCAAAAGGGAGAATTTTACTATTGTTATCAGTAATGACAGCTATGGTATTGGTTTTATGATGTTGATTTTTTGCCACTCTTGATAGTTGATAGAATTTCAACATTGATCATTAATTAACTTCTAGTTACAGACTCAACTTTCTACAATGCTTTAAGCTCACAACAATGACTATTACAAGTGCTGCTATCAGTTTTCTGTTATATCTTAAAAGGGACATGGTTGTTAATTGACATCCAAATGAAGGAGGATAGAAGGTTAACAAATAAATATAGGGGTTCAAGATTCCAAGTTTTAAATAAGCTTCATGAACAATGACTTGTGGTTCAGTTGCTTTAATATTATCTAGATTTGGTAATTTCATTTTTTCCATGTCTAGAACGTATAAAAATATAAAAGACATCGGTTTTCATTACTTTGTTTTCTCGAATATGAGAAACCAAATAGGTGCTATCTTATTGTGTAATTAATCAGGACTTTAAAAATTTCTTCAGCAATATACATAAGCTAAGATACCATTACTTCTGATAATTCTGGTGTTATTCTTCCATTGGCTAATGAAAATTCAAGGGGAAAAGAAAATTTTTTGTCTTATGTTCTCTCTCTTTAAAACAAAAAAATGAATAAACTACCTCGTTAAAATGCCTATGGTTTAGTTTGTCTATTATTTCATGTTATTTGTTAATAATGTGCAATGCCTATATGCTGTACAATGGGTTACAACATTAAATAGGTAAGAAACTTGAACTTTTGTATAAACAAAGAGCATTGTTTTTCTGTCAAAGCAACAATGAAAAGCTATAACATTTGTTGTCTAACAAATTATTTTGAGATATACTTGGGGTGACCACATGTGATGATTGATAGGACGGACGTGGTAGTAGTTAACATTCGAATTGATCTGGTAGAGCACATTATAGTTTAGTGACTGTGAATCTCTCTCATTAAAAATATAATCACATTACCTTATTCAAAATATAACATATTAAATGTCTAAATCTCCCTGTAGTTGTCCTATTTAATTACTTGCCATATAGCGTCGTTGAAAATGCTAGAATTAATTTATATTTTGTATAATTTTACATAAATCTCTATTTTCTGGTAAAAAATTTTATGAGTTGTTTTGTAACCGAATACTTTGTGTCAGTAGTGGACCAAATGTGTCAGTATTTATATATGTAGGCTTGGTGACATATTTCATATCTTCTGCAGAAGTGTGCCCCAGTCCTTTCCGATTCTCAACCATGGTCAGACCAAAGATCAAGTATGAATTGATTCCCAATGAATCAATGAGGAAGGTTACCTTCAAAAAGAGACGAGGTGGTTTATTGAAAAAGTTGTATGAGCTCACAACACTTTGTGGGGTTATGGGATTTGCCATCATCTATGGCACTTTCAATGATCAGCCAGAGATTTGGCCGCCTTCCTCACCAGACTTGATGCATGTGCTCAACAAATTCAAGGAGATGCCTAGGAGGAAAAGAGAAAAGTACTCGATGAATCAGAAGATCTTTCTTAGCAGAAATATATCCAAGTTGAAGAAGTGGCTCGATAGAGAAAGAAAGAAAAATCAAAGGCGTGAGAAAGAACTAGCCTTAACTCAACTCTTGGCAGGTAAAAGTTTTCAGGATATCTGCATAGACGATTTGAAAGAACTAGATCATCTGTTGGAAGAAAAGATCAGGTCTATCAATGATAAGCTTGAAACCATTGGTAAGTCGAACCAAGTTATTGCTGAGAGTGGCAATAAAGACTAGACTGAAAAAATGCCATAGGAAAAGGGTTGTGAAGCAAAAGAGATTTGATGTATGCGATCAGATGTACTGCTATTAGTTTGTTATTGAATAAAATTCCCTTTTCGTTTAACATAAACTCCTATATTTTTAGTCCGCTCTTTGTTAAGTTGTGCTGTGTTTAATTTTATTTTTGGTTGCTTACATTTCTAATTACTTACATCGTTTATTGATAGTGACTGCTTTTAAGGAATTATTGCAGAAATTACGATAATTCATGGAAGTCAAGTCAGTGTGAGTTGCGATATTGGCATTGAAATTCTTTTTCCTTTTTATCTAGGTACGGAAAAGATAGGTCCAATTGCCATTCAATTATTAAATCTTGTGGGAAATTTAAATCATTCATGGGTGTGAGTTCCATCCATGGATCTACTCGTACCCTTACATAATTTTCAGAAAATGGAGGGTTCAGGTTCTTGGTTGCAAATATGAATTCTCAAACTGCTTGTGTTTGTGGATTTATTATCCTTTTGTCGTGTGTTTATGCAAGATAGTAGCATTAGTGGGTGAAGCATCTATGTAATAGAGAGATTCTTTTTTTGTTTTGTTCTTTTTTCTTTGGTGAATTGTTGACAAAACCTGCTCACTCCAAATTAGTTATTTGATTTCATCTCAATTGCTGTTTTAAAAATCATGTTGTGCTAATATATATGTATTTTGGAATCTCTTAAAGATATGGTTTTTCTTTTTTCTATTAAAAAGAAAATGAATTGCATCTTGACATTGAAGGGATATGAACAGTTTGTGGTGACCTATCATGCAATCGTTGAATAGAGTTTTGAGTATAGTTCAGTAAACACACCACCTGTAAAAAATGTATTTCTGAAGAAGCATATAAACTACTTTTATAATCAATTCAAGGCTACAATTGAGGGATAAGGTTAGTGGTTGAGTAAAATAGTCAAACCCTTTATATGACAAGTATTTGCTGTTGAAACTTTTGTCAACTTGTACCAATGAAGTTTAAGTATACAGGCAGGGAAAAAAAGGGCTAAAGCAACACTGTCATTACAATAGTTATATACCCATGTTGTAGTAACTTTCTTTTTTTTTTTTTTTTTGTTAAGTCATTAGAACTGGTTTAAGAGACAATTAAGGTCAAATTAAAAGGACAGTGGTTCTAAATAAACGACTCTCATACGACTAAGAGCAACTCGCATCTAGATGAAAGATAACTCATATATATGTGAGAAAATCATATCTTTTTATTAATAGACAAGGGTGAGCAGTGTTGAACTCATAACTTAAGTCATGGAGGGGGTGCAGTATTTTACCACTCCACTGACCCCTATTTGTGCAATGTAGTCACTACTTAAGAAAGCCTAAAATTTCCATTCTGCGCCAAGAAAGTATAATTTTGTTCACATTTGGCTTGCATTGGGATTTAGACTGTATTCATGAACTTCTCGTAACATTCAACCTCATTTCCTCTTATGTAAGTGTAATAAAATTACAAATTTGTATATATAATACATTTACACGTTATACATATTAAATATAAGTACAAATTTAATATATGTGTGTGATAATATCAAAAAATGGACAAACAGAAAAACGGAAATTCATTTTTAACTCATTTCAAAAGTAATTGTTTTTAAGACCTACCAAAATAATCCTTATACCCCTTAGCTTGTGCTTTGCCTTACTAGTAGAGAGCACACCCAGGTTCTTTAGGAATTAGGGTTCGACACCCAAATAATGCAGTCACTATGTGGTTGCCTTCCCACCTTATGTGGGCCACCCTTCTATTGTTGTGTGGCCTGATCTCTACAGTATGAAAGATGTTTTTCAGACCGCAACACTAATGTCTTATCCTACATAATTTCGGTAGTCCTTTGGATCAATCCCGAGAGAGAGGAAAAAAAAAAAAAAAAAAAAAAAAAAAAAAAAAAAAAAAAACCCTTACCATAGAAACTCAAAATATCCTTACCATCAAATACCCAAAATATCTTTCTTGTCTTCCAAAACCCAAAATATTCCTACATGAAAAACCAAAAATACCCTTTCTTTCTTTCTTTCTTCTTTCTTCCTCATGCCCTCTCCAAACCGATTTCATCCAACCTTCACAATTTTAAACTTAACTTCAAAAAGTCCCCTTTTCAAGTGTCCCAGTTTATATAGATGATACACTTATGCATGACATATAAGTATAAATATATTTAGGCGTTGTTTTTTTTTTTTTTTTGTCTAAAACTGAACTGTGCTGTTGAAAATTGAATAGTAACTAAAACTTAAAATCTGAATAACATATTTATTTTTTTTTTTCCCTTATCTTTGAATATATAGTAATTTTATCTGTTTTTTAAGGTTAAAATTATCTGAAAACTAATAATTTGATATTTATATATTTTTACTATTAGTTGTTATGTATCTCCATTTAATATAATACAAATAATTATAATAAATTATTTAATAAATGGTAAAACATTTTATGTATATATTAATAATATTTTTATTCATAATTAAAATATGATTAGTTATTATAATAAAGTATTTTTTTTTTTGAAAATTATATATACAAAATAAATTATTATAATAAAGTAAATTAAATTTATATATTTAAATAAAAATATATAAAATGGTCTTAAGTTGAATTACTATTATTATATATTTAAATAAACATAACATTAAAAGGAATATCAATAAAAGGAATCTATATAATTTAAAATTAGGATAAATATAAAATATGAAGGATAGATTTGGAATAATGTATTTAAAAAATTATTAAGTGATTTAATATTTAGTTAAAAATTAGAAATTATAACTTTTTATTTTCAACGATATTTGAGTGATTTTAAATGGTTTAATTACTTAAAAAAAACAAACAAACAAACAAAATAACTTAATGTATAATTCAAATTCATTAAGTAAAAAAGAAAAAAAAATCATTTAATGTTATAATTCGAACTCATTAAGTGAAAAGTGATAAAATAAACAACCACTCACACATGATATATAAGTATAAATTTATATAGATGATACACTTAGTCATGGTACAATATTAAATGAAAAGTTGATTAAGAGAGTGTGTTAAAAGAATGTAATACAGATGATCCTCCTGTTTTCTGTTCCAAACTCAACCATATATATCTGATGCAGCACTCTCATTATTATTATTATTATTATTATTTTATTCTTTTGACATAGGAGAGGATTGAAATCTGATGCAGAAATCATGTATATATATAAGCAAGATACCCCACCAAACCATTACACAAAAGCCTTAATAAACACAACTATATATCCACAAGTTATTACATTTTTTTTTCATTTACATTAAGCTATTGATCTGCAACACATTTTCATCTAGTGACAACATTAGACAAGCATCCCCTACAACTAAATCAGCAAATTCCTAGCCAAAATCACAACTCCCTTACATACATATCATCACAAAGACTTGTACACCAACCATGGCAAAATGTTCTCGGAGGATCAACAAACCATATGGAGGCGCTGGCCAAGATAGACTAGGTGCCAAGAGAGAGACATTACGGTTAAGATGTTTAGAATTGAAGAGTATGTGTTTAGCTCCTTAAGTCTCTCACTCAATCTGCTCAGCTCTGATCTGACTACCTCTTGCTCTGGATTCTGATCCTGCGGTCGTGTGACACTAGTGGTCGTGGTGGTTGTGTCCACAGCCGGATCAGTTACTGTTGTTGTGGTTGTCTCAGTTTCTCTACTTGTTTCAGGGACAATGCCTTCACTTCCTCTTCCTTCCTCTTTTTCAACCTTCATCCTCTCAAACATCACCTGCACATGTAATTGTTGTCATGTAGAAAAGAGAAAAACACAAACAATTATAATGGTTCCACGGTGTATTTACTTCCACCCTTGTGTGGTTAAAAGAAATTCCACTAAAATTATAGTAGTTATTTATGTCAAATCCTAATTTTGCTTTGGGTTCAGACCTATCAGTCCTTACCCTTCACTCCATCAACTAGTTTTGTATGTTACATACATATAAAAATATGAATAATATAATCAACAGTAGTCAACCAAAATACAATAATTATTAAAAAACTATAACAATTATATACCATAAGAAAAGGTTAATACCACTCAATCTAAACCTATAAATCTGAATATCAACCTATAAAGATCACAAATTTTCGTAATTTTGGGTATCGTAACCATATGACACAAAAGTTTGTCACTATTAAATAGTGTTATGTAAGCGTACTATAAAAAGCACCAAGTCTAGCGTTCATTAGAATCACAAAAACAAAGTTTGTTTAGAGAGAAGCATGAATTAATATTCTCACAAAATTCAACCAATATATACCTTAGTAGCTCGAGGCTCCAAATACATGGCATTAGCAAGAACCATCAAGACCGATCCCAAAAGATTAGCTCCCTGCAACGTATCAGCCTTGGTGCCAAAGGAGCGTGGCGTATGTCCCAACAAAGCCAACCCAACACTACTAGCCATGGCCCTGAAATAAACAGGATATATCTTGCTTTGCACGATACCAAATTGCTGCCTAGGCAGAGCCCCGGCCAACTCATAACTTGAAATGAAAGTAACCCACACACACATCCCATACGCCATTGCAAGTCCCAGCAAATTCATCACACCCATCAAAGCATCCATTGCATCAGGCAACCCCAAACACCTCATCAAACCAATGAAAATGTTTCCAACTTCCTCAAGCACTCGATTTAGACTACTTTTCACCCTTTTCGCTGCCTCCTCCGGCCCTTCTTTCGCCTTCTCTACAACACTATCACGTACCCTCACAACCTGCTTGCTCACATTATGAGCCACGTCTTCCCCTATCGTCTTCACTATCTCCTTTGCTTCTTTCACGCCTTCTTTGATATCCTCCGCTGCCTCCTTTGCAACCTCCTTGACACCTTCCTTGATGTCATGTACCTTGTGAGAGGCACCCTCTTTTGCTTTGCTAAACATGTCTTGCATCTTCTTCTCGGCCTCATAAGCCATCTCCTTCTGATAAGCAGACGTCTCATGTGCCGCCTCCATCACCTTCTCCTTGGCCTCATGCGCCACTCCATGTGCCTTCTCGGACGCCTTGTCCTTTGCTTTCCCAATTGCACCCGTGACCTTGTGCTTGCATACGCCATAAGCATCACATGTAAGCTCTCCGGGATCGTAACAATGGTCCCTGGAGTGTCCATGACCAAGGTTTGGAAGCACGGAGGAGGCCTCTTTGATCTTGTCCTTGGCGTTGTCTAATGCATCCGAGGCTGCAGAGGAGATCTTCCTCTCCAAACTCAGAGAAGAGGGTGGTTTTGGAATGTTGTCATGTTCTGGGGAGATTGAGACTTTGGTGTTGTGTTGTCCTCGTTGATCATACTCAACAACAACTCTGTGGCCATCTTTGACGATGACATCGTCTTGTTTTGTGTTGTGTTTTTGTGGCGTTGGAGACCAGACTCCTGCGCTCACTAGAGAGCTGATGACAAGACACAGACCCAAAAGATTGATCATTTTGGAGAGTTACGAAAATGGAGAGTGGAATGTGGTTTATTAAGAGGAAGTGTGTTTTTCTTTTTGGTCGGTTTTTGTGACGGTGGATACGGAGGTTGTGTTGCATGTTCATGTTGTTCACGTGCATGCTTAGTTAACTGACAAGTGTTTTGCTTTAACTCCACGTGGTCTTCTACGTGGCTCTTCTCACTTCGCAATCTGTTGCGTTTTCATGTTGCTTACTACTTGTGGGCGAGTCTTCCTTCCCAGCAGTCTAATAAGGGTTTTGTTAACATGTAGTCTAGTGGTTAGCGTTGGCAAACCATTTTTTTTTTCTTCTTTTTCTTCTAGCTTCTGAAGACATGAGTTTGTGTGAAGTTTGATTTTATTGAAATTATTAAATGATTGAGCAGGTTTGATGAAATGAGATTGATTTAGTGTTTTTTTCTTTTTTCCTTTACTTTATATATCATAAGTACATTTATAACTGTTAGACTCTCTAAGACTATGTATGTTTCGCGAGATTTGGAGTGGGATTGGGAAATTTAATTTCCCTATCCCACTTAATCTCACATTTGGACCAACCATCTATTCCTGCTCATTTAGGAAATGAAATCCTGTGTGAGATGGTGGGATTCCATTTCTTGCTTTAGTATACATCCCATTCTTTTCTCTCTCTCTTTCTTACTGTCTCTCTCATCATAAACACCCACATCTTCATCACAAATTCTCCATTTTTTTTTTTTTTGGGTGATGGTAATAACAACATTGATATTTCTTCATCAGAGCCCAAACCGGCTCCATGGCCCCACCAGTTCCACTTCGTGCTCTTCATGAAACACAGCGGTATCATCTAAATGATCAGTCTCTGGAACGACTCATCCAACCGCTGCAACTTGATATGAGACAAAAAAGAAGAAAAAGAGTGAAAAGAGAGATTGAGTGACTGGTTGAAAATGGGGAAGGCAGCGTGGTGAAGGTCATTATTGGTGGTGGTGTAATTTTTGGATTGTTTTTTGGAAAAAAAGGTTGGTGATAGATTGAAATCGAAAGAGGAGAGAAGAGAAGTGTGGCGTGACCGGAAGAGAGAAGAGTTGAGTGGGGTGATAAGAACGAAAGAGCAGTGAGGTTAGTCAAAAAAAGGTAATAAGAACAATTTTTTTAATATAATAAAATATTTATTAATCTAATTCAATCTTAACATATATAAAATGTTATATGATATAATTTTAATCTCATGTATCAAACGTGGTCTAAATACTGAGTCTTAAAAATAACCTGGACATAACAACTATTAGACAACTCCCTGTATGAGCAAGGAAGAGGGACCAATTGATAATTAATTAGTCCCCCTCATATTAGGAAAGAGAAAATTAGGCCCTTTAGCTGTTAGGAATGCGGAAACTGGGCCCTCCAGTTGGAGAGGACTTATTGGTAATTAGCCCCCCACATAGAAGGGCTTGCTGCAAATTGTCCACCAAGGGCGAACCTTATGCTCGAACCCACAGTGCGCTTGCCACAAAAACTTTTGAGTAATGTATGCCTTTCATAGCTTATATTTGAGATTACGATTCGAATCATCTTTTAAAATGATTCGAATAATCTTTTATTAGAAAAAGTGAAATCGTCTATAAATTGAAATGGTAGACTTGTGTATATTACATACCATATGTTGTAAAGTGGATGAATATCCACCATTATCTATTTTATGAGATAAATTACAAGGAGTCCATGATAAGACAATTGTCATTGGATAATATATTAGAAAAGTCAATAATTGTGATTTAGTGGACAACTTGCTTACGTAATTGTTTTGCGTATAAATAGGCACCATATATAATCAATTGAACACACTCAATTTAAGAGCATCCTCCATTTACGTTGTTTTTCTTTCTCTCCATATTCTTTTACTTTAATTCATATTTCTTTTGTTGTCTCTATCCTTCATATTCCTACGTAAAATTTAGTTCATTTCTTTTGATTTACAACACGTTATCAGCACAATCCAAATAAATAAACAGATTCTCATTATGAATTATGTACTTATTGCTCATATTTATTTACATATTATTATTCTTGTAACTTTGACTATGCTAGCTTAATAAATGTATAGCTCTGTTGATGTGATTATTATACTAACTTTATTTATTATTATTATTATTATCATGTATTGCATATCTAACCATTTGACTTTATTTATTTATTATTATATACTATATGTGCGGCCTTGCCACCACTGTTTATTTATTTATTTTTATTGCACATTACATGCACGGCTATGTTATCTGAATATATCATTCATATTAACAAATTATAATTGATTACCTTATTTCTCTATATCTTTATTTTTTGTGTTTTTTTCTCTTTAATTTAGAATGTACTAGAACGTAAAGTTCTGGATTTCAATTAATAGAATCTGAAGTTCAAAATCTATATTGTTAAAACCTGAAATTATCATTTTTGACCTGAAATTCTAAAAGTATATATGAAATTTTTAGTAACTTGAAGTTTCAAATATATTCATAAAGGAATTTATCATATACAAATTTCCTTTGAATATAATGTTAATATTATTTACCATTTTGATGATGCCACTCATTGTGTTGTTTTATGCATAGCTAGGGGTGGCAATTCGGGTTGACGGGTTGGGTTAAACACAACCCGAACACGACCTGATAATTTTTGACACGACACGATAAGAAAACGGGTTGAAACCTCTCAACTCGAACACGACACGATTACTAATAGGTTGACACGAAAACGACCCGTTTAACCCATTTCTTAACGAGTCGTTGAACAATCTGTTAACCGACACGTTAATGACCCGTTTAACCGACACGTTAGTGACCCGTTAATGACCCGTTTAACCGACACGAATAATAACCCGTTAGTTGACCCGTTTATGACCCATTTAAATTTTAATGATAGTTAATACATTTAAATTTTAATTATAGATTTAATATAACACAAAATTAAAATAAAAATACATAGGATCTAAAATATTACAATCATCCACAAATATAATCCAAACCATAAAAATACAAATGTTTACAAAGATTATTATAAAAATATTCTTGCAAATATAGTCTTACATATTAAAAAACAAAACAACAATATAAAAAATATATCCGCAAATGTAGTCCTTTATAATAAAACAACAACATTAAGAGTTGATTGCATGATTTGCATCCACCAAACGAAACCTGACAAAAGATAATAATTAAAAGTTAACTAATTAGGAAATTATACATTTATACATGAAAAAAATATTTTAACAAATATTTTATCAAAACCAATAAAATTTTACCACTACATGACAATTTGTGATGAGATGGATTCGATAGTGTGATTACTAGCACTAACAGTTTCACTAAAACTCTAACTTTTCTTCTAAATGTTAATCTTAAACACCAAATTTTTTCAAGAAATACAATTTGATTGCAAAGTATGGAGAATGATTTGAGGTTATTATATGTTAGTTTGAAGAAACATTAATGACTTGAGTTTATAATTTGCACAGTCTAAACTGATGTAGTTTCTTTTGTCAGGGCAGTCACCTATCAGTAATTTATTCATCAATATTTCCAATAATATACAACTAATAGTAACAGAAAAATACTTTCCTAATGACAAATCTAACCCCCTCCTCTATTAATATTTATGGGGTTTTGTTGAAATCTAACCTTTTTTGACTGACCCTGTTGAAAAATAACCTTTCAGTTGTGAGGTTATTCAGATGGGTATAATTTTGGACAAAAATGCCCTTAATAGTGCAACTAATTACATTGACCCACCCCTTTTACTAACTCTCTCCCTTTCAAACTTTTCCCTCTCATTCTCTCTCTAAAATTCCCTAACCCATTCTCATCCCGCCTCCCTCTCTTCTTCTTCTTCTTCTTCCTTCCTTTTTTTTTTTTTGCTGAGTTGGATCTGGGTCGCGAACCCAGAAGATCTGGTTCTGGGTTCGCGACCCAGAACCAAATGGTTCTGGGCTCGACGACGAGCCCAGAACCATCTGGTTCTGGGTCGCGAACCCAGAACCAGATTTCTTTTTTTTTTTTTTTTTGTTTGTTTGTTTATTAATGTTGATGTTGATGAATTGTATTGATGATGTTGATGAATTGTGGATGTTGATGAATTGTGGTTGATGATGTTGATGAATTGTAGGAGATTATGAATTTTGATATTGAAGGAATGAGAGGGGTAATTTTGTTTAAAAAATAATAATAATGTCAGTTTTGATTATTCAGAAAATTAAGGTGTAATTCTGTAATTTTAAAAAATATCTTTAATTACAAAACAACCCCAAAAATTACAAAACAACCCTAAGAAACGCCCTTTATGTTAAATATTATAATTATAAAATAACCCCAAAACTTTATTTAATTACGAAACATATGTAATTAAACATTCAGGTTGGAATCAAAACCTTGAGGTAGGGATCCCAACTTCGAGGTTGGGATCAAACCTTAAGATGGATCCCAACATCAAGGGATGATCCCAACCTTAAAGTAAGGATCTTAACCTTTAGGTTGGGATCCAAACCTAGAGGTAGGGATCCCAACCTCAAGGTTGGGATCAAACTTGGACGGATCCCAACCTCTAGGTTGGGATCAAAACCTGGAGGTGGGGATCCCAACTTCCAGGTTGGGATCAAACTGGAGGTATGGATCCCAACATCAAAGGATGATCCCAACCTTAAAGTAGGGATCCCAACCCTGGAGGGATCCAACTTGGAGATAGGGATCTCAATCTCTAAGTTGGGATCAAACCTGGACGGATCCCAACCTGAAAATAGGGATCCCAACCTCTAGGTTGGGATTAAACTGACGTCCTTTGTTACCATTAAGGGTATTTTTGTCTATTTGAGATTTTTTTTAAGAATAAAAAATTAAAAGGTTAGTTTTGAGGTTGACCATTTCAAATAGGCTATTTCATACATTTTCTCATATTTATGTATACTCTTAAGTAAATTTCAAACAAAGTAAGGATATAACAGTCACTTTAATATCAAACAACAAAAAATGGAACTATCGTTCTAAAAATGATGTCTTATACAGTATATATGACAGTATATATATGTATATATATATATATACACACACGCACACACAAGAATTCACATCAAAAAGTAGATAAAAGCTGTCACTTTTTTTACAACACTCAAAATAACAACATCATAACAGATTCAGTGGTTTCACTAACATCACAAGACACATTTGACCATTCTATTTCATCTAATTGAATAATCGAACAACTCGTAGTACATGAAATAATATATAAAATAAATAAATATATAAATAAACACCAACAAATTATAGCAAATAGAGTGAAATTTAATCATAATTGAAGCAGAACCCAACAAGGAGAGTTACAGAGAGTGATAAAAATTGAAAAGAGAGAGGCGATCTCAGAGAGAGAGAGAGAGAGAGAAGAGAGTACTGTTGGCCTTCATCAAAAGCAGGAGGAGGAGCGTCTTGGCTGTTGTAACGAATACGGCACACACAAATGAAATTTTTAAAAAAAAAAACAAAAACAAAAACAAAAACAAAAACAAATGAAATATTTACCTACTGTGGGAGCTCGGAGATGAAGGAGACGAGATCTGAGCTGGTTGTTAAAGATGAAGAAGACGAGATCTGAGCTGGTTGAGCGAGCAGATGAGCAGATGAGCAGATGAGCGAGCAGACGGTGGGAGTGGCTGGAATGCTGGATCTGGAAGGGTGCTGTGACGAGTCACGCCTCACGGTCAAGCATTGCTGTCGAAGTGGAAGAAGGGTGTTGTTTCTGTTCGAAATCGAATGCAGTCTGCTATCGAAGTGAAAGAAGGCTGTCTGTGCGGCTAGGGCTGATTTGTGAAGAAAAAAAGTATATATAGTACCTTTGAAATTACATCAATACCCCTGTAAATATAAAATTACGTTTTTACCCTCGTTAACAGGTTAACCCGTAACACGATTCATGTAACACGAACCCGACACGATAAGCTAACGGGTTAAACGGGTTGACCCGTTAATTTACCCAACCCGTTAAGCTTCAACCATAACCCGTAATTTTCGTGTCGGGTTCATGTCGACCCATCGTGTCAGGTTCTGAATTGCCACCCCTATGCATAGCTATGTCAAATACAACATATCCAAAATTTGCTCTATTAGATATTTATGGAAAGAACTATCTTTTATAAATTCTTGATATAGAGTTACACGTACAATCCAGAGACCTAGCTAATACTTTTAGAGAAAATAATGAGATAACTCCAAAAGCTAAAGCTATGGTAATGATCATTATTCATAATTATTTACAAGAGTTTGAAAAATCAATACCTCATTGTCGAAGATCCATTAACTTTTTAGAATAATTTGAAAGATAGGTATAACCATAAAAAAACTGTCGTCCTTCCTAGAGCCCGATATGAATGAAATCATTTAAGACTATAAGATTTTAAATCAGTTGCTGATTACAATTCTGTAATATTTGATGTAACATCATGATTGCAATTGTGAGGTGAGACATTGACTAATGCAGACTTGTTAAAAAAAAACATATACTACTTTCTATGCCTCTAATGTACTTTTGCAGTAGCAATATAGATAGCACAGGTTTACAAAATATTCTGAATTAATATTATGTCCTCTAGTGACAGAACAGAATAATGAATTTTTGATGAAAAATCATGAACTTCGTCTAGCTGATGCAATAACATTTCCAAAAGAAAATGTCAGTGCAAGCAAGGCTGTGGATATGGACATGAATGTGGACATAGTTATCATGGTTGTGATAGTTATAAGTTTTCAAGTCATCAAAACTAGAAAAACATTCCCAAGAAGCAAAATGTTTATAACGCCAAACATAACAAAGTCAAAATTGTGGAGAAAAATGTCCTTAAAAATTATGAAAATGTTTGTTTCAGATGTGGCGTAACTGAACACTAGTCATGTACCTGTTGTACGGTCAAGCATCTGATTGACTTGTATTAGGCCTCTACAAAAAGGAAGGAAAAGAAAATATAGACCAATTTCGCGGATCAAGATGATGACCCAATAAACATCACAAGTCTAGATGTGTCAGATTTTCTTAATAATACAAAAATGGATCACTAAATTAGTGATATCAATATTAATTAGGAAATTGTCTACTTAGAATTATCATGTTTACTTTTATGTCTTTTGCTTTTTATCCAAAAAATTATATTAGTAATCACTTTTATATCCTATTAGAAGATAATTTTATGCTTTATTTTTTGTTATCAATGATGTACTAACATATAATTTCTTTAATGAGAGATAGATATTGATGAATTATCTATTTTAAAAAAGGAAGTTGTAGACATATGTATTGTTGACAGTGCAACAATACATACTATTCTTCAGGATAAGAAATATTTCTCAAATTTGTTAGTGACCAAAGTTAAAGTAAATACTATATTAGGTCATGCAGACTTAATCAAAGGTTTTAGAAGAGTCATAGTCTTGTTAACAATTGGTACCAAATTATGTATAAATAATGCATTATAATCAAGTAGATTTAGAAAAAATCTACTCAATTTTAAAGATAATATGTAGTAACAGATATCATATTGAAACTATAAATGAGAAGAATATTGAATATTTATGTATTATTAAAATTATTTCAAGCTAGAAACTTATTTTATAATAACTCAAAGCTTTTTCATTTGGATTGTATTATACAATTATAAGATTGAATTGAAACATATATAGTTTTGAGCTAGAAGCTTTCAAAACCAATAATATTTTAATTTTGGTATGACCATTTTAGTCATCGAGGATCTACAATGATGTGTAAAATGATTAAAAATTCTCATGGACACCCATTAAAAAACCTAAAGATTTTATTATCCAATACTAATATATAGACTATTTGTTCACAAGGAAAATTGGTGGTTAAACCATCTATTTCTAAATTGGTTTTGAGTCTTCATCTTTTCTACAAAGAATTCAATGAGACATTTGTAGATTTATCTATCCATCAAGCAGACCATTTCGTTTTTAATGGCATTAACTAATGCATCCATAAAATGGTCACATATATGTTTGTTGTCTAGTCGTAATTTTACTTTTACTAGATTGGTTTCTTAGATTATTAGACTTCGAGTATAATTTTCAGATTATCAAATTAAAAGTATATGATTAGATAATACTGATGAATTTACATAAAAAAAGACATTTGATGATTACTGCCCATCTGTTGGAATTGATGTTGAGCATCCAGTTTCATATGTACATAGCCAGAATGGTCTAGCAGAATCATTCATCAAGCATATCTAGAAAATTGCAATAACTTTGTTATTACAAACAAAACTAACAAATTTTACCTGGGGACATGTTGTTTTACATACAACAACATTAATTCGTCTTAGACCCATAGCCTATCACCAATACTCTCTATTACAACTTGTGCTTGGGCACCAACTTGATATTTCACATTTACACATTTTTTATTATGTTGTACAAGTTCCTATTGCTTCTTCTCAACAAATCAAAATAGGACATTAACGTTATTTTGGGATATATGTTGGTATTAATTTACCTTCAATTATCAGATATCTTGAACCATTAATAGGTGATCTTTTTGTTGCTTGTTTTGTAGATTGTTATTTTGATGAGACAACTTTCCCACCTTAAGAGGAAGGAAAAAATTTCTTCTAAAGAGAAACATGATAAAAAGGTCATTATTTGAAAGAATAATAAACTCTCATGGGACATGAAAACAATATTTCATCTAGATCCTCATCCCACTCGATGTGAAAACAAAATGTGAAAGATAGTTAATCTTTAAATAATTATGAATCAGTTGCCAAATGCATTTACAGATACAACTAAAGTAACAAAATTATATACACTAACTACCAATGCACTGGATAGAATAATTGTTCCTATTAGACAATATAATCAAAATGCAATAAATGAATCATCTATTGCACGCTAAAAGCGCGGCAGATCAATTGACTTAAAAGATAGTATTCTCCCAAAGTGGAGAATGAAAAATCACGATTCTATTGAAAGTAATACTCAAGCTACAAAATTCACATTCTCTGAAAAATCATCTCCGAAAAAGTTATCAGTCCCTGAGGAGACTGAAACCCTTAAAGAGGTACAAGCTCTCGCAAGACTATAAAATTCTAATAATGAAGAAATTTCATTAAATTTTGTAGGATAAATCTGGAATCATAATGAAACAATCATCGACAATATGTTTTCATATACAGTTGCTATCCAAATTATGAACAATGATTATTAATCACATACAGTTGATGAATGTCAACAAAGACATGATTAACCTAAATGAAAAGATACAATTCAAGCAGAATTGAATTCTTTAACCAAACAAAAAATATTTAGACCTGTAGTCCAGACAACTGAAGACATTAAATCTATTGGGTACAAATGAGTATTTATGTGAAAATGTATGGAAAAAAATGAGATTGTAAGATATAAAGCTAGGTTAGTTGCACATGGTTTCTCGTAGAGACCAGGAATTAATTATTATTAAACGTATTCACCTGTAATTGATACGATTACTTTTAGATTTTTAATAAGTTTGGTAGTCTTAAAAGGATTCCAAATAAATCTTTTGGATGTAGTGACAACATATTTATATGGGTCACTTGATACTGATATTTATATGAAAATTCTTGAAGGATTTAAAATGTTTAAAACATATAAATAAAAAACTAACAATGTTTATTCAATTAAGTTGCAATGGTCCTTGTATGGATTGAAACAATCCGGGCACATATGGTATAATCGCCTTAGCGAATACCTAATAAATGATATATTGATAATCCTATATAATCATATGTGTTCATAAAGAAATCAAAATTTGAATTTGCAATTATAACAGTATATGTTGATGACATAAATTTAATTGGAACTCATGAATAGCTCCTAAGATTTGCTGAATATTTGAAAAAAAAAAATTTTGAGATAAAAGATTTATGACAAACAAAATATTGTCTCGACCTGGAAATCAATCACAAATCACAAGGAGTACTTATCCATCAAAGAGCATATATTGAAAAAATCTTAAAATGTTTCAATATGGATAAAACTCATTCCTTAAGTATCCTTATGGTCGTTTGGTCTCTCTTGATCCTAAAAATGTTTTATTTCGACTTAAAGAAGATAATGAATGGATATTTGATCAAAAAGTATCATATCTAAGTGCAATTAGTGTTTTATTATATCTAGCACAATATATAAAGATTGATATTGTTTTTCAATAAATCTATTGATCGGGTTCAGCTTTGAACCAAAATGGTATCACTAGAATAGAATCAAACTTGTTTTTCATTATCTTTGTAAAACAATAGATTTAAAGTTATTTTATTTAAAATCTGCTAATGGTGTAAGTTTGATTGGTTATGCTGATACTGGATATCTTTCAAATCCTCATAAAGCTCCTTCACAAAATAGATATCTCTTTACTTATAATGATACAATAATTTCATGGCACTCCATAAAACAGACTTTATTTCCTACATCATCCAACCATTTTGAAATTCTTGCATTTCATGAAGTAAACCGAGAATGTATATGGTTGAGATCTGTCATTCATCATATCAAAAGTATATGTGAACTACCTACTACATCAAATTTCCCAACAATCATATATAAGGATGATGTTGTATGTATTGCTCAAATTAGAAGAGGACACATCAAAGGAGATAAAATTAAACACATCTCATCAAAGTTCTTTTATATTCATAAGCTATAACAAAATCAGTAGATTAATATTAAACAAGTCCGCTCCACATATAATCTTGCAGATTTATTCACCAAAACATTACCAATATCAACATTTGAGAAGTTGACTTATGACATTAGAATGTGTCGATTATGTAAGCTATAATATTGACTATGAAGCATTCCTTCAGAAGGAGTATATTAAGTTAATATGGACATATATGTATTACACTATTTTTCCCTTTGATCAGGTTTTGTCATATTGAGTTTTCTTAATAAGATTTTTAACGAGATAATCTCTTGAAAACACATTCAAATACTATTGAATCTTGAAAATTATAGTATTTTTGATCCAGTAGATCATGAAATTTCTTTATTTAGGTTTTTATTAATTTGAACTAGCCAAAATTGTAAAAATAATTGTGTCATTCGAGGAGTGTTGTAAAATGGTTGAATATCTGCCATTATCTATTTTATGAGATAAATTATGAGTGGTTCATGATGAGACAATTGTCATTGGATAATATATTAGAAAAGATCAATACTTGTGGCTTAATGGACAGCTTGTTTTCATAATTGTCGCTTAGTAGACAACTTGCTTGCCTAATTGTTTTGTGTATAAATAGATACCATATGTAATCAATTGAATACACCCAATTTAAGAGCATCCTCTATTTACGCTATTTTTCTTTCTCTCTATATTCTTTTACTTTAGTTCATATTTCTTTTGTTGTCTATATCCTTCATATTCCTACATAAAATTTAGTTCATTTCATTTGATTTACAACACTATACACATTTTTTTTTTAATACATTTTGTCGCGTGGTATTATAAAATTATACGTGATTATTAGTTTTTGTGTTGCACAATGGGAAGGCTTTCAAACTTCTTTTTTCGAAACTCTTGAATATTGTGGTGAATTATAGCTAATGTATCATTCACAATATAATCCAATAGATGTTGATAATGTAACCCAAAATTATAATCTACATCTAATTTATGGGTACACCTATAATTAAAATTGGAAAAACTAATACTAGTCCAGCCAAAAAAAAAAAAAGGAAAAAATAAGTTATGATATAAACGCTCAATTTAATGCCAAAAATGACCTTAATCAAATACTAGTCATAAGGGGTGTGTGTGTGTATACATATACACACACATATATATATATATATATATCTTAATTTAAAGAAAGATTCAACATCTAAATTGTTGAATGAAAGAATAAGAGCAATCCATTAATATATATTAAAAACCCAAAAGCATATTAAAATAAAGAGGACCAGAGAAAGCATGATTAAGGTTGAATTATAAGTGTTTTTATTTTATAATTGATGAGGAAAGTCATTTAAATCCACAATAAATTATTTCATAATCATTTTATAAAAGCAAACTCATTTTAAGACTGCTATCAAATCCACTCAAATTATTAAACAATCACATTTAAAAATTTTACTAAATATTTTTTTATATCAAAATTATTAAATAATCAAATTTTAACTTTTCGAAAACAACACAAAAAGAGCCAAAAATTGAAGTTTCAATGTATTGCTAATGATTTTTTATTAAATAAATTATGAAAATTCTAGCAAATAGTACTAAAACACAAGGTATAGGGAGAATTTTCCTCTTGATAAGAATTGTTATATTGCCGGTTGTGGGAAATAGTTATACAAACTGTATAATTAGTGATTCATCTCTACAAGTTTTAGTAATCCTCTTACCTGTAAATGGGGAGTAGTTATACAAACTACACAATTAGTAATCCATCTAAGGAGTAGTTACACAAACTATGCAATTAGTGATCCATCTCGGCAGGTCCTAGTAATTCTCTTACCTGTAGGGTATTAGTATTTAATTAAAAAAAAACACTTATAATTTTAAAACCACTTGTAATTTTTGTCAACAAAACAATTGTTGTTTTTTAAGACAAAATAAGAACTTTAAATTAGTTTATTAATTAAAAAAATTAATGATCACATCCTAAAATGTGGTTTGATGTTTGATGATCTCTTAGGAATGTAATTAATATTTTAAAGCAAAATAATAATAATGATAATAATAAGGGAGCTTTTAAGAATAAGACAAGTTTAGAAGAAAAATATCATTTCTACACCCTATTTTATATGAAATTCTTTTTGACCTTTCAAACAAACTTATTACATACTATACCCAAGTTACCCATTTTACCCCTAAGTCAAACACCTCATTCAACTAAGAGAAAATGACGAAAATGCCCTTACTCAATCACCCTTAAAATAACGAAAATGCCCCTCCTTCTTCCTCTTCTTCTTCTACTCCATTTTCCTCATCCACGGTTTGCATAAGTGATAAATCACACTTTTTCCATTCTCTGAAAGTTTCTCATCCTGTTTTGTGCACCCACTGAAGGCTCTTTGCACACATTGAAGCTTCTTTGAGCTTCTCATTCTTGCTCTCCAACAAGCCACACACTCAAATTTTTCTCTTCAAGCTTAAAGGTATGTGTTTGTTAATGATTCGTTTTGAAATTTGTTGCTTACATCGCTTTGGTAAATGCTTTATGAGTGATTTTTGGTAGTGATTTTATGTAATGTAAGATCTGATTTGCAAGAAAAGAAAGAAATCGTGGACTGAGAATCTGCGACGACCGGTTTTTGTGCGGGGCTAAAACCCGGAACCGGGTTTTGTGGGGCATTAAAACTCGAAAGAGTGTTTTACCTGGCTAATTCCAAAAACCGGGTTTTATTGGCTATTAAAACCCGGTTTCGTGTTTTAATAGCTCATAAAACCCGGTTTCGGGTTTTAATAGCTCATAAAACCCGGTTTCGAGCAGGATTTTTGTTTTTTTTTTTTTAATCTAAGTTTGATATTAATTTAGGTCATTTGATGTTAGATTTGATTTTATTTATTGGATTTAATTGGTTTGTGATTGAAATGGAGTTCTTTATTTGTTTAGGAAAAAAAATCCACGTTCTGTTAGCTATAAAACACGTAACCGGGTTTTATTAATCAATAAAACCCGGTTTCGTGTTTTATTGAGCATTAAAACCCGGTTGAATGTTAGATTATTTATTAAAACCTGGTTTTATTTAATTTAAGAATATATTTTAAAATTTGAAATGTTTATGTTTATTAAGTGATATTTTTTTTGTTTTTTTTGTGCATTATGAGAGTATGGAAATAAATTATTTTGCTTCAATTTTACAGAAATGAGTGAGGTGACGATAATAATAAAATGCAATGGAGAGTGGAATGGAAATAACTATGTTGGAGGTGAGACATTCATGATAGGAGCCCCAAAGGATGTCAATTTATCTCGGTTGATGGACTTTATTTACATAGTGACCGGTATTGATAGAAGCAGGTGGGACATCCGTTTGTATTATTTACTCCGAGCTAGAGGAATGCCTGCAGTTAAGATACCTATTACGAGCGATCTTAGTATCCGTGGTGTGATTTCAGACAGGAAAGTTGATTACAGAGAGATTTATGTTGATAAAAATTTGAGAGATTCCGAAGTTATAAGGCCTACCGTTCCTCCATATACAACCACCTCAATTCCAGGGAATGTGGGGATAGATGTGGATAGACTTGTAAGTCCAGCTATGCATAACGGTCAAAATTGTTTAGCTTCCTGTAGTGGTAGTAATCAAGTTTCAGCTTCTGTCCTCGCATTTACATCCACAGTAAGTCCAACATGCGACATTGATTATGGTAATAATGATCGTTATGATGAAGATCAGGATATAGATTTTGATAATGATGATGATGATAATGAAATATCAGAAAGTGGAGATGATGATGAGGAAATTAGAGATGATGACATTGAAACAGGAGCTATTGATGATAATAGAGAAAGCACGGAGTATCCAGAGATAAGATTTTCAGGTTCACAATTTGACACTAACCCCTCACAGCCATATTGGAATGTTCCGGGTGTAGATCAATGCGAAATTGAGGGTACTTCAACAGCCATGTCGACTTTCATCCGACGTGATACATTATATAAAGGTGCATTTTTCAATAGTAAATATGAACTGAATGTGGCTGTTGGAAGATGTGTTCTTAATTCCAGGTATCAATATAAGGTTAGACGTTCCTGCACGATTCGATATGAGGCTGGTTGTAAGGATTTGACATGTAGTTTTGAGGTTCGTGCAAGATGCAGAAAGGGTGGTACGATGTGGTATGTGTACAAGTATGTGTCAGAGCACACATGTTGTCAAGACGCCTTCGAGTCACATAGGCGGAGTGTGAAGACTATTGTCATAGCAACACTATATCAGAAAAAGATAGGGCTTGATAGTATTACACCTCAGCTTTTAATGGCAGAAATGTTGGAGCAGTATGGCGTGCAGATTATGTACAACAAAGCTTGGAGGTCTTTGCAATATGCAAAGAAATTAGCATATGGGAAGGCGGATGAGTCATTCCAACAGCTGCCTTCATATTTGCACATGTTAAAAGAAACAAACCCCGATACAATGACAGCAATTATGACTGATAGACACAATCGATTTTTATATTCGTTTTTTGCACTTGGAGCCTCTATTCAAGGTTTTCGATCGTACATCAGACCGGTTATTACTGTTGATGCCACCCATTTGAAAGGTGAATATAAAGGGGTGATTTTTGTTGCTGCATGCAAAGATGGAGAAGAGATGATTTATCCGATCGCTTTCGGATTTGGTGATGGTGAGTCAGACAATTCATGGACGTGGTTCTTAAGTAGATTGCGAGAGAGTATTGGTGGGACACATAATTTTCCATCGGATTTGATTATTGTATCCGACCGTCATAAAAGCATTGGCAATGCAATGAACACCGTTTTCCCTGAAATCCCACACGTGTTCTGTTTCTTCCACTTGAAGCAAAACTTGAAGCAAAGCTGTAGAAAGCAACCAGATGTGATGAAAATGTTTTACCTTGCAGCATATTGTTATACAAGGGATGATTGTGATAAATATTTGGAACAAATTTGAATAGTATGTCCGAATATGCATGAAAAATTGGTTAATGCTGGGGTGACAAAATGGTCACGTGCATATTCGCCAAAAAGAAGATATGGCATGATGACCACTAATATTGCAGAGTCCCTAAACAAATGTATGATGAAAGCACGTCGGTTTCCAATAACAACAGCACATGAATTTTTGAGACATATGTTGCAGAAATGGTACAACGATAGACGTTGTTATGCTGAGAAACTCAGATCTTCGGTTACCAAAACTGTGGAGGATCATGTGAACTCAATGGCTAATGAATCGACGAGTGCCATCGTAACTGCCATCCAACAACCGATCCAGTTCGGAGTCGAACATGAACTAGGCTATGGGTTCGTTCAACCACTTGCGCGGACATGCAGTTGTCGACATTGGGACCTAGATCAGTTACCATGTCATCATGCAATTGCTGTTGCAAGGTATAATTATTTTATTTTGCTAATTTTTGTTTTATAATGTCATATAGTAACATTCTACCTTTGTCATATATATCAGGTTTAATGGTGTTCACTATTATACACTATGTGATGATTATTATAGCAAAGAATCCCTCAAAGGTGCATATGCACGTCCGATCAATCCTGTCCCTGGCCCACAAGATTGGCATGTTCCTACAGAAGTTAAAAGTATGCTTGTATTACCACCTGAAGGAAAAAGACAAGCAGGTAGACCGAAAGAGACACGGATTCCTTCAGCTGGGGAAAGTCGTCGTAAGAAAAAATGTGGAAAATGTGGTGAAATGGGACACAACCGTCTTCGTTGTCCTAACCCCCCTATATCTGCCTTTAGAGGGACTAGCTCAGGAACTGCTGGAGGTGTTGGGACGAGTGCAGAAGCTGTTGGAAGAGGCACTGAAAACCCGGTTTCAGCTACTGAAGTAGGTGTTGGCAACAGTACTGAAGCTATTGGATGCGCTCCGATCAATGAAGAAGCTGCAACAGAAGCTTTGATTGCTGGACGTCCCAAAACCGCTCGAAAATGTCGCCTTTGTGGAGCTACTGGACACACACGACGCCGATGTGATCTACAGTACCCACTTCCACCGTCGGGTGATAATGACAACGATGGTAATCAAGAATGAATAAATTATTTGCAAACTTAATATTTGATTTTATACTTTGTTAATATTTTGTGGTTGTGGCAATGTTATTGGTTGGTTGTGTCAAGAGACAAGGATGATTCACAAACTTGATATTTGATTTTGTATGATGTTAATATTTTGTGGTTGTGGCAATGTTATTGGTTGGTTGTGTCAAGAGACAAGGATGATTCACAAACTTGATATTTGATTTTGTATGATGTTAATATTTTGTGGTTCTGGCAATGTTATTGGTTGGTTGTGTCAAGAGACGAGGATAATTCACAATTTGTCAAGCAAGACAGGTTCTGCACTGACACATAAAACCGGGTTATATAAGGCTATAAAACCCGAATCCGTGATTTAGATCATGACCTTCAATTACTCAAATAACCGGGTTATGTAAGCCCTTTAAACACGAAACCGGGTTATATAAGGCTATAAAACCCGAATCCGTGATTTAGACCATGACCTTCACTTACTAAAATAATCGGGTTATGTAAGCCCTTTAAACACGAAACCGGGTTCTATAGGACTATAAACCCCGAATCCGTGATTTAGACCATTACTTTCAATTACTTAACTAACCGAGTTATGTAAGCCATTTAAACCCGGGACCGGGTTATATACATACACATAACCCGAACTATAAAAAATTAAATCAAAAAGTTACAACCTGTGAGACCGGGTTGTATGGGTCCATTAAACCCGCTCCCGCGTTTTAGTGATTCATAAAACCCGGATTTTTTGTAAATAGAAAGAGAGCGGTAAAAACACGAAATCGTATTTAATGGGAACTTATAACCCGTTTTTTTGCAGAAACCGTATTATATGGGCAAGTTAAAAACGGAGCCGTGTTTCATTTGGTAATAATACCCGGTTATATTCAACTAAACCGGATTACATGGGCAGTTAAAACCCGCGGTCGGGTTTTGTTGGTGAACATAACCCGGCTTTTCGCTTTCATGAATTTAATGTCTTCGATCCAATTCCGAGTAACTTTAAAATGTCTTTAATTTAATGAATTTAATGTAATTGACCATATTACATATCAAATGTCCCATATTATTGCATTTCAAATTATGACAATGGACTTTAAGATGAGAGTAGAACATGCAATCACTAACAAGTTAGATTGAACAATGGAAGTTGTCCAAAATATGGTACCAAAGTCATTTGTAATTTAAATTAAAACGATTCGAATTAAGTTTGATGAAGAGAACTACAAAAGCATAATGAAATCAAGGTAAAATACTATAAAAATTTGATAATCCGGTTTTATGATCCAATAAAACACGGAACTGGGGTTTTTATGATCGTTTAAACCGGTTATATTTGAATAAACCGGATTAAATGGGCCCTTAAAACCTGCAACCGGGATTTATGCATATACATAAACCGGTTTTTTAATTTCAGTTTTATTTTCTGCTTCGTTTTTTTCTTCTAACGTTTCCCCTTGACTTTAAAATGTTTTTAATATAATGAATTTAATGTAATTGACCATATTACATATTAAATGTCCCATATTATTACATTTCAAATTATAACAATGGACCTTAAGATGAGAGTAGAAGATGCAATCATGCATGTGTTCAAAATGTGTCCAAAGTCATTTGTAATCTCAATTAAACGGATTTGAATTAGTTTTCGATGAAGAGAACTACACAAGGTTCATGAAATTAAGGTAAAATACCATAAAAACGTTAGGTACGGATTTTATGAGTCGTTTAAACACGGTACCGGGTTTTATCAAAGTTTGTAAACCGGTTATATCTTAATAAACCGGATTACATGTGCCATTAAACCACGGGAACGGGTTTTGTTACTGTATGTAACCCGGTTTGTATCGTGTACTATTTTTTCTCATATACTTCAGAACCGGGGTTTAAAATACATTTAAACACGGTTTCGTGATGTAAGGGCCATTATAACCCAGTTTTTTCCGTGTACTATTTTTTCTCATTTACTTCAGAACCGGGTTTTAAAATATATTTAAACACGGTTTCGTGATGTAAGGGCCATTATAACCCGGTTTTTATACTGTACTATTTTTTCTGATTTATTTCAGAATCGGGTTTTAAAGTATATTTAAACACGGTTGCGTGATGTAAGGGCCATTATAACCCGGTTCTGAAGATTTTGCAAAATCCACATTTTATGACATTGGACCAGCTTTTGTGTTTGTTGTCTAATAAAGGCATTTGGAGAACAACCAGTTTGAAGGATCAATTCCCGAATCATTATCGCAACTTGATAAACTTCGAGAATTGTAAGTTTTTCAACTTTATGAAGCTGCCGACACATTTTGGGTACACACAATACATCATGCATACATTCATGTACACTTTGTACATATTTCACTAGCCAAATAGATAGGTTTATCCACTTTTCTTTTTGTCAATGTTAATGGAATGACAAAATACTTTTTTTTTTTTTGAAAAGGGAATGACAATATAGTTTTAGCGAAATTGTATCCTAGTATATGAATTAAAGCACATGGATTTTAATAATCAATAATCACCCAATTAACAATACACATCCAACATGTAATAATACAGGTCCAATGTCACTCTTTTTCTTGTTTGTATAGTTGTTATGAACTTTTTTTTTAATTTTTCCCTTTATTTTGCAATTGCCATTTTTTAAAAATTTCAGCAGTATAACGGCTGTTTTTCTGAAAATCCGACCCTGCAAAATATTCATAGAAAACATTTACACTTCTACCAATTAATTTTCTCAACTTCTGGGCCTCAGGCCCTATTTTCTTTCCACAATCAACCGCAAACATGCAATTACAATTTAAATCTATAAATGTAACTAAATGCATTGCATTTCAATCATATATTATATTACCTTCATTGTCTAATGTCCACAAACCACAATCATCTATTTTGTATTCTGGTGTAGAAAACATATAAACATCATATGCCATATCTCTCCTTATTCTACGGGTGTCTTCTAAACTATGGTGAGACTTCCATTCATGCTCCTGAGACTTTAAAAGATCGTGGATAAACATCGCGCAATAGGCTCCACAACTATTCCTATATTAATAGGAAAAGATGTTAGATGATTATATAAAAAATTTATATAATGAAGTTAGGATTTTAAACAAATGTGAGATTTACCCATCAGCTTGTTGAGGCACATTTGCCATATTGACACGCTCCACGTCCCATATTTTCTCCACGGCGGGTGTAGATACTTCGTTTTGCTCATAAAATCCAATCGACCGCAAGATAATCGGTATAAAACATGCAAGCGGCTGAAGGATCTGCTTCCACTGCTTAAAGTCTATTGATTTCATGGAATCATACACCACTATCTTCTTCTCTGTCAGGCACACCTTACAAAGGACCCAATGCATTTGCGACAAAGAACAGGGGACCAACACCTACAATTTAGAAACATTATTAGTATAGCATAACTGTGAATGTTCAATTAAAAAAAAAAAAAAACTAACATCAGAAACTTACATTTTCAGTAGATTTCCAAGGTATTTTTGCGTCTCCCATGCCAGTAGCACAATGTTTCCAAGAATCTGCCACGACAGCCGTAGACGGATCAAACTCAATGTTCTTTGTGATGTATGTAGCGTCGAAAACACGCACTAAATCCGCCTGCACCAACAATAAAATTATACATGTTATACTACAAATAATTAAATAAATATACAAACAATGAATATAAAACAGAACGGTAAATACTTACAAAAAAGTTTGTCCCGTGGACTGCATATCTACAATCATTAACCTCGTCCCACCACCAGTGAATCTTCCCTTTCTTCCGCAAGCAACTTAAATAGCCATCAATATGAATTCCTGTCAACCACTCTTTAACATCCTCAATGGTACGAAGCATATCCGGGGTGCATGGTACCGGATAATCATCAATAATGCGCCTAAACAAAAAAAAAATAATTATAAAGTATACCACTAAAACAATAAACCGGATTACAAAACGTAATAATGTTTTTTATTCATACCGAAGGTTTAAAGAAGAAGTTCTGTACATCGTGTACACATCGGGTACAGTCTCTACTCCTACTTCCACCACAGGCTCCGCCACTTTCTTTGACTCTTTCTTTTTCTTTTTCGCCTGTATAGGATCAATGTATGGTGTCCTACAAGATACTGATGGCTTAATCTTTCGCTTGCCCCGTTCATGAATAGTCTTTCTCTGAAATTTAAATAAATTCACAATTTTAATTCACAATTTTAAATCAATGCATAAAACTAGGACGATCAAATAAATATAACTTTTACCTCAACATCACCAATATCAATATCCCCCTTCGATTCCTGAATGTGGATGGGCGGGTCCTGCTCTTGGTCCACAATGTCATGATCTTTCCCTACTACTTCTGAGTCATGGATATGGATGGGTGGGTCCTGCTCCTGTTCATCAATGTCATGATCACCCTCGGACTCATGATGTGCTGACTCATGCATGTGTTCGTGGTGGCCCTGTTCCTCGTTCTGTTGGAAACTGTGATGATCACTCCCTATTCTATCATCATGGAAGTGCAAGTCATCATCCTGAACTCGGATAGAGCTTTCAGCAACATCATCATCCACATGCCTACTAATTTTTAGGTGGTCTTCAACCCTTTTCAGCCTCTTATCCATATTACGCAGCAATCTTTCTTGTGTTTGCTGCATCCCCAAAATATTCTCCAATAGCTTCATTATCTTGCCAACATTCGTCTGAGGCTCCTGCAAATAATTAAATCAATATACATATATATATATACATCATATAAATTACATTTAAAATATGATCAATTAAAATAATAAATTACGTACACCTAAATTTAAATTACAATTAATTTAATTATCTCATTTTTTTACCTGAGGGCGAGACGATCTAGGAGACGACCGTACATCATGCGCACTTTTTGTCCTTGGCTCCCTCTCTTCATCCTCATTCTCTTCCTCTTCTTCCTCACCAGCTGCTTGCTCATCATCAGCAACATCACCCTCAACACCATCATCACCTGAAATATCATCATCATCATCATCATCTTCACCCCCCCCCCCCCCCCCACCACCGTGTTTCCACACTTTCTCTCCAACCGAATGTCGGAGGTTCAAGGACTTCCAATAATCCGTCTCTCTCTCATCGTCGGTGGGCACAAGAATCCTCCTCGCTGCAATACACTACAATACATATATACATAGTTAATATATTGCACCCATAGATAGCAAACGAATGGAAACAAATTTAGGTTAAGATAGGGTAGACACTAACAAGGTGAAGCTCACTCCTCCATCTTGCTGAATTCCTTCTGATCCTCTTATTACAATGCCAATTCCTAAACCTTGGTAAATCAGGATCACCTCCTATTCTGTTCCCTACCTTGTCATCTAAATATGGGAACATTTCAACAAGCCACCACTATAATACATAATAAACAAAAAACAAATATATCATTAAAATATAATTAAATAAATAAATTAATAAATATATACATAGACAAAGAACAATTTTCAATAATAATAAAGAACATATACTAAGGGTTATACCTGAAATGCCCAAACAAACCCATAGGCATTGACTGTTCGTCCATTTACAAGTCGTTCCTCAGTAATCACCTGTCGAAGGTGGTCGAGAAGTATACTATACGACATTGTACCCCAGGGGAACGCATTCCATGCTTTTTGGTCCTCTATCATCACCCACAACGCCTTATCCACCCCTTGACGCTCATCTAGGCCGTAAAATAGTTGAAAAGCTATAACTAAATTAGCCAACTTGAAGGTGTCCTCGACATTTATATTCGCTCGTGACTTGAGCATTAGGACAATAGCTTTCACTGACGGTGGAATTCCTTTGAAAAGTCGCCATAGAAGACTATTCTTATCATTTTGTCGTGCCTTAATGGTTTTTACATCAATATGCCCGAATGGCAACCCTGTTACCAACAAGAACTCCTGCTTTCCAAACCTATATGGTTGCCCTCCAATTTCAAACCACATCTCATCGGGCCTAGCACGGGGAAATTCCAACTCTCTAGCAAGAATAGTTACAATCAAGGGGCAAACCAACAACTGATTGTGAGCTATCTCTACGTAATATCTGAATGGGGTCTCACCTAAAAATTGCTTAAGAAGTTCTCTTTTTTCAAGAGCTGCTTTTACACCAGCAATTTCTTTGAAACTACAATGTGTACTTAACGTCATCTCCGGGGGAACAACTTGTGTACTCCATTTATAATTGGCCTGCATCTGTACACAACCAACAAAAAAAAATAGAATTAGTTAATTTAATTGATATAGTTTACTTTAATAAGACTTAATTACTAAATATCTTCATTCATTTATTAAACTAATTTCAATTAACAAATAAAATTAACATATTACAATTACATTAAATCAAATTTAAAATTTCTTTGATTAATTTCATCTTATTTTTTTATTTTTACTTTATATTTCATTTATTTGAATTTATTATTTTTATCACATTGATTTAATATTCTTATTTTAATTAATTACATTTCAATTTTCTAACTTAATTAAAGTTTATAATTTAATTCCCTTATTTTCCAAGAAAATATTAATTATAAATTCACAAACATTAAAACAAAAACCGGGTTTTGTGCCCCCTTAAAACACGGTTATAATTTTACCGGGTTATAATGACAACTTAAACCCGGGTTTAACTAAAATACGGTAATTGCTAAAATCGTGTTTTAAGGATTCATTAAACTCGGTTTTTGGGAAAACCGTTTTTTATCGAAGATGTAATAAAACACGGTCAATCCGAAAATCGTGTTTTAGGCTGCATTTAAACCCGGTTTTTCAAAAATTCCGTCTTTTATGCATCAATATAACACGGTCCAACCCAGAATCGGGTTTCAAGGCTGCCTAAAACGCGGTCTCTATCATTTCCGTGTTACTTACGGGCACAAACGGTTTTTTCCAGAAACCGTGTTTTGTGTATCAACAAAAACCGGTTTTTTCCAGAAACCGTGTTTTGTGTATCAATAAAACACGGTTTCGGTGTAAAACCATCTTTATTTGAGCCTCGCTAGAACACGGACGATTCTGAAAACCGTGGTTTAATCAGCCTCAAGACACGGTTTTGGAAAAGACGAGTTTTATGGGTGAACATTAAAGACGACGTTTCACTCAAACCGTGGTTTATAGATACAGAAAACACGGTTTGAGGAAAAACCCGTGTTTTCAGCATCCACAAAACCCGGTTATGTATCTAGCCGTGTTTTAACGAAGAAACCGTGTTTTGTGGCCTCACAAAACACGGTTTTGTACGTTCTGGAAGCAAAAACCCGTTCCCACACTTCGTCTTCCTCGACATTATACATCACTAAAAACACTCATTCACATCCCAATCCATCCAAATACATGCAAAACCAACCATACTAAACTACTCCAACATAAAAAACACAAAAAATCGATTTCTACGAAAGATTAAAATGGGTATGATTGTTGCGTACCTTCGGCAATGGAGGTGGCGAGCAAGTTCGTCGGCGGTCTGAGGACGTCGGCGAAGGTCGGGAATGGTGCGATAAGGCCGGAGATGACCGGTCGGCGACGCCTGCTCTCAGATCGAAAACCGGGTCGTGGAGGTGTGATGAAAACGGTGGAGATTTGAAACGGTGGAGATTTGATTTGGGTGACTGATTGGGTGTTGTGGGCTCTATTTTATATGAGGGCATTTTCGTAATTTCGCTTCTGAGCTTTAAGGGTATATGGGTCAAATTACACTTAAGGGTAAAATAGGTAACTTGGGTAGACAAGGCAATTAGTTTGTTTGGGAGGTTAGAAAGGAAATTTTTAAATTGGAGGGGTACAAACAAATTTTTACTTTTTATAATTGCCATTTTTGGTATTTTTCACTAATAATAATGGATGTGCCCACTTTCCCTCTCTCCTACAGAAATTAGTGGGCCTCCCTTAGAATTTGGAATATAGGAAGAAGTAATCAGCTAATTGCACGCCCCAAACAAACAATCAATGGTATGGGCCTTTACTTATCTGGTGAATGGCAGATTCGGCCTTAATGAACAACATGCGGCCGAGCCCATTCCCATTAAGAAGATGTTTGTTTTTCAAATACAAGGTCACAACAAATGAGTTTCAGATAAGTCATTTTGTCATGATCTCTGTGGGATTATTTATTTATTTTTTTAATAAGTAATGAAATTAAGATAAAATTTTAGACGAATCAAAAACCAAAGATTGGTTATGGTTAATTAATTTATTATTTTTTTTATATTTTTGGAATCGATAAATATAATTAAAACTAGTCACAAAACATTATGCTACCTCCATCTTTCCTTTTCCTTTTCCTCTCTTCAACGAATTAGGTTGTTGAAACCATGAAATTATCGTCTGCGACCCAGGAATATGTAAATTGTACATATATTTGATTTCTAACCCACCTTTTTTTTCTTTTTTAAATGATACAATGACTGGGCAAACTCTCAAAAGAGAAAAGAAAAAATTAATGAAGAATATGAGCTCTCTAACTTTCAGAAACGAGAAGACTCTCTAACTTTGAGGGAGCATCAGAAAAGATATATCCTTCACAAACATTCCAAGAGCGCTTTTCGCCAACCAGTTTGCAATGTTATTTGCATCACGAAGCACCAAAAGGATCTTAACATGCTAATCATTTTTCATATCATTCCAAATAACCCATATTACAGATTTATAACAAATGGGAGCATGATCCAATTATGTTTGCGGATCCTTCAACTTATTGTTTGTGGCGTGATGCACTTCAACCATACGATTTTATGACACCAATTGTGTTTAAAGATTTAAACCATTCAATGTGTTTTAGAATTCTATTTTTAATATCAAACACTGACAGTGACAAATCCAAAAAATTTGTTCAGAGGGAACACATGAATAAAGTAATAAAAATATCGAAAATTAAAATTATATTAAATGTATAATGTTTTTATAAAATAAAGTTCGATAATATAATATAGTTCAAATAAAATGAAAAAACATATCATACTTAAACAAACCAAGTAGTCTTACACAAAAAAATTCTAATGAAATAATTAAATAAATAAAAATGAAAAAAAAAAGTGAAAAAAGAAAAAACAACATACACTACCTAAAGTTATAATAGAGTAAAACTATAAAGTAAAAAATATATATTAAGAAAAAAATTAATCAAAATAATATATGTACAATTTTAATGTAATAACTTAAATCTTAAAATTTAGGATTTTAGGATTCATCTGTGAGAAATATATTAAAAAATTATTAAAAAAAATAATAAATTTAGTAGGCTAACTAATTCTATTTATATCAACTATATAGTGAAGTCAAACTATCGCAAATTCCAAAATTAGGTTGTTTGGTTAGAGTCATTCTGTCTAAGTGTTTTGAACCAAGGTTTGAGCCCCAACAACCACCACAATGTTCTGCATAATTTTTGAAAAAAAAAAAATGGTACAGTTTAGGAATGGAACGAAATCAAACCCCACTCTCCAAACTCCATGCCATCAATGCAATTCGATTTTAATGATGTTATTCACTTCGTCATTTATATATATGTATATATTTCAAAAATTATGCTACAGTTTAGGAAGGGAACAAAATTGAACCCCACTGTTTTGTAAAATCCAAACTCCATGCCATCAATGCAATTCAATTATAATGATGCTATTCATTTCGACATATATATATATAATATTTTTATAATTAGATATATCTGATTTTAAAAAATAAGGACCAACCAATCAAATTCATCAATTATATTTAAAATAAATAAATAAAAAAATTTGTTTTAAAAGATAAAATCAATAAATAAATTTAATTGATTAATTATTTATTTTAAAATTAAATATATCTAATTATAAAAGTTTTTATATATTTATTCTCTAAATTTAATTAATTAAAAAAAAATTAATGAGGGGATGTGCCCCCTTAAGACCCAAGATAGGTCCGTCCCGGTACGCTGACAATTAATGGTGCACCAAGAGGTGAATCACAGTAGACACCACTACGAACGTGGTCTTGCTTCATTGATTTGGCTACATCAAATTTATTTGAACAACTATAAGTGGTACAAAAATCCATGTGCATGAGCCGGTCCCTCGCCAACCTCTTTAAAATCTGTGTACGTTTCTAAATTCTACCCTTGCTTTCATGTTGTCACAGACACCAGTTGTGTACGGATATGGGTACATGAATTCTTCATTCCTTAATACTTCAACCAAAAAAAATTATATTTTTTAATTGATCTAGCATCCTTGTGAATCATCAACTTATGTGAACGATGTTATGATCATGTTTATAAGAAAATTGAGACACATTATATGCATTTATTGTTATTATTATTTTTTACCTATTTTACTCCTGTAAGTACAATTATCATACAAGTATGTATAGCGAGTAAGGAATTAAATGTATATTTTATCTTGTTAAAAACTTGTAACATATTTACATTATTTTTATAATGGACGCTTAAAATTTGTTTAGTAATATCTCTTTATTGAGTTATTATTTACTTTAAATGTACTTTAATAAAAATTCAAATCAATAAGGGATTGGAATTTGTATTTTAAAAGACAGTAAAAGAAGGGTGAATATGACAAATTTTCTAGCCTAAGAAGGTGTATTGAGGGCATGTTGAATGAGTATGTATGTGGGTTTAAACTGAATAAACTTGTAGATAAGTGATTAGGGACCAAGACGCAAAGAAAAAAAAAGCAGGAAATCTTAATTGTATATTCTATGGTCTACTTTTGGAGAAGTCACAGTCTTTTAAAAAGGGTATATATATTGTAGAGAAAGGGAGAAATAAAAAAAGAAAAGCAAAAAGCTGGCATGTGCTCTTGCATGTGGGTATGAAGCTACAAACAAATTACGAAAGGGGTAAATTTTAGCTAACACATGCACCCAAGAGCACTTTTCTGGATTCCATTTCGATATCACATATACAAATTATTATGATTATTATTTTGTCCATTGAATAATGGAAAGTAGTTGGGGTCGTGTTAGACTCACTATTTTAATCTACTTCAATCATGAACCCAAAGAAAATTAGATAGAATTCTATACAAATTGGAGCAATCTATTCAATAATTTATGAAAATCGACAACATTTTAGTAATATATATCTATATATAGAGATAAAAAAAAAAAACCATAAAACCAAATATAGATTAGGGTTAATTTTTTTTTTTTTAAGTAAAGAATTGTCAGGATCTGTCGAGATTAATCATTGATAGTGCGATCTAAATACCCACAATCAGAAGTTGCCTACTCTCTTACAAGAAGAGACTCACACTCACATCTTGTATTTTAATAAAATAGGATGGAACTCGAATATTTGACGTTTTAGGATTAAAAGAAATATTTAATTACTCTTATTATAAGGTGATGTATAATAAGGGTTAATAATCCGTTTCTTACATTATAAATTATAACATTTATTTTCAACATTTAGATTTTTTTTTGACGGTTATATATGTAATAGAACAAAATCACTATTATTGATAAGTTTTGTTTTTGTTTTTTTGTTCAGTAACTAGATAGATGCCAATTTCAAGTTTGATACTTCACCATTTTAGTCCATGTGGTTTCTAGCATACATATGATTAAAGTTACTGGAAGATGCCCGGGGTGTCCATTAAAAACAAAGACTGTTTTGGATCCAACAAGCGTATTGGTTTGAATAGAATAAGAAAAAAAATACAAAAAAAATCTTCTGCTTCTCGTCTTTGCTGCTTTTGTGAATAGTTTTTGGCCTCCAGCATCACATGTATGATGATCTGTTATAAAAAATATAACCAATAATGTGGTTGTTAAATTTGGAGTTTCTTAGATTCTTGTGCAGAGAAATTTCTGAGCAGTAAAGTACAGAAACACAACATTTGAGTCAACTTTTACAGGTTGGTTTCCTATTTTTAATTACATTATTTTAATGTTATTTATAGGAGATACAAATGAATTCAAGTTATCGTGTAGAAAGGAGGCACAGAAATTTAGATGTGCTATAACTGGATGGATTCCTAATCTGTGAGGACCATTTTGATAAAATAAGTAGATTTTTTTTTTAAAAAAAAAAAAATTATGGCTAGAGAGGTTTATAAAATATTATATTGAAATTTTTTTATAAAACTTAAAATTATCTGAATCAATCTATATACAGTTTACATTAAATTTTGTAACTATTATAAGAAAATGTATTTTGTAAGGTAGGGCAAACCTCAACGGAGAGAATTAAAATTTTCCATAATTATAGAAAAGAAAGAGAGAGTAGAGGTAATGGATGTGTGGTTTTTGCAGTTAGAGAAATTAATTATTGTCAACTAACTTCAAATAAAGGGTGCTATTTTTTGCTTTATATTGAAGAAAAAGAGGAGCTCTAATTAACAATTGTAGGGCTTTTTAGAGTTGCCAAGCCACTCATGAAATTATGTATGGTCAAAATCCCATCACTAAAAATGTTGAAAGCAACTCTCTCCACTCACTGCTCCTTGACTACTGCTTCTTGTCTTGGAATCTGGGCCAAGGCCTTTTTTCAATTTACCAAAATGTCCTTTTTCTCTCTCATCCCATGTATCCCCTGTCTAAAGAGAGAAAATGTGTCTCCTGACACCGCTCCCTCCATCTACCAGTCTTCTTTTAGTTGCGTCTCTGGTGTTTCAAACTCTGAATTGTCATCTGCTTGAATGACTCCCTTGAGTCAAGTATAAGAAAATATCCCATGATTGAAAACTAAACCCATTAGACATGCTATACTTAAGAGATAAAATAAATAAATAAAAATAAACGCATGGATCTTATGATCATAACTTAACTCCCACTGCATGTAATTATTAGCATTATGATTTTTTTCTCAATATTCAGCAAAGAAAGAGATTCAAATTGCTCATATAATATTTAATCTTAATAAGTTTTGAGAGATTTTTGACCTATTTAGTGTCATATTAAAAAAAACAAAAATCATATCAAATCATATCGATGTAATGTTTGATTTCATAGATGACATGTCCAATTTCAAAAATATATATTTTTTTAATTTTGACATATTACACATACATATTATAAATACATATAACACCATCACACATTTGGAATTAATTCTAAGAAATAGACCATAACTAAAGCTCCCAAAAATAAGAGCAAAGCTCCTATTTTGAATCAACTCTAAGAAACAGGTCAGATCTAGAGCTTCCAAAAGCAGGAGCAAGACTCCCATAAGAAGGAGAAAACACTCAGAAGAGGAGAAAAACTATCATAGTTTTATGATCTGAATGAGTCGAATTGTAACCTTAACAAGCAAGGACAAGATGTTGCTACCACTGTTGCAACATGTCAGACTCAATTTCATAAATAATATTAATTATATAAACTTAAATTTTCATATAATATAAAGTTGAACCCGATAGATTTATTTTTTTTTTTTGAAGTAAACTTTATAGATTTACTTGAATACCAGCCTTTATTGGGTTTTCTTCTGAATAGCTCTTTATCTATTTGTTTACCATGTATTTATCATTTTTTAAAAATACATTTCAACCGCATCATTAATAATCTTGAGTTGGAAAGACCAAAAATTTTTGGTCATGAATATCTATTATATCATAGACTGTATAAGTGTTGATGAGAAAAGTGCAACTTCATAGGTCATCTTTTATGCATAGATTAGTTAATTATTAATAGGTAGGCAACAATGAAAAAGTTGGAGGGACACTGGGACACATTATCGAAAAGATGCCTACATAAAATAGTACGATAAAAAAATAACAAAAAGCCAAATCAGAAAAACGACAAAGTGAAAAAGAGATAATTGTAAAGCATGTAGCTTCTATTTTGGATTGGCAGAAACATGAAACTTAGTGGCTAAGGCAGCTCAACTTTTGCAAATTTTTCAGATTGATGAGTTGGATGAAATTGGTAGGGCATGGAGTATATGCTGATGTATTTTCATTTTTTCATGCTGATGTATATTTTTTAGTATGTGATATGACAAATGAATTTACAGATATCTATGACAATATAACTAGACCAATTAATAACTATTGAATTATGTTGATATAAATTGATAATTCCATGAAATTACACCAAACTATTAAGGATTTTTAAAAATGGAACCAAATAATTATAATGAGTTATAATGGCACGTGAATTACCAAGCTTACCGTTCATTATTGTAATCTCTTTATTCTTTCTTCTTTTTTATGAGCTTTGGTCAAATCAAATGGTTTCTTTTCTCCTTCCTAGGTTAGATTAAATCATTCTTTTTCATTCGGTGTCTCACTCATCTTCTTCACTCATTGTCACTCTCACTCACTCATCATCGCTCTTGCACACTCAAGCCTCCTCTCTCGTTGGAGCTCATTCGAACTAAAAACGCAACTCTTAGATACAAACAGTTCGTGCGAACTAAGACGGTTTATGTAAGTTGAGACAGTTTGCTTGTACTTAAACAGTTCACATGGAAAGACAATTTATAAGACCTGTCATGTGAACATTGATAGTTTTGTCTTGAAAAATGTTAAACAATGTTTTTGTACTATTATATCTCATTTTAATAGTTGAGTGTCATTTTCCAAACTCCGAAATACTTTAGTGCCAAAAAAAAAAAAAAAAAAAAAAAGAGGAAGCCTGATAGAAATATTTAGGGGTCGAATGATCCTGGTGGAATAAAAAAAATTAAACATCAATTTCGGTAAAAATATTTAGGGGTCTAAATTTATGGAAATATCAGTGAAACTATGAGAAATATTGAGAATATTTCAAAAGATCAAAAATATTTGAAGATATTTTTTTATATCAGGCCATCCCTAAATACCCAAAAAAAAAAAAAATCGAAAATATATTGAGTATAGTTTTGATATTTAATTCTTTAGATGGAGTTACCACAACATAATACTTTTTCCATTGATTTTGAAGGGTCTATAGAACTATTTAAACTGTCAATATGTAAAATCAGTTGAAAATTAAAAATATTGAAAATAACTTATTTTTCTATATATTTATTTTTGTATGCATATTTATTTTATATCGAATCCTCTCATTATTTTGAAAAATATATATTTTGTACCGTGAATCAAACACCTGTAATATTCATATTAATTATTTCAATACCACAAATTCCCATATTTTCCATTAAATATTGTTTAGCCAATTTATCAAGAGACAATTGTAAAATAAAATTACATGTACCCTTGATTGAGTGGTGTACATCTTTCCTTCTATGTTTATAGTTTAGCTTTAATTCTGATTATATATATTTTTATCGTTATGAGAGTAATTATCATTGAGTGTAACGGGAGTACATTACTAACCCACTTTGAAAACACATCACTAGCCCTCGCTTAACATATTTAGACAAATAATGTTATATTCTGACTTTCTCTTCTTTTCTCAAACAACATCATTGATTAATTTCTTTGTGGACCAAGATTCTCTACTAATCTTAAATTTTAAATCTCTCATGATGTATCAACACTATTAACTAAACCTAATTTAGGTTTATTCACGTTTCAATCACGATTAATTATAAATATTAGCATAAAAATATATAAATATTTAATTTAATTTAAATAAATATTTGGAATATCAACCAAGGATTTAAAATATAAAACACAGCAAAAGTTTCCCCAACTCTCTTTCTAAACAACTCTAAAGAGTGCTAGATACAAAAAAATCAGTGAAAGCTCTTCTCAATGTAGATCTGTAACTGTGAAGTGATTTCTTGTCGATTTCTCCTTTTTTTTTTTCCCTCTACATAGCTTTTTCTATTAGATCTAGGGTTTTTAAGGATTGAATTCAAAGATTTTTTAGATCTATCCCTTATAAACCGATTTGATATACAGATTGGGTCTTCCAAATAGTCTCGGTCAGAGTTTGTTTTTGTTTTAGTCTCTCCTTTGTTTCTTGTAGGTGTTGTGGGGATTTTAAAAGTTGGATCCAGATATAAAAAAATGTCTCTTTTTGTAAGGTTGGAGGCTGATGACTCACATTTTTGGGTGAAGTTCCTTGATGGCCAAAAGCATCGGTGATTCTCGGAATGTTTTACTATGGATATGGTGAAGCATTCAATTTCTTCAAGAATGTTATTTTAGTGGCTTTCTCCAAACCTTTGAAAGGTAAGTTTCATCATATTTGATTGCTTTTGGGAATATTTTCTTTGCTTTGCTGTTGTCGACGTGGGGAAACGGTCGACGGAAGATCTCAAGCCCAATACCTGCAATCACAAAGCGCACCAAAGAGAGGAGAAGGGAAGAACAAGAAATTTATACACAGATTTTTACGTGGTTCGGCAATGGTGCCTACATCCACGGGTCACTTTCAATATATTTTTTCAGAGTAACTGTAATACTAAAAATCTCAAAGTTCTCTCTCCTTTACAATAGAAAATCTCCTCTATTTATAGAGGTGGGGAGATACGAAAAAGTGTAGTACACGTAAAGAAATCAACTACTCTGACATAGCATTTATTGCATTGACTAACAACTCTGTCATAGTCATACTGCATTAATTGCTCATCGAGATCTGGAATATCATGGAGCTCGCTGGTACGAGACCTGAGAGCTGAGAGCTGCGAGCTCGACCTGCGAGCTGAGGTGCGAGCTGCGAGCTCGACCTGCGAGCTGAGAGTTGGAGGCTGAGGAGCTGCGAGCTGAGCTAGCTAAGGAGTTGCGAGCTGAGCTAACTGAGGAGCTGAGACCTGAAGCCTGAGAGCTGGATCCTGCGAGCTGATAGCTGGGCCAGCCCATTTGATTGGTTATTTGGGCTTTTACTAGCCCATTTTTACAGTCCCAAAAATAGGTATAACAGGTATAACATAAGCCCCCCAGCTCCTAGTGTGATTTTCATACTGAGAGCTTGAGCTTGCTAGTAAAAGCTTATGTGTCTTGTCTTGCCTTGACATTTTTCAGATTTCGTCCCATTTTGTGGTGACTCTACTGAAGCTGCTGATCTTGATATATTTTTCTGAGGCCTTTTATGATTGTGCTTTGTTCCCTTAGCTTTTTCTACGAATAGAACATCTAGGTGATCAATATGTTAATCAATGTATTGCTCAAGGGTAAAGATACCTTATAAGAGCTTGGAAGGTCACTTGACCATCATTGGCTGTGGTTCCAGATCATAACTCGATCCAGGAACTCAGCCAGCATAATATATAAAGACATTGTTGCGAACTATGCAAGGGTCGGAACCTCGCTTGCCATAACAGCTTGTCGAACTACGTAGGGGGCTATGACTTTAGCTAACAACGCCGGCTATCTCCAGTGGATCGAAACCTCAGTTAAGATAGCGAGCTGTCTAGTAGGTCATAACCTTTTCTATCATAGCGACGCGCTTTTACGAATTGTCCGGTAGGTCGGCCTCAGCTAACAGTGTTATAGCTAGCTATCTCCAATGGATCAAAGCCTCAGCTAAGATAGCGAGCTAGTGAGCTGTCTAGAGGGTTGCGACCTCAACTAATAAGTCGCGTAAGCGCTTTTTCATAGCATGATTTTAAGAAATCAATAAGGCAACTGTAATACAAAGCATTGAAGAAAATTCATATCTTCTATTGATTTCTTAAATTGAATTACAAATTAGGTACATGACCTGTTTGGAGCAATTGTAATGTGGATGCATTGAGGGTTCATGTCTAGCTTGGGAGCTTGCTGGGGCTGCTATTGTAACACCCTCCACCCGATTCCCATTCGGATGGAAACCCGAGTCGGAGGATGCTACCTTAATCGATGTATTCGTTATTACTTTACATAAATGTACAAAATAAAAAAAAATTTCTCGAAAATCCGGCAGAGTTTCCTCTGTTTTTCTGAAAAATCCAAAATTATAAAAACCTGTAATTTAAGAAAACAAACACTTCTAAAATACATTCATTTTCTCAACTTCCATTTCGGATCCTCCGTCCGACTCCAAAATCACTTCACCATACAAACATTTATAACCACAATATTTAATAAAAATCATATTCATCAAAATTAAAAACAATCAAATGATAATTAAGAATTTTCTTTATAAAATTATTTTACAAACCAAAAAGCTTTCTTCACCATCAATATACATCCTTATTTATAAAATCTTGTAAATTCATATTACATGTATATGCATTTCCATATAATTAAACACCACTGCGCAATACTATAAGTAAAACTATCAAGGATGGAGGGATGTGACTTGCAGAAAGCGCGACAACCATCTTCTCGTCTATCCTTATTTACAGCGTCCAAATTTAACCTACGCGTGGAAAATCCAACGCGCTAAGTATTTCTACTTAGTGGGTGTACACTAATTTAAATTTCATCAATTTCAAAGATACAAGATTTTAAAGCAGAATTTCACAGTTATCAAATATTCATAATAAATCATAAAGAAATCAATTTACTAGTAACCGCATACATATGAAATGCCTAAAAATCATTTTCCAAATATGACTCTACCAAACCAGATTTCACAATTTTCACATTTTCGTCAAGAAATGAAATAAAGATTAAATCCCATTTCGTAGAAAATTATCGTGTTGTCAAATAAAATTCCCCAAATCTCAATTTTTTTATTATTTCATCAAAATCATGTTATCGTAACACAAAATTTCATAATTTTCAAGCTTTTATCAACATTCTTAAATAACTTCATTTATTAATAATTACATGTATACAACCCATGAAATTGTTTTCAAGCATATTAAGAATCAAACTTCTAAAATGCTCAAACTTTTATTAAAATTCACAATTACGTCAAATTATCAAGAATTGCACATATAAAACAAACAATTTAAATTCCTCGTCTCACAAAAATATCATTGGGTAACACCACCCTTTTATGTTTTTCTCAAAATACTAACATAATACGTAAATAATTTACTTTATTAATAAAAGCACATATAAATCACATAAAAGACTTTTCTAAACATTTCAACGTGATACCTTCGAACTTGTATGTTAAATCACAACGACAGCACATTATTAACAAATACATATCTATATGCACATAAAAATCATTTTCGAACATAGTTATACGATTTTCATTTAATAATTTTCTCAGTGCCCTTCGTAAACTCTGACACGATACCATGGACTGGAAACGGGTTTCACGTATCCCCCGGCATCGGACACTCGGTGACTACCCGCCGGAGCACGTTTCATATAATACACAAATTCTGGGACCGGACACTCGGTGCCTCGCAAGATCCATGAATTTCGTATCACATATATAAGCAAATCGGTGCAGTACTGCTATAATCATCCTATTGGCATGCCAACTACCAATCCCCACCTACCAATGTTCAGGTTTACTCGGGCCCTTATAATTTCATTTATTATTAAAAATTTCATATTTTCACAACTTTTCTTTCTCAACAAAAATTCTCATTCGGAAAACTCAGAACACTTTTTCAATCAAAAAATATATATTTCTCATTTATTCAAAGCATCATAACACATCATTTCTCATTCAAAAGTGACTCATCAATCTCATCAAAATCGTTGTGCCCTTCTTCCGATATACATTCGGTCAAGGCACTAACGTATTTATTTATTTTCGTTTCTTTTTCATTTTCATTCGAAAGTTATTAAAAATCACAATTCAATACCATTTGATAATAAATTGTCAAAATAATTTCACACATCCTTTAAATTCCACATTCGGTAAATACTTTTTCTTTCACAAATTCTCTAAATTTTTCATTATTCAATGCCACAAAATTCATCATAATATCACTTACGTATAAGTTGTCACAAAATCATTTATACTAAATTTCACACATAGTCACGAAATAGATTTAATTAAAATTGAACAAAAACACATACTTTTCTCAAACTTTTCCAAATTTAATTATCAAATACTATACAAAATCATTCATAACATAAATCACACATTTTCATCAATTCTATTTAATTAAAACATAATAAACTCATATACTAAATCAAACAGAATCTCTACAATAAAAATGAATTTTTAAGATAAGTGTACACCAACCTTTTGGACGTTTTCGATAGCTTATCCACTCATATAATTCCTTTGATTTTCTTATCATCCTAAATCCACCCCAAAATCACACAAAACTTAATTGATAACTCATAAAAAAATAAATTAATTTTCTGAAATCAAAATCCTATTAAAATAGACTTATCTATCTAGATAATTAAATACCTGAAATATTTGTTTTTCTCTCTTCTTCACTTTCTTCTTCTCGGCTTCTCCTATATATATATATTTTTTTTCCTAAATTTTCTTTTTCTACTGCTGCTCGTCTGCTTCTTCTTTCTCCTGCTCCTTGCCGATTCTGCTCTCTCTCTCTGCGTTTTTCTGGTTTCTGAAGACACACGCATATATATATATACACGGCATCTCCTCTCCACCGCCTCATGCATTCATTGCTTCTTTTATTTTATTTTATTATTATTTTATTTTCTTTGATTCTGCTGCCGAATGCACTCCCTTTTTGTTTTATTTCATTTTATTTTATTTTATTATTTCTTCTTTCAATCGGCAGCCACTCCTCTCTCTCTCTCCCCATATATATTTTCTTTTATTTCAATGGGACCCACCACCTTTAATATATATATATATATTTTTTTCTTTTCCAACACAATCCACTAACAATTTTATATATATATATATATATATATAAATATCCTTCCAATGGGTCCCACACTAATAAATATATATTGTTATTATATTATTATTATTATTTATTTTTATTATTATTATTTTTTTGGATACTCTGATTCAGCTTTTCTGGAAGTTTCTCAAAATCCTTTCAAAATTCACCGGGACCTATATTCAGACTGCCTACATACTCCTGGTAACCTCAGTTACTCTTAAAAGTCATTCCATGCTCTTTTTGAGCTCTCCGTAAATTCACTAAATCGTATCCAGCGATTTCTGAATTGATTCTATTTTCATCCGAATCACCTTGAAAAATGTCCTCTGAGTTTCTAAAATGCTTCATGAGCATTTTAATACTTATTCTGACACTTTCCTAAATTTTTGAATTTTTCCAAAAATCTTTTCGGGTTCCTGATCGGATCTGAAAACCGCTCCGTTTTGCCTCAAACGAACTCATTTTTAATCTGTTTCAGTTTCATTAGACTCCATTACTTATTTCGGAGCTTTTCGACTTTGAGATCCGCTTTCTGAAAAATTCACTATTCACACGGATACTATTCCGTCCGAAAATACTATTCATTCAAAAATCACTATTCATCCCGAAAATACTATTCATCTTAATATATTTTCATTTCTCTTGAATAGGAAAAATTCGGGATGTTACAGCTATTATGCACCACATATTCTCCTAGACGGCCTTGTTTGATTAGATCCTCGATAACATCTTTCAGTTTCTAGCAATCTAAAGTATTGTGCCCGACTTCATCATGATAGACATAAAACTTGTTCTTGTTTCTGAACTTGGCAGGAGTCTTTATGGGATTAGGCTTCCCAAAGTCTTCTCTATCTCTTTCTATTGCAAAGATATTGTCTTGTATATCTGACAAGATGCTGTAGCTTTCATGACGCCCTTGATGCTGAGGTCGCTCGCTTCTGAGCTTGTTTCTGACTTTTTTGGCGACCTGGTGTCCTGAACCCTCATTCTGACCTTCATTCTCGTCCTCACCATTACTTCTTTTCTTCAACTGGTTGGGACTGTCTGGTCCATCCGCTTGGTTAGACATTTTGGGCTGAATGTTTCTTCCAATCTAATCTCTCTTGCAGCTCGTTCATAGAATTCACCTAGGTCATTTATTGGGGATTTATATATGCTCTCATAGAGCTTTCCGTCTTTGTGAAACTTAGCTGAGATCGCAGTTAAGATGCTTTCATCTGAGGGATTCTCCACGTTAGCGACCTCATGTCTGAACCTGGTAATGTAATTTTTTAAAGACTCGTCCTACCGCTGAAAGACTGTAGCGAGGTGGCAGGGTGGTGCGAGCTGCTTTTTCAGAGCTTGGTACTGGCTGATGAATCTTTGCTGACATTCCCCCCAACTGTTTATGCTACGAGCTGGGAGACGCTTGAACTAAGCTCACGGAACGTCGCCCAAGGTCGCTAGAAAAACATGGCATTTCACCAAGGGGTTGGACGTCTGAAGATCCATTTGGATATTGAATGCGTCCAGATGATCGTAAGGGTCACTGTCCCCATTAAAAGGTGGAATGTTGGGGAGTTTAAACCTGAGGGGAAGAGGTGTATCTCGATCTTCCTAGTGAGAAAGGTTATTTCCTCATACTGCTCTTTCAGATCCTAGGGTCCAGGTTGCTCCTCCAGCTGCTGAACCCTTTAAAGGAGCTCTTCTATTGCTGGGTTCTGAGGGTTATAGCCTCCCTCGAGCTCGCGACCTTGAGAGCTGCGATCTGGGATACCTTCCAAAGGAGACCTTTGTGAGCTCCTAGCTCCACGAGCTAGGCGATCTTCAGTTCTTGAACGCGAGCTGGATGAATGAACTGAGTCGGCAGGTCGTGGTTGATCTCCAAGTGGTCTTTCAGGAGCTGGCTCTTGGGCCTGTACCAATGCCCTTATTGCCTCAGCGAGCTGCCACACTGTATCCTCTAACATTTCTTGCCGTTGGTGCCATGCATGCAGCCCCCCAGCCATAGGGTCCAATGGTGCTGGCTGGTGAGAAGTCGGTGGAGGCATACCTATAGCAACACCTGTCATGGGGGCGTGAGATGTGCCTGATATAGGCACAGCAACATTCTCCCTCAGTTGGAAATCATGCTCCTGCTGATCTGCTTGCCTTTCAGGTGGATCAACTGTCGGATCTGAACTTTTGATTGTTCTTCCTTTCACCATGGTTGCTGAAAGTTCAAGATTACAGTCTGGACCCTCCTTCTAGCACCAAAATATCGACGTGGGGAAACAGTCGACGGAAGATCCCAAGCTCAATACTTGCAATCACAAAGCGCACCAAAGAGAGGAGAAGAGAAGAATAATAAATTTGCATATAGATTTTTACATGGTTCGGCAATGGTGCCTACATCCATGGGTCACTCTCAATATATTTTTTCAGAGTAACTGTAATACTAAAAATCTCAGAGTTCTCTCTCCTTTACAATAGAAAATCTCCCCTATTTATAGAAGTGGAGATAAAAGAGTGTAGTACACGTAAAGAAATCAACTACTCTGACATAGCATTTATTGCATTGATTAACAACTCTGTCATAATCATACTGCATTAATTACTCATCGGGATCTGAAATATCATAAAGCTCGCTGGTACGAGACCTGAGAGCTAAAAGCTGCGAGCTGAGGTCTGCGAGCTGAGAGCTGGAGGTTGAGGAGCTGCGAGCTGAGCTAACTGAGGAGCTGAGACCTGAAGTCTGAGAGCTAGATCCTGCGAGCTGAGAGCTGGACCAGCCCATTTGATTAGTTCTTTGGGCTTTTACCAGCCCATTTTTACAGTCCCAAAAATAGGTATAACAGGTATAACAGCTGTTTTATCAGTTTCCAAAATAAAGTTGATGATGATGAAGCCGTCTTTGGTGCAAGAAGGCAGATTTGTACAGACTAATTTTGTGTGAATGCTAATTTTCATTTATGTTTTATATTTCTGCGAGTTCATTTGTATTTTAGATATTATATAGATTGGTTGGATATTAGTGGGGTTAAGCAATTTCCATGTTTGGATTCCGCTTGGTTTTCTATTTGGTCATCCTTGTTAGATCCCCTTTTGAGGATGTGATTGGACATTTATGAGTGTTTTCTTGTTGTCTCAAATTTGGCTGGGTTATTGGTGTTTATAAGCTTAATTCCGAATTGTTTTAATGAGTTTTCGGTATTTCAATATATATATATATAATAGAACTTTTAATTTCATTCTCAAAGATTCATAATTGGATGTATTATAGCCGACACAACAAGTGATTGGTGATGAATAGAAGCATCACTCAATCAACTTCATGTACAAGAAAAAATCATAATTCAAAAATATTTATCGTTTCTAACCAACCCCATTCATATTTAAATAATAGTTAATAATATTAGGTGAATGCTCTGACCACCAAACTAAAACTAGTATTTTATCTCTCACATAAACGACATGAATGCTGGTTGTTGTCGTCAGAGGTCTAATACTTTTATTGTATATAACTTTGAGAAAACGACATCTACGTCTCAAAGAATAGGGCTTGCTGAATTCATATATATTCTTTCAGGTAAAAAAAAAAAAAAAGAATTTGAGGAATTTTGTTTACTTTTTTAGGAATAGGGGTTGCTGAGTTCACATATTTTCTTAAAAGAAGCATGAATTCAAAATCAACGTTTGATTTATACTAAGGACCAAATTGATAAGTTTATAAAACTTTAGGGATCACAAGAGTGAAAAATGAAACAGGCTTAAAATTATACAGTGCAAAAATATAGGCAGTGAAATGAACTTTGCCCTAAGAGTATATACATACATGTATAAAAAGTCGAACTTATGATACAAATGATTTTATTTTTGACCATTCATTTATGAAGATGAATTTTCAAAATTAATAGATATTTAGCCAAAACCAAAACTTTGAAAATCTGAAAGTTTGTTACCAAAGAATGTAAGGGTAGCTCAAGGGATTAACTTTATATGAATAGAATTATGTCATGAATATAAAATTGTAAATTCAACAAATTTGTATTAGATTATTGAACCAAAAATAAGTTAGAGTTTTATTATATATATATATATTTTTTTTTTTTGAGATGCTACATGTGGTGTATGTAACACCAAAAATTATACTTCCATAATATAGGGACAAATAATGAATTCTCATATATGAGGGGGTAAATGTATATGGTGACATTTGAACCATGTCACAGATATAAAAGGATTATAAGAAAGTGGCTGTGGCATGGCAGTAAGTTATAGCCCGCCCATGATGCATTGAGAAATTATGGGTTCTACACTTCTACTTTCAAGACCCACTTATATGAGTATTTTCTCTTCATGAATGTGGGTTACTCTCTCTTATCTCCTTAAAGTTAATTTCGAGACCGTGTTTTAAAGCTACATCACAGTTAGTCTTGATTGCATTCCGAGTTGGTTCTAATAATTAAAAATAAATATATAAAAGGATTATGTATATTGAATAATTCTAGTATCAATATTTCTTAACTTTAAAAAATTATGATGAATCAATCGAATTCATCTATTATATTATCTCTGTTAAAATAAATTCTCTTTCTTATTTAATTTAAATACAATAAATAAATTTGATTGATTCGTTTTAACTTTTTAACGTTATGAAGTATTAAAAGTAGAACTAATATATATATATATATATATATGTAAAAGGGTAGATATACCCCATTCGAATTAAATGCGAGCAAATACCTACTACTTTTTCAGTCATTCAATTTAAAAGCGAGAGAGAACCAATCAAATGTTTAATGCCAGACGAAAGGATAATTATCAAATAGTGACCTTTCAAGGACAAAAGAAAGTTGCACAAACTCAGCAGTAGCATCAATACTGAATCTGCCTAATTCCTTCAAAAGGGGGGATCCTTCTAAAAGGGGAGATTTTCTTTTTGAAATTCATGAATGTAGTGCTCACTTTCAACCCCAAATTTAATTGAATTTACCAATTTTCCCCTTCCCCCAGAGATTTTTTTTTTTTTTTTTTTAAATTTATCTTTATTGAGCTCCCTATTATATTATATTTTCAAAGAACAGCTACATTCATATGCCGAAAGTGATAACACTATTTATTTACTTTTCAAAGTGAGATTGTGTTAAATTACTATTAAATACATCGAATTTGTTAAAAATTTGTCATAAGCTTCTTATAAAATTCTAACAAAGCATCTTTGATTTATGACAAAATTTTCAACCATTCTAATAATGTCGGTGTTTATCCAACAGTGAAGAAAAGGGGTAGTTACTTTTATTAACATAGTTTTTTTTTTTTTTTAAATTACAGATATCAATAGTATATTATATATTATATAGTTTATCGGACACTTTTGATCCAAATTTTTGAAACATGATTAAGAATTGGAGCTTTCAAGAAAAGGAAGAAAAAACCTACATTGCATCAAAAAATTAGTGTTTATATCAAGTGACTAACGAGTAAAGTCGAACACCGCCCTTGCTAGCAGACTGCTTTCCACTGCGGCAAACCCATTTGCTCCACTTTTATTGACATAGTTGATAACCTTTAGATTACATTGATAAAGTTCAACGTAATCCGATAGCATCCAACAACCACCGTTAGAGGGTTTCAATAAAATTACTATCCCACCACACATAAAGATATGGATATGTGTAAAAACAAGACCTCTTTTTCTCTTTCACTCTCATTAACCAACAGATGTATCCACTAGAATCTCCCTCTATCAATGATATATGAATGAGTGGGGCCACCTCACACCATCAGAAATGAACATATGTTTCTGTCTTCATACTCCAACATGACCAACGCCTCCACCTCCATCACCATCACCATCCACCTCTTATTCATATTTTCGCCTCTCCTTCTCTCCCTCTCCTACCAGCTTTTCTGTCTTCTTCTTCTGCTTCTGCTTCTGCTTCATTCCTACTTTACCACTGTCCATCTCTCTTCCCTTCATTTTAGATTAAAAAAAATAAAAATTCAAAACCAAAACAAAAGGAAAAAAAATCTCACCTTTAAGCCCTTCCAAGGCTTATTATTATTATTATTATTATTTTGTTATCAACCATGGCCGCACTAGTAGTACAAGTTGTTGATGCTAGTGACCTGATGCCCAAAGATGGTCAAGGATCTGCAAGTCCTTTTGTTGAAGTGGAGTTTGATGATGAGACACGTAGGACTCGAACCAAGCCTAAGGAGCTCGACCCTTACTGGGGTGAAACACTTGTTTTCAATGTAAGCAACCCCAGAGATCTTGCTCAGAAGACCATTGGTGTCACTGTGTATAGTGACCACCGTGGAAGTGGTCACCAGAAGGACTGTCTTGGGCGAGTTAGAATATCTGGTGTATCTGTGGCTTTGTCTGAGTCTGAGGCCAATGTTCAGAGATACCCTCTTGATAAAAAAGGTCTTTTTTCACGTGTAAAGGGTGATATTGGGTTGAAGATATATGCAGTCCGTGATGGGTCTGGTTTCACTGCACCAATGGATGCTACTAGCTCTGATCAGACTCAAGAAGATCAAACTCCACTACAAGAGATCAACACCAACAAGTTTGATGAAGAGGTGAAGAGTGATGAGAAGAAGCAGCAGAAAAAGAAGAAGGAAAAGGAAGTGAGAGTTTTTCACTCTATAGGGATTGGAGGGGGTGGTGGTGGTCACAAGCCTGCTCCTGCTCCTGCTCCTCCTCCTCCAGTTTCATCTGGGGTGGAAACAAGAGCTGATTTTGCCAAAGCAGGAGGACCAACAACAGCAGCTGTAATGCATATGCAGGTGCCAAATGAATTCGCGTTGGTGGAGACTAATCCACCAGTGGCAGCACGCATGAGGTACAGAGGAGGGGACAAGACAGCAACTACTTATGATCTGGTGGAACAGATGCATTACTTGTATGTGAATGTTGTCAAGGCTAGAGATCTCCCTGTCAAGGATGTCACAGGCAGCCTTGATCCTTATGTGGAAGTGAAGCTTGGCAACTACAAGGGGGTCACCAAACACTTGGAGAAGAACCAAAACCCTGTATGGAAACAAATTTTTGCTTTCTCTAAAGAACGACAGCAAGCAAATTTGCTTGAAGTGACTGTTAAGGATAAGGATTTCATCAAGGATGATTTCGTGGGGAGGGTTCTTTTCGATCTAACCGAAGTGCCTCTTCGAGTTCCTCCAGATAGTCCATTGGCTCCTCAATGGTACAGATTGGCAGACAAGAAGGGAGAAAAAAGTAGCAGATTGGGGGAAATCATGCTTGCAGTTTGGATGGGAACACAAGCAGATGAGTCATTTCCTGAGGCATGGCACTCTGATGCACACAGTGTTGGTCACCAAAATCTATCCAATACAAGATCAAAGGTTTACTTCTCTCCCAAGCTTTATTACCTTAGAGTTTACGTATTTGAAGCACAAGATCTTGTTCCTTCAGAGAAAGGGCGAGTCCCGGATGCATTGGTGAAAATTCAACTTGGGAATCAGGTCAGAGTTACTAGGCCTATGAGAACCATCAATCCAATATGGAAAGATGAGCTTATGTTTGTGGCATCTGAACCGTTTGAGGATCTGATAATTGTGTCAGTTGAGGATAAACTTAGCCCAACACAGAGTGAAGTTTTAGGGAGGATATTTGTACCAGTTAGAGAAGTGCCTCCAAGATTGGAGCCCAGTAAGTTACGAGAGCCTAGATGGTTCAATCTCCTTAAACCTCAATTGGCAGAACAGGAAGGTCAAGAGAAGAAGAAAGAGAAATTCTCAAGCAAGATTTTGCTGAGGCTCGTTCTAGATGCGGGTTACCATGTTCTTGATGAAGCAACACTTTTCAGCAGTGATCTGCAGCCATCATCAAAGTTCCTGAGGAAGCCTAACTCCAACATTGGACTTCTTGAACTCGGCATTTTGAGTGCAAAGAATTTGCAGCCCATGAAGAGCAAAGAAGGCAAAACTACTGATGCATATTGTGTAGCCAAGTATGGGAACAAATGGGTTCGAACCAGAACAATCCTGGACACTCTGAATCCACGATGGAATGAGCAGTATACTTGGGATGTTTATGACCCGTGTACTGTAATCACCATTGTTGTGTTTGATAATCACCACATCAATGGTAAAGATGATGCGAAAGACCTGAGAATTGGGAAAGTAAGAATAAGGTTATCGACTCTACAAACTGATCGTATATACACACATTTCTATCCTTTGTTGGTACTCACACCTGCAGGTTTGAAGAAAAATGGGGAACTTCATTTGGCATTGAGGTTCACCTGTTTAGCTTGGGTTAACATGGTGGCACTATATGGAAGGCCATTGCTTCCGAAAATGCACTATATCGAACCAATTGCTGTCAGGCACATTGACGTGCTTCGCTACCAGGCACAGCAGATAATTGCAGCCAGGCTAGGAAGATCAGAGCCACCACTCAGGAGAGAGGTTATTGAGTACATGCTGGATGTGGATTCTCATATGTGGAGTTTGAGAAAAAGCAAAGCCAACTTCTACAGAATAATGTCACTTCTTTCAGGGATTACAGCTGTTTGTAAATGGTACAATGACATTTGCTATTGGAGAAATCCAATTACAACATGCCTAGTGCATGTCTTGTTCTTGATTCTGGTTTGCTACCCAGAACTGATTCTGCCCACGATTTTCCTCTACCTCTTTGTTATTGGAATGTGGAACTACCGGTTCAGGCCAAGGAAACCGCCTTACATGGATGCACGCCTTTCACAAGCACTCCCCGAGCAGCTGCACCCAGATGAGCTTGATGAAGAATTCGATACATTTCCAACTTCTAGACCAACAGACATCGTGAGACTCAGATACGATAGGCTGAGGAGCATTGGAGCAAGGGTGAATTCTGTTTTTGGTGACTTGGCATCCCAAGGGGAAAGGGCTCAGGCGATACTCAGTTGGCGTGATCCACGGGCGACAGCCATGTTCATCATCTTCTCATTGATCTCGGCTGTGGTCCTTTACATTACTCCATTTCAGGTGATAGCAGTTCTCGCTGGTCTCTACTTGCTTCGCCATCCCCGGTTCAGGAGCAAGATGCCTTCTGTACCTGTCAACTTCTTCAAGAGATTACCTTCAAAGTCAGACATGCTACTATGAGAATGAAATCTTGCTACATTCTTGTAAATGTGAAGCAGCAATTATTCCATAAATAAATTCCACCAAAATCAAAGCTGACAAAGACAAAAATAAAAAAACCAGCAGCAACGTTCTCTCTCTTCTGCAACAAAAGAATTCCTCTCGCAAGATTATGGACATCTCATTTTCTTTCAGACTCCACCATTCCTTTTTTGCTTCTTGTATTTCATATCTATTAGGTGAGTCAGAAGTTATATGTTGTACTTAGAAAAGAAACATGCAATTCAACAATGAAAATCTAGCTTTTCTTGAGCAAAACTTGAGCAAATGCGATTCAAAAAATCAGAAATATATGATTTACTACATATTGCATTGCAATCAGGCTGTGTCAAAAAGAATTGTATCGAAGAAGGTACAAAATTTATTTCAGTCTAAACAATCCATCTACGGTAATCCTCACACAAAAATTGCCATAAAAAATTGGCAAAATGTAACATAGAACAATCATTCATAGGGATGAGAAAGTACTAAATCCGAAGTATATTAGCAAGGCTAGAATTGTCAGGAGGCTGATAAACATTCCACCAACTAAAGTAATATCAAAAACATCCCAATTGCCTAAGCTTCCCCCATTCCATTCTAGCTTTTTCTTGGGTTCAGAGGCAGTATCATTATCAACCATTTTCTGCAAATGGTTCTTCCTCCTCCTCAGTAACCATCCAATCAGATTTCTGCCTTTCAGATCTTCGAGTAACATTTCATTCGCAGAAACTCTGCTTTCCTCAGATGTTGTCTTTCCTCCACAGTCTTCTGGTCCAGAAGCACATGATTGTGGCTCAGCTGAGCATGCACAGCTCTCAGACTGGCTGGAGCATGAAGAACGTATATCCTGACTAGATATTCTCCCATTTCTGGCTGCTTTCTCATCTGCACGGGTGAGAGTCTCGATCACTTCTCCAAAAACTGACCACCTCCCAACAGATGTTATCTTAACCAAAGCTGAGGCACCCATCACATCTTCTTTGGCAACTACAAGCACCTGTATGTATCCCTTGGTGTGACCAACCTGGGACAATCATAAAATCTCTAATCAGATAGATGTATCAAACAGAACATATAGAACATATTTTTCTCCTAGAAGATGGAACTCCAGGGCAACGACATTATAGACTGCATCAAATGGTCTGTTACTTTCACCAGACATGTATTTGTATATTTTAATTGACATAAAATCTTTTTCCTCATAAAAGTTATTAAAATATAAATCAGTCTGAAGGGGAAGGAAAATTGAAAAAAAGAAAAGATACTGCAAATGGTCAGTCCTATCCTAAAGAAATAGTCTAGCATTCTTAATCTCAAGCATATGCGCCTGGTGAAATAGAAGAATCTAAAGATGCGCACAGATCACTTACAAAAGTCTCAGTGTCTTACCAGGTGAATTCCATCGGCTGCAAGATCAGTTATCCATATTCTTTCCACTTTACCCTCCATTCCATTATATGGTGTGAAAGCTTCGAAAACAGAAGTCAATTCACGGCTCCGGTTTTTCACTACATTACTTGGCACCTTTTTCATCCTGGCAGCAGGCGTCCCTGATGTCCAAAGGAAAATGAAAATCAAAAGGTCACAAAAACAGAACAGCTAAATAATTATGGGATGATGTGATACACCTAATTATTTTAATTTGCATCCAAGATGCACCACTTATAAGTGTATTAAAATTCTGAAATATGATACCAACTATCCATCCACAAACGTCAACAATTGTGAATTAGCTGTTATACACAAAGGTTTGAGCTATTGGGCCAGGACAAGTCTTTATGACAAACGGATATAACTAAATAAATCAAATAAACAAAGTGTTTGACAGAGATTGTTGGACAAGTATCTAGAAGGATGTTTAAGAAAGGATGAGAATGATTTATTTTAGGCACCTGCATTTAATATTTTGTTAACACCTTATTCGTCACAAGAAGATAAGAAAATATGTTCTGCATGTTGCTACACGTACTTAATTTTTCCTAGACTACAATAAATGATCATTTAGATAATTCAACCATGTCCTGATGTCCGGATGACTGAAATTGCACTTTCAAACAACATTCAAGTTGGCCAGCTTAAGTCGTGGAAATGCAAAAACTTTTGGAGGTCAGTGTAGTGAAGAAGCAAAATTATAAATACATTATAAGAAGTTAAACTTTTAGTCATGTAATTTCATATTTTGCTAAAACTTTCTAATAGAAGAGCAATTACTATATAAGAAAATGGTAAAGATTTTTTATGAGGGAAAAAAAAAAAAAAAAAGACATAACTCTTCTTGAGACATTGTAATCATAACAAATCAAGAAAAGAAGTAAAACAGACATCCCAGTCTATTCATGATAAGAGTAATGAGTTCCATAAAATATATAAAGAACCTAAAACATATATCTGGCCACCCAAATAAAAATAGTGGCAAACAAGTTGGTCAAAATACGCAAAAAAGAAATATAGCTACAATAAATTAGCTATTGCCTTACATCAACATAAAATTTCATTGCTATGCAAATTTATGAATGGCATACCTGGCCTAGGATAGAACTGTGAAATGTGAACTTGGGGTAGCTTGTACTTCTTAATAAGGCTGACAGTTTGAGCAAAATCTTCATCAGTTTCGCCTATGAATCACAAAAGAATAGATATTATTACTTCTCAAGCACCTATTTAAGTAGCACTAAACAAATCTTTCTATTCCAAACACAAGCAGTGCAAGAAACGCGAGAGATGCTTCCCTTACTGTAGTTATTGCAGGTGGCATACAGATTTACAACATCGAAAGTACTATGACAGGAAGTCATTATCATCAAGGACACACAAATCACTATTTTAAGAGCAGAATAACCTTCAACTTATTTTATTTCAACAATTTACTAGATGCAATTGAAAACGTGTAGAAATCATTCAACTTGTGAAAGTATTGAAAAAGAAACATTAGAGGGTAATGGAGCCCAAACACTAACCAGGGAATCCGCAAATTATATCAGTTGCAATCTGCATCCCTGGCACAAGTTCAACCAGGGTATCTACCACTGTTCTGAATTCACTGACAGTGTATTCCCGATTCATTGCCTGAGAGAATTAGAGCGATTATAAAGCTATGAGAATATCATGTAATGAAATTTCCAGGGCATCTATCTTTGACTCATATTTGTACATAAGGGAAATGAAAATTACAGCTTCAACACCAAAAAACAAATAATAACAATAATAATAATAAGCGCCACCAGTTCTACAGAGAAAATGGACAACTGTGCGGTCCCACTTTCGACTTACAGTCAAGACAGCATCACTTCCAGATTGGACCGGTACATGAAGAAAGGAATATACACATGGGTGACGTAGAACTTCTGCTATTTCCTTCAAGTGCTCAAGAATATATGGAGGATTAGTCATCCCAATTCTAAGCATTGTGCTTCCATCAGGTGGAAGTTCTGCCACAATAGCACTCAATAATTTTGGCAGGTTAACCCCAATGTCGCGACCTACATGATTTCACAAGATTGAAACCACTCAACAGCTTATACAGGTAACATCTCAATCTACTATTTACAAAAGTACATCAATTCATTGGCTTGATTTTTGTAATAACGTTGTTAATCAAACATCCTTTGAACACATCATAAAGGTGAATTTATATTCAATTATTAATAGTTAAGGTGACAAATTTCACAAACACATTGTACTTCCTTTTGATGTATCTGACACACCATCATGCTTAAGCGGATTGCTTAAATTATTAAGTAAATCATGAAACAACTTATACGAGACAAATTTTGTACCATAAATCCAATAAATAACAATTCATCAAACAAGCAAGATTTCAAATTACCATATGCTCCTGTATCTTCACTACTCAACCATATTTCCTTAACTCCATCAGCTACAACAGATCTTACACGATTCACCTGCACGGTCAAAATCAAAATGAAACCAACACCACTCTGTTAGTATAAACCATTAATTTTCCAAGTTAGAAACTTACAATGCTCTCAATAGTGTAGCTCCCTAAATGGCCACGAGCATGCTTCGTCTTGCAATACGTACAAGCACCTAAGCAGCCAACATTAATTGGAACAATCTCAACAAACTTGTTCTTCCTCACCTGTACGAAGAATTAGTTATTTTCACATCTAGTCTACCAACGATTCCGCTAAATTACAAAAACGAAAACAACATTTATACCTTGGGGAGGTCAAGTGACGGCAATTTCCTCCGGTGCAAAAGGCGCACCTCATGACCTTTCAAAGTCTCTTCAACAACCTCAACTACACGGTCAATTTGCTGGACTCCAACGACACTCACTCCTTCTAGCTGTTTCAAATTTCGACTTCCTTGAGGCACACAGCCAGCAACCACCAACCGCTTTTTCGCATTTTTACCTCTCGTTATAAGAGTGTCCATAGCAGACTGACTGGGCGATTTTACAGTGCACCTGTGTCAGGTAAAACGCATCATAAATACACCTTAAAAAACTATTAGACCTCAAAGAAATAATTAATTATAAACATATAATACTCACGTATTTATCAGCCAGAGGTCTGCCTCTTCAGGATTTTCAGTTAATACATAACCAAATGCTGAAAGCTGACCAGCCATATACTCACTGTCACTCTGACACCATCAAAAATTTGCAATCCAAAAGATAAAATCAAATAACACAATTTATGTTGCTAATGACTTGAAATTAACAAAAGATCCAATTTATTACCTGATTATGTGAGCATCCAAAAGTCTTCATATATATTGTCTGTAAAAAAAAAAAAAAATTAAAAAAAGGTAAAAATTTAAAAGATATACGATAGATCGTGAAGATGACATGAAGAAAACAAGAGAGAGGAGAACCTGAGTTCCAGGTACTGTGGGACGAGAAGACGGAGGAGGCATTTTGACGGCGAAAGCGAGCTTCGTTTTCTGCGGTTTTGAATGAGGAGAGAAAGGAGTGAGCTGGTCGTCCATTTCGGACACTTTGCTGTAATCCAGCTGCGTCGTCGTCTGCTGCTGCTGTGGCGGCAGTTTGTTTTTCTTCTTCTTGTTGCTGTTGTTCCTCGGCTTTACTCCGACAGAGTTGATTGGAAGCCGGAAGCCCGGCGGAGCGCCGCCGCTGCCGCCGGCCAGCAAGTCTTCTATGTCTTCCATTTGTGCGCGTAGTGAGAGACGATTTTTCGAGGGAGTAAAATAATCGTGGGATTTTGCGGGCTTTATTGACCCGACCCGATTTGATCCAAGATCCATTTTGGTTTCCTTATAAGGCCTACTAATTAAGCCCAAGTTGAACATATACAACAAGAGGCTGATTTTTATTTGACCCCTTATTATTAGATTAGATGACTACCAAGAATTACAGATGTAGTCTTTTTTAGTGTGCTGTTCAGAATATTACTCCTAAAAGTCTAAAACCAGTCGACTCGCATTTCAGTAAGAAAATTTGTCATATTTTGTGGCCCTAATGAATTTTGAATCTTGTCCTTAACAAATAAAGGGGAGTGCAGTTGCCGCAACTACGTCTACTCACCAAACTTAACTCTATCACCATAATAGTTTGGAATTTGATGTCTATTAAATAACGCCGAGATAAAAGTCATTGTCTTTCGTCTTTCATTTCTCTTTCCATGTTTTTTTCTCTCTCCTGTTTTTGTTAACATTTCTCCATATTGATTCTTATATTCTCTCTCAACAATGTCAATTCCATGAAAGAAAAATATTACTTTGATGTTTATAATAGTGATATTATTTGTTCTATATAATGAAAATGTAATTCTAGTTGTTAATTGAATCTATGGATGTCTCAAGATTTTTTTTTTAAAAAAATTATAGTTGGATTAAATTTATAAGATTGAAGAAAAAGTGTAGATTCATATGATAGAAAATATAAAAAGAGAAGGAAAAAAAAAAATAAATTTCAAAAAAGAAAAATTACTCTTGAAGGAACAATCTTCCTTCGAACGTTATATGACAACTCTCACAATAAAATCAAACTATAACCAAATATCTTTAAGCTATATATTTTATTTTACCATATATCATAATACCCAATATTTACCTCTGAATGAGTAAGCATAATACAAAATGCATTTACTTTAAAGAGCCCTATTTTTTATAGAAATTCTAAATGATATAATTACAAAAGTTAAAACCAAATTGTAGTTGGTTGTTGCCTTCATTGATATCAACACCATAGCCCTATGCCATGAGAGACATGGTTCTACACCACATGATGACTATTTCTCTCACCAATTTGTGTAGGTAGCCTTCTCACATTGTGTGGGTCAATTCCTCCCTTATGGGAGCAATTCTTTGGGTTATCCTATCAATATCCCATTTTAATAGATTCCGATTATATCCTGGATTAATCTTAGTAAAACCAAAACAAAGACCATAACTGGCCTTATCTGAAAAAGTTGAAACCAAATTCATATTTGAAAATTGATACTGAATTGCACCATGCCCAACCTACTCTTAACTTTTATCAATAAATTTTCGATTATATTGTAAATATTAAAATGAAAAACCTCATGTATGCGAGTTTAAAAATTAAAAAGAGAAAAATTTGTTCTTGTTTTGTTATGTATTCCACACTTATATCAAATCAACAACATTTAGGGTATTTATTTCACTCATATCTACAGTTCTGTTTCATGTATTACTTCATGTAAATTGGATTGTTCAATCCATAAAAAGGCCTCAATGGGACAAATGTAATGTAGCATAACATGAGTCTATTTAACCATAAAATCTTACTATAATGATGTTAGTTACCACACGGACACATGTTAAACGACCCTTGTCGTATAATATAACAAGATGATAGATAAAAAGGAAAATTAAGGGGTTTGAATTACAGATCTTTAAGCTATGATATTATGTTAATTATTATCAGATCCAAAAGATTAAATTGATAGGAAAATGTTCAATTATAGTATTTAAGACTAGAGGTTATAATACGTTAACAAATAAAAAGGGTTTTCTATAAACTAAGTTAATAGACATATTAGAATTACTTTAAAATCAGTTGCTTAATTATGATAAAAAGCACTTTTTACAAAAGCACTTAGAAGCACATACAACTTATAGAAGGTAATAAAAACGAAAGAGACGCCTACGGACTTGAAAGAGCTTGTTTCTCTTCTTATAATATTCAATACGTGGAGTGAGAAGCAGATTTTCCTCATCTCCGTCAACTTGATCATCATACTCATTGTCAACAATCCTGCCATAACTAGTTACTAGTGGAGAATCAGAATTCGTCTTCCTCATCGAAAACACCCTCCTGACTGCGGTTTCAAGAGCCGAGGAGTCTTGCTTCTCCATCCTCATTGAAACCGTCTTCCTCACCATATGATGACCATGATCACACAAGTTATCCTGTTTTTCTATAGACTTTAGTCCATGATATCTTCGGCTCAAGATCACCCCGAGCATCTCTCCGTTTTTGTTGACAATATCATCGCGTTCTCGGTCGGGAAATGGATTGTGGGGATCGGAGTTTGTTGGTTTTACGTTGATTTGAATGTGGTTGGTGTCTTGGTGTTGAGAGTTGGGGTTGGGGGGTTGGCCATATTGGAGTTGGAGGAGAAATTCTTTTGTAGTCTTCTGTCTCGTATTAGTTTTGGCATATTTAAAGGCTATTAGGCAAGTTTTATAAATGAAAATGATCACATTCCCTTGTAAGACTAATCAAAACTAAAATAATTTGTTTTATGGCCATTCACAATCACATTTTCTATATGAGTAATTTCAGGCCATAATAGTTTCATGGTGTAATAACTTATTTCGTAATCACTCGCGATCACAGTTGTTATTTGAATGTGTATAATTGGAAATGATGATATCTATGCTCATGATAGCATTGTTATTCATCTCGCGACTAATTACGTCCATGATATTTCACAATCACTTGTCGTCTCATTTATATAAAAAGCAATTATAAATATTCACATCGTAAAAATCTTATTAAGACATGTTATTGTAAAACACAGTCTAAAATTCTAGAAGATAGGAGAGTATGAAAAAAGCTTAACCAGCCAACCAATCCACTTTTCTCGTGTCTTTCGTTTTGAAAAGTGCTTCGGAAGAATGATCTGATATGGTGCCCTGAATGGCCTTTATGAGCAACTTAAATTTAAAATAAAATATTAACCGAGTAAACTAAATTGACTTTAAATTTTATCAAGAGCCTCTTTTGTAGACATGCCTTTTTTTTGGAAATTGTCAGAAATACCCATATAAAAAGTGTGAGATTTGTTTTTACTCACTATTTAAAAAATAAAATTGTTTTCAACCCCTCAAATAAATATATTTGATGATATACCCAAATTACCTAAAATACCCCTGGATATTTTTACAAAAAAACCCTGAACAGTTAAAAATTTACGAAAAATCGAAACGTAAAATTACGATAAAGCCCTTGCATATATATACACCTCAAAAATCGATGGATATCACTTCCATCGATTTCCCACTCAAAACCACACCGGTTTTTGTCAAACCCGAACCCGATCGCGACCCGACAGCGAGATTGATGTTTCCGGCCATTCGCGCGACGTTGCCGACCTTCCTTGAGGAGCTCCTATCGTCGGCGAACCTACAGAAAGTGCGAAGGTTAGATTTTTGAAATGTTTGTTGTAGTTTTTGATTGAGATTTGGGATTTTGAAGTGTTTGTTATGTTATGGATGTTAGGTTATGATTATTAGATTTAGAATAAGTTGGATTTGATTGTGTTTGATCGTTTTTGGGTTGAAAATGGCGGATTCCGACGAAAAAAGAGTCATTAGGATCAGATCGGTTTTTGAGATCGGTTTTCCATAATAGGTTTTTTATTTCGGTTTTTCATGATCGGTTTTTTATTTTGGTTTTCAAGTTCGATTTTTCAGGTAATCGAAGTAAAAAACCGATCTTTAAAACTGATAATGGAAAACCGAGGTTAAAAACCGATCTGGAAAACCGATTATGAAAACCGAAATGAAAAACTGATCATGGAAAATCGAAGTGAAAAACTGATCGATTTCATTAACCGGTTATTAAGATGCCTTCAAAAATCGATTCAGTTTATATAAGGACTGATGATTTCTTTACTGTTTTTCTTTCTTACAGATGGATTTCAACTATAAATATAATTCACAAACAATTGACATACATACGAGTGAGAACACATATATTGGTCAAAGATTGGTTAATAAGATAATTGTCGTTATTAATATAAGAAATCTATACGACCGGTTCAAGGAAGAATGTCTGTTCGGACATATTTTGAAGATAACCAATAATATGGCTACTGGTTCGTGATTTTATGGGTGCTTGCTAGAGAGTTAAAGGTGACTGGTGCACGCCGTGATGAGAGGTGGTTTGAAATTGGGGAGAGAAGATATAGGTTTGGGAAACAAGAGTTTTTGTTGGTGACAGGACTTCCTTTTGAGGGCATCGATCGTAAAATCTATCAAACAGTGCTAAATGATCAAAACGGTCTCTTATGGCGAATGTTTAATGGAGTGTCACCGGAGGTGAGAGAGTTGGTCACATTTTTGGAGGTAAGAAGCCATAGTGGGCAGCGAGACCGTGCAGGGTAGGATCCGATAAATGATGAAGATCTGTTGAAGTTAACGAATGTAGGGATTGTTTTCCATCTCTTTATGGGACTGGATGACAGGACTAGGATTTATCCATTTATGTGGATCCTAATTGAGAATACAGAGATGTGGAAGACATTCCCTTGGGGCACATTATGTTATAGTGTCCTGTTGCACTGTCTCGACATGACACTTAATGAAGAGCAGATCAGAAATCCACCAAGAACCATTAATATTTATGGCTATGTGTTGGCGTTTCAGGTATAACTAATACTTTCAATATTTATTGTTTTCTTCTATTACGATTAATATATAGGGTTATATGTATGTTTTTAGTTTAATCAATTTTGCATTATATATTATTTGGCCATTACTAACTATATGTATGTTTTTTGTTTAATCATTTTTATATTATAGTGGTGGTTAGTAGAGGTGTTCCCAATGTTACGGAAGAAGTTATCAAAAAGGAACCCGTTATTACAAAATGATCTACCAAGATGTATGAGACGATCACTAAAGAGAACACCAACAAATATAAAAAGCCTAGATAATTTCCCACCCCCTCTCCCCCGTAAGTGGCGAACATAATTTAAATTTATGTCAATTATTTGTTTATTATAACTATTGTTATTTATATTAAGTATATAATTATAGTATAACTAAATATATTTATATAATGCAGATAGTTGGCATTGGGCCAACCTTAGAGCCTACTGACGCCGAGAGGGAGATGGATTATTGAAAATCTTTTAATCCGAATCATATGGTTCATGAAGAGATACATAAACAGGGCGGTGGGGGTAGTGAGAGTGATGATGATGATGACGATGACGATGGTTTAGATGATGGTGTAGGGGGATGATGAGATAAAGGATGATGATGAGGTGGAGGGTGACGATGATCCGAATAAAGACGTCCGAAGCGTGCAATCCGAATCAGAGGATACCTTATCAGAGTTTCGGACAAAGAAGACACACGATGTACGACACGTAGATTATGAGGTATGAATATTCTATTTATATAATAATATTATTCAATTAATTTCCATTGTAGCAAATGCAAAATATGTGTACACGTTGAGTAGTAGTACGGAGTGTGAAAGAGAGACAAAGTCTCTAAAAATGATAGACGAAGTGTAATTTGTTTAAATATGCAGGTTGTATTTCCCTGGATACTCAAAAAACAGGGGAGACTCTGTCAAATTTTTTTAAAATTCAGGGTAGTATGTAAAATGATATATATATGATTCTATGAAATAGGTGAAGCGGTTGTTTGAGTCTATCGTGGATTTACAGAAGACAACCCATAAGAAGTTAAGTAGGATGGATAAGAGGCAAAAGACAACCTTGAAGATTGTAAGGGAGATGGATAGGAGGCTGAGACGGGTGGAAGAGCATTTAAAAATTCTCAGGTCTTCGATTGGTGGGCATGATCTAAACGACGATGACGATATGATGATGATGATGGTGGGAGCTTTGTCCGAGATGAGGACATGTATTACCCGTTACCACCACCACCACATCAGGACGAGGGTGTTCGTCGGTCGCCTATCGATGTAGGCCAGTCAGCCATCCATCAGGAGGAGCAGGAGGCTCTTCAGTCAGAGGGTGTCCACCAGTCACCTCATCAGTCACCCCATCAGGAGGAGGAGCAGGGTGACCATCAGCCACCTCATCAGTCATCCTATCAGGAGAAGGAGCAAGATGACCATCAGTCACCCCATCAGGAGGAGGAGCACGAGGTCTTTTTGACACGGGATGTCCACCAGTCACCTCATCAGGAGTAGCAGGAGGAGATCCACCATTCCCAGAAGGACTTAGGAGGTGTATCAGGTGCATACACTGAGCGTAAGCATGACCAGATAGACTTTATATCTCTATTGTGTTGCATTCTGAAATATAATTGTAAATATTAATATTATACATGTTTTGAATTTACTTACAGGTGCAAGATGAAAGAATCCAGAAACGGGGCAAATGAAAGACGAGGCCAGGAGCACCTCTACGGACGTCGTACATGGATCCAAGGCCAGCGAAAAAGAAAAGAAAGTGGCCCAACAGCAGGTAGAGGAGGTGGCAGAGTCTACAGACCCCGTAGAAGTGGTCTATAATGAATATAAAACTGCAACCACTTTGGATCTCAGGTATATTTAAAAAAAAAAATGGTACTAATTTCTACATCCTAGTTGTTAATGTCAGAAAATTTATAATCATGCTTAATACTTTTTTTTTTTTTTAATTGTAGGCGTTCAGTTGATCGTTGTGGGTGGTGTGTGATATCGACCACATTGGTTACCCTCGAGAACGAAAACATATGGTTGACTAATGAGCACATCGATTCTTATTTGATGTGCCTACGAAGAAAATTATGGAATGAGGTGGATGACCGTAAATACGCTGTCCATGACAGTTCTTTATTTGTAAGTATTTACATTTAAGTTAGTTGTGCATTTATAATTTCATATTGCGTTCGGTTGATCGGTAGTAACATGTTTAATTTTTATCATGTAGGCTTTGATGACAGCGTATTACAGGCTGCATTACGTTAGCAAAGGTATAAAATTTGATCCGGTTACAGCTGATGTATCCTCAGAGTGGCTTGCGTACGGTCGTGGGCAAATAGACGCATCAATCCCGTAGTGGTGGGTTGATAGTGTAAGTGTAGTTCGAAGGTTAATATTTATTTTATAATTATCTAAACTAATCCTATAGCACTAACGTTTTAAAATGCAGGTGTTACTACCATGTAGCCTGAATCAAGAACACTAGATCCTATATCAGGTGTGCCCTAGAGAGTAGAAAATCATAATATATGATTCCATGACAAATGTTGACATAGCCGAACGGCTACAGTCACTTGAGTCGTTGGTATGTTTTATGCCTATTTTGTTGCAGTTCATAGGATTTTATGAGCAGACCCAGGTAGATATGTCACCCGTGGATGAGCGGTGGAAAGTTCAGCGTCTTCATAAATCAGTTGTGCCTCAGCAACCTGATGGGTGAGTAAGTTTATAACTAAATTAATATATATAGTCTATATGTTATCATATTTAATTAATTTATTACTGATACAGGACGAGTTGCAGAGCATATGTGGTCATGTACGTACGCGACCTTTTGCTGTAAAAAACGAGTACATGGAAATTAAGAAAAAACGAGACCGTTGCAGATACCATTGCACTGAGGGCAGAGATTACCAGAGACATATATATGTTTACGAAGCCGATATATAAAGTTAATAAATTTGGGAAATGGTTTGTAGACTCTGATGAGGAAATTGTATATAAATAAATTTAATTATATTTTTAATGTGTTCATTATTTATTTGATGTAATTACATTCTATATTTTTTAATTACCAACAAATCATTTTAATTAAACATTTTAAGTAATATTGTATTTCCCTAAATTTAATTATATATATATGATCATAACATGACAAAAATAAATAATATTTCGTATTATTAATATTATAACTTTATCTATATTAATACACAATTAGACATGTATTAAATAATATAAACGTAATGATATTAATTAGTGCATATTAATATTAATTTATATACATTTAATATATTATATGGGCATGATATAATAGTTAATTATATGCAGTAAAATATAAAATACATTAATATTAATTTATTTACTGAAATATAAATGTATACATTAAATTGATATCATAGTAATATAATAATTAATATCCAGATTAGTATTATATATCTTATTAACATTACTTATTAGTTGTATTATACAGTGTGATAACATTATATTAATCCTAAATAATATAAACATAATGATAAAATATACTATAACATAATACTATAACATAAATATTAATACTATAACATTAAATATACATGTATTTATAACTATAATACTATAACATAAAATATAGTATGTATTAATATACATTTATAAATATTATTCCATTATATATATTAATTATTATAGTAATGATTATATAACTTTATCTATATTAATTCACAATTAGAAGTATATTAAATATATAATCCTAAATAATATAAACATAATGATACAATATAATTAATGCATATATATTAATATGTTATATACGGTTAATATAACATATGGGCATTATACAATAGTTAATTATACATGTAAAATATATAATATATTAATATTAATTTATTTACTTAAATATAGTATAAACATTAAACTAATATCATTGTAATATAATAATTAATATCTAGATTGGTATTATATATATTATTAACATTACATCCATATAAGTTATAATCCAGATTAGTATTATAGTTATAATAATTGTAATATTATGTGATATAAATTACTATATTAATATGATATATTAATATGGTTATCAATATTAAGATTGTATCTATAGTATTAAGTGATATATAATATAGAGTATAATTAACTTCCTATATTGATATTACAAATTAATTAAATCAACATTTCAAAAATATAAATTATAATACTTAAAAACTAAGATGTTTGTGATATTTTATTTTAACCATATCAGTTAAGTATTATAATTATGTGTAAAGTTAACTCTATTAATAGTAATGTATCTTTACTATAAGATAACACATATTATAGTAAAGGTATATTTATTATTACTAATATCATATGAATATTAATAAATTATATTATAATATTTAATGTTTATAGTCTAAATATTGATATAGTTTGTAATAAAAATATACACTTCCTATCTATATAATATATTTAAATACATTCGTATATAACGATTTGTAAAAATAATTGACTTAAAGGGAAATAAATTGAACATGCAATTAGAAATAAAGTCAACCTAAGTGAAGATCGGTTTTTAGGGGGACATGAAAAAACCGGTATTGGTTTTTAAAGCTCCCTTAAAAATCGATCCACACTTGGCGTTCTGGAAGAATCAAAGGCAAGTAAATCGGTTCTTCACCTAGCCTGAAAAACCGGTCGGTTTTTCAGGCTAGATTAAAAATTGATTCATGTTACTCTCCAAGGCAAAAATCAAAGACATGTGTGCCGGTTTCCAGGCGACCTTAAAAACCGGTGCCGGTTTTTCAAGCTACCTTAAAAACCGATGATGGTTTTTCAGGCGACCTTAAAAACCGAATTTTGTTTTCCACCCTATTTTATGATTCCGAGCTTATATAAAATGATACAAAAACAATAAAAATAGATTAATAATTTATACAGCTGTATTAATATACATTTGAGTAATTAACATAAAAATGTTTTACATAGAACATGCATGAACAAAATGTCAATAAATTACTAATCATCATTTTCTTCAATAGTCACCTCTGGATTGGGAGTAGGAAACCGTAGTAGACATTGACGTTAGTTGTGTCCAGTTTCATGACACAAATGACATCTTCGGGAGCGCGGCTCATTTTCAGTAGCATTTGTACTCATTCCAACATCCGCATCCACGTCTGTGCTTGTCCCTTCGCTGGTGGAAGTTGGGGAGTTATGACAACAAAGACGGTTGTGTCCCTTGTGACCACATCTTCTACACTTTTTTCGACGATGATATTCCTTAGCTGAAGGAATCCAAACCTCCTTTGGCTTACCTGCTTGTCTTTTACCTTTGGATGGTAATATAACCATACTTCTAACTTTCGCTAAAATATTCCAACTGGCCAATTTAGGGACGGGATTAATCGGACATGCATACGCAGCTTTTAGCCACTCTACACTATAGTTCTGACTGCAAAGTGTATCACAACTGACGCCCTTGAACTTAACATGTATCAACAATTTAAGTGTCACACTATAACATGAAATACTAAAAACAATAATGTATAATTACCATACCTGGCCACAACACATGCATGAACACATGACAATTGATCAAGGTTCCACTGCTTACACATACATGTGTGCTGTTGAATGTCAACCATCGCATCTTCTTTGCTCGGATGTATGACACTGTAATGATACGGTTTTGTAATGAGATATACGCTACCTTCCATGGATAAATCTTTTACCAACATAATACGATCATATGCAGCGGTAGTAACATACGTTGTAAGCTTCTCAACGGCAACACGTCTATTATTAAATCATCTCTGCAATACATTTCTTACATATTCGTGTGCAGTTGTTATTGGCAAACGACGTGTTTGCATCATGCAATTGTTGAGCGACCCTGCAATGTTGGTAGTCATCATTTCATATCTTTTTCTTGGATAATGTGCTCGTGACCACCTACTCACTCCAGCCTTAACCAAAGCTCCATATGTGGTCAGATGTAATGCATGTATTTCTTTCAATATTCTGTTGCATTCATCAAGCACATAACAATATGCTGCATTGTAAAATGCATTTTCCACATTCAAACGCTTTTTACACTATTGCTTAAGGTTTTTGTGACAACCTGGGTCCCCTGTCGAAGTATTGTCCGCTTTGGCCCGAGGTCGCCCCGTACAGCCTCACGGTTTTGTCCCTTGGAACGATATTCCAAAAGGCGCCTCGACAAGTCTCCAAGTCATCCCACTTATATAGCCTTCCCCGGATCTGTACTCTACCGATGTGGGATTTGGGATGTTACAACTCCCCCCACCATCGCGTAGAGCCGTCCCCGGCTCTGATACCAAATTGTGACAACCTGGGTCCCCTGTCGAAGTATTGTCCGCTTTGGCCCGAGGTCGCCCCGTACAGCCTCACGGTTTTGTCCCTTGGAACGATATTCCAAAAGGCGCCTCGACAAGTCTCTAAGTCATCCCACTTATATAGCCTTCCCCGGATCTGTACTCTACCGATGTGGGATTTGGGATGTTACAGTTTTGCCACAAATGGAAAAAACATAACACATATGGGACTTCAAAAAAAGCTGCTTTCATCTCATTTGATATGCTCTTATGACGATCCGATACGATTAGCAAATTGAGATTGCTCCTCTTAACTTTTTTAAGAACCAAGTCCTTGAATTATCTGACTTTCCATCAGCAAATCCAAAGGCGATGAGATAAATTATCTCCGACACATCTTTACATGTAGTAAAAAAAATCACTCATTTATATTCACCTTTCAAACGAGTGACATCAATACCAACAACTGATCTCATGTAAGACCGAAAACCCTCAATGGAAGTTTCAAGTGCAATAAAGGAATACAAGAACCGGTTGTTTTCATCTCTCTTAATTGCCGTCATTGTGCCAGGGTTTGAAAGTTTTAACATCTCAAAGTAGGACGGAATGTGTTGATATGATTCATCTACTTGCCCATATGCTAATTTCTTTACATATTGTAAAGCCTTCCAAGCTTTACTATATAAGATCTGCACTCCATACTGCTCTAACATTTCTCCAACCAAACGATTAGATGTATAAAGATCTCTTCCCATCTTTCCTGTATACAATTTTTCGATCACAATAGCCTTCACACTCTTCATATGTGATTCCATGGTTGTCTGACGACACGTGTGTTCCGCTACATACTTCAACACAAACAACATTGAACAACCCTTTCTACATTTTGCACGAACAATAAAGCTACAAGTTTTATCTTTACAACCGGCTTCAAATCGCTCTGTGTCCAAATGTCTAACCCAATATTCAAACTTAACTTTCAGAGCATATTCGCCAATAGCTATAGTCATTTCTTCTTTACTAGTAAAGAATGCTCCTTTATACAACGTACCACGTTGGTAGACGGTTGACGTAGCGCTTGAAGTAGTCTCAATGTCCCTCATTTCTACACCAGGAACAATCCAGTATGGTTGTGAAGGATTGTTATGAAATTATAAACCTGAAAATCTTATTTCTAGAAACTCTTCTTCTTCAGCGACATCATCAAATCGAGTTTTCTCTTCATCACTATCTCTAGTTTACTCTTCATTACTATCCCGTATTTCATCACCATTATCATCTGTGTCCCGATCTTCATCATCAGTACTATAATTTATATAGTCATCATTAACATCACGAATGAGACTTTCAACCGATGTAAATGGGGTGACAGAAGTATCAACTTGATTGCTCCCAATACTTGAAGTGAGATAAAAATGACTTTCAACCATATATGGATTTACAGGTCTATCCATATTTGCCTCGTCATATGTTATATCTGGTATTTTGAATCAGTGACAAATGGATGAACGGTATGCCTACTAACCCCAGCTCCAAAATCTCTTGCAATCTTATCGACATAAATCTCTTTAACATCAATATTTTTTATTGCCATCAAACCAATAACATCAACATCGGACATGATACGTATCTTTTTAACCTGACTATTTGTCGTACTTTGTAGTAAATAATATATACGGATATCCCATCTTCTTCTATCAATATCAATCTCTCTGTATACAACGTCTACCAATGATAAAAAACTAATATTTTTGTGGACCTCACACATAATCGACTCCCCTCCAATGTAATTACATCCATTCCACTCTCCGTCAAAATTGATTACAACGGTCTCTTGAGCTATTCTTATAACATTCAAATCAAATAATAATTAAATCTCATTTCAATCGGGTAATATTATAAAATATAATCATATCGAATCATATTCAATACATAGCAACACAAATATATAAAAAACCATGAAAAATGTGCTAAATTCAGTTTTTCAATGAAGTTATCGGTTTTTCATTCTTTCAAAAATCGTAAAAACTGATTGAACGGTTTTTCAGTGGTTGAAAAATCGATCTCCACTGAAAAACCGTCACAACTCTATAATCGGTCACGAAAAATCGATTTTGTCACAGATTTTGTAAATTTCATCGCAGATTTCAGAAAAATTTAGATTTCATAACCAAATCATTTTTATAGTCTTTTAGCTAGCAATATGAACAAAACAACCCAAAAATCAACAAAAAAAACTCATACATTACTTTTCAAACTCAAATGGAAGAAGAATCTTCAAAACCTTCAATGATGTCAACTTGAATGGATCCAAAAACTTCAATGGATGAAGAAACTCGAATGAATAATCCCCACAATAGATTATTTTTCAGTTGTAATGGATCTAAAAAATCATTGATAATCATTGATGGAGAAGAGAGAAAATGGAGGATATTGTTAGGATGAAGAAGGTTATTTTTGTAATTTCATATTTGGGTATTTTAGTGATTTTCAACTTAAAGGTATTTTGGTAATCTTGGATATACCATGGAAATAGTTTGTTTGAGAAGTCAAAAACAAATTTTTTTAAATATCTTGGTAAAGACAAAAATTTCCTTTTTATTTGGGTAAAATCTATAAATTCCTTTTTTTTTTTTTTCCTCCTACAAAATTTGATAAGATCAAAAGGAAACCTTAGATTAATTTATATGAAAGTTTCTAACAAGTTTAAAACATTTAAAAGATGGCTTCAATAAATTATGGAAGAATTTTAATTGACTCGTCATTAATCCAGATTACAATTAAAATTTATATTAGCTTCATCAAAAGGATGTTAGAAAGCTAGAGGCAGCTAGTCAGGAAATAAATTAAAGAAGTACGAAATTAGAAAATAAATAAATAAAGACACAAAACAAAAGGGAGTGTAATAATTCTCAATCATTATTAGATAGAGCCATAGAGGCATGGAAAACATTTTTTTTGTAAAATGAAATGGCTGGACTACAAATACTTGCATATGATTGAAATTTCATGAAAACGTTACTTAATTAGCGTATGATATAAATAAATACCAAAGTTGTGATTGATTTTGCTACGTTATTTGATTCACGAGCAATACTCATTTTCAACCATATGTATTTTGAGAAAACCCTACTTTTTCAACTACAAATCTTATTATGACTCTCATAGTCCCTTGAGTTTTGACAATACTTCACTTTAGTTTCTACTGTCGATTAGACATTGGTCAACCTTGATGAGTGGAGAGTTATTTTTATCATTTCAGTGAGATTATTTTAAATAAAATATTAAAAAAAATCTTCATCATTGACCTTTGATATGGATGGTGAAAATTAAATTAATTTAAATAAAATTAAAAATAAAAAAAGAAGATAAGTCTCCATGTTTCATCTTTGAAATGGATAAGGAAATAAAAATTAATTAAACATTTTTAAATAATTTTTTTACAAAAAAAATTAGGTAATGGATCCATATTGACTGTAGATCTATGAACTAGATCAACAATTGATAAAGTAGGAACTAGATTGTGAATGATTTGTCCCAAATCTGTAAAATAATGTTAAGATTGGAAAATACACATTCTTATTATGATTGATGTAGATAGTAATACATATATACAAGCTGACAGTAGCTTTGCTAAGGAAACAAATCTAGACACAAGGTAAGAAATTAAAAGGATTGCTAATAGTAAATAGCCAACGGTCAAAAAAACATATATAGAGAATGTAATGTGGAATCCCTTAAATCAAGCAAGCAAATCAGCATGTGGACTCCTTGAAATAAGCAACGGAAATATTCCAAGTTTAACAGCCTCCCTCAAGCTGATGAGACAGCACACATCAAAGCTTGTGTTTTAGTTGGATATTTTCGTTGTTGTTGCCTCCCTCAAGCATGATGAGTGTGCATGGGAGACACCGATTTGTTAAAGAAGATGGTGAAATTGAATGTGTCCTAGGCCTTTGGTGAAGATATCGGCTAAGTGCTCATGAGATGGAACATATTTGAGAACTAATAATTTAGCTTGTACCTTTTCACGAATAAAATGACAGTCGAGCTCAATGTGTTTTGTTCTTTCGTGAAAGACTGGATTATTAGTAATATGGATTGCAGACTTGTTATCACAAAACATCTCAATTGGCTTAGGGACATGAACGGATAAATCTCGAAGGACGTTGACCAACCAAACTAATTCTTTGGTGGTCTGTGACATTGCTCGATATTCGGCTTCTGCAGACGAAAGGGCGACAGTTTGTTGTTTCTTTGATCTCCAAGTTAAGGGCGTCATCCTTAAGAAAGTAATAAATCCAGTTATTGAACGTCGGGAAGTGGGGCATGTGGCCCAGTCTGAATCACAATAGGCTCGAAGCTGAATTATGTTATTGCTAGGAAAGAATATACCCTGGTCTGGGGAACCTTTGAGATAGCGAACTAAACGAGTGGCTATTGCCATATGTGGTTGACGTGGGTGGGCCATGAACTGGCTTAAAATCTACACCCCATACATAATGTCAGGTCGAGTTAAGGTGAGGTACAACAATCGCCCAACCAATCGACGGTACATCCAAGGTTGCTCAATGGGTTCTCCTTCTCCTACAGTAAGTCTATGTTGTTGAGGAATTGGACTAGCAACAATCCTAGCATCCTCGACCTCAGCTTCAGAAATGATGTCATTTGTATATTTATGCTGGTTCAGCCAAATTCCTTCCTTAGTGCGTGTGATTTCCAAACCCAGAAAATAGTGGAGATTTCCTAGGTCTTTCAAATTGAAACATCCTTGTAAATATTTTTTGAAATGAATACACTTGTCCTTATTGTTACCTACAAGAATTAAATCATCCACATAAATAAGAACAATTAATAAATCATTATTTAAAAATAAAGTAAGGAGAGAACTATCTGATAAACTTTGTTTGAAACCATAGTTGATTAGAGCTTCTGTGAGCTTTCCAAACCACTGTCTAGATGCTTGCTTTAAGCCATATAGAGACTTATGAAGTTTGCACACAAGTATTTTGTCAGCATGTCCATAGCCGTGGGGAAGTTTCATGAAAACTTCTTCGTCAAGGTCTCTATTGAGAAATGCATTATTGATATCTAACTGATGTAATTCCCAACTTTTGACAGCAGCTATAGCCAAAAGACATTTCATAGTAGCAAATTTGACTACAGGTGCAAATGTCTCATTATAGTCGAGTCCTTCCACTTGAGTATACCCTTTGGCGACAAGACGCGCTTTATATCGTTCAACAGTTCCATCAAGGTTATATTTTATTTTATATACCCACTTGGAACCTATTGCTTTCTTTCCTTTCAGTAATTCAACTAAACTCCAAGTTTGGTTGGCTGTCAAAGCTTTTAATTCCTGTTGCATGGCATCTCGCCACTCCACATGTTGCATGGCTTCTTCGAAGTTGGTGGGTTCTGTTTCTAGGGACTTATATCCTGCATTCGAAGATAACATATCGTTAGTTGATGTATTAATAAAGACAGTAGTTTTATCTGGCTCATAAAGTGTGATTGGCGTAGACTCTTTCATTGAAGAATTTTGAGGCACTTTGACATGGTGCAAGACATAATCATTATATTTTGTAGGCATTCGCCTTTCACGAGTTGGCCTCCCTTCATCGTCATGTGGTGCCTCAATAATTTGGTTGTCTACTGCAAAGTCATCTGTAGGATTATTTGTGATATGCTCTTCACAATTAGTTTCTTGGTCAGGGTCCTCCTCAATTCCTATTGAAATTTCATTGTCTTCATAGAACAATGTTTGATCTATAGATGAATTACCAGATCGAAATTGCACTGTCTTGCTTGTTTCTTCGTTTGATTCTTTTTCTACCTGCCCAATATCATTTTGCTGAAAAAGAAATATGTTCTCATAAAAAATTACATTCCTAGTCTCATAAATCTTTTTGTTCTCCATATCTAACACCCTATATCCTTTCTTGCCTATACTATATCCCAAAAATGCGTATTTTCTTGCTCTTGTAGCAAATTTATCTAATGGCTTGGGGTTAATATAGGCATAACATAGGCATTCGAAAACATGAAGATGTTCATAATTGAGTTTTTCGTTAAACATTATTTCATATGGAGACTTTCCCTGTAGCTTGGGCATTGGGAGCAAATTTATAAGATAAACTGCCGTTAAAATACATTCACCCCAAAATCTTTGTGGAAGATTTGATTGGAATCGAAGAGCACGACCTACTTCAAGGAGGTATCGATGTTTTCTCTCTACTACACCGTTTTGTTACGGTGTATGTGGACAAGACATCTGATGAAGCATTCCTTCTTTTGAGAGGAATTCTTGGAAGCCATTTGAAAGGAACTCAGCTGCATTATCTGATCATACTTTCTTTACCTGTTTATCAAATTGGGTTTTGACTATCCTAGTGAAGTACTCAAATAAAATTGGTGCTTCTCTTTTTGTTTTCATAAGATAAACCCAAGTGCAACGTGAGCAATCATCAACAATAGTTAGAAAATAAGATGCACCTGAATGTGTGCTTATACCATATGATCCTCATGTATCTAAATGAACAAGATCAAAAATTTCTTTTGATTTATTATTCGAAATAGGAAAAATATTTCTAGTTTGTCTAGCTCGATGACAAGCATCACAAGGATCAAATTTATTTTCTTTTGAAAAATCAATATCAAAAATAGTTTTAAGTCTTTGAAATGGAATGTGTCCAAGCCTTCAATGTAGGATTTCTGTATTAGTCTTTCTATTGATGGTGTGCACTTTATTCTTTGTGTCCCCATCGAAATAATAAAGACCCCCTTGCATTTTACCCACTCCAATCATCCTTTTGATTGCTAGGTCCTGCATGTAACACTCATTAGGGAGAAAAGTAACACTGCAATTTAAATCTTGTGTTAATTTTCCAATTGATATTAAATTGCATTTAAAATCAGGTAAGCATAAAACATTTTGCAAGCAAATATTTTGTGCCAATTCTACATTTCCTGCTTGTTTTGCAAAGACTATGTCACCATTTGGCAATGAGACTTGAATTTGACTTACACTTTCTGTAATGGATTTTAGATGCATGACATCTGAAGTAATGTGATCTGATGCCCCACTATCTAAAATCCACTTTCTATGATTTTCTGTGAGTTTAGAGACATTACCAACAAAGTTCACGACTGAAGTTCCTTGCTGTCTTTTCCAAGTAATGCAACCAGCTGCTCAAATTGTTTTGGCGTGAAACTTGAAGGATGTATTGTTAATACATTCTGCCCCTGCTGTTCTCCATTTTTCGGCTCTGTAGTTGCTAAATTAGAAACTGATTTTTCTTGCCATGGTTGTTCTTTCTTAGCTCTATTTACTTGTAAATTGGGTGGATACCCTATGATTTGAAAACATTTTTCTTTTGTGTGGCCGAGTTTCTTGCAATGATCGCACCTTGGTTTTCGATTTTGTTCTTTGCCTTTGTAGTTATCACTTTGTACCTTGAAGGCTGCCATTTCAACTTGAGGTTTTCCTATCGCAATCTCTTCAGAAGCTAGGAATGAATAGGCATTGGACAGAGATGGTAATGGTTCTTTGCACAGTAAATTTGATCGAACGGTGCTATAAGCGTCATTCAATCCCATAAGAAGCTGATGGAGTCGCTCTTTCTCATTTTCTTTTGCTGCAACTCCACACGTACATCCTGTACAACCTGCTTTGTGGGGCTTGGCAAATCCTGCAAGTTTTTCCCACAAACTTTTCATTTTAGCATAATAAAGGGATATTGATAACTCACCTTGTCGAGTATTGGCAATCTCCTTTTTGATTTCTTGTATTCGAGGTCCGCTCCCTTGCGAGAATCGCTCCTCTAAGTCTTTCCACATAGCATGTGCTGTATCATGATATGCAATGCTTTCATGTAATTCCTCATTTAACGAGTTTATGATCCAAGACATTACCATTGAGTTGCATTGGACCCAATTTTTGACATAAGGATCACCATCGTTTGGCTTTGGCAAACTTCCATCAATGAATCCTAGTTTGTTCTTGAATACCATCGCATTGATGATCGACCTCCTCCATGTTGAGTAGTTTGTGCCTTTTAATGGGTGAGATACAATTTGATCTCCCGGTCTATCGGCTGAACCCAACTGATATTCAACTGGTCTCTCATTCGCGTTGGTTAATGACTTGATGGTCTCTTGTGCCATTTTACCAAAACAAAAAATCAGAAAAAAAAAAACAGGGTTTAATTTTTAATCAGGCTCTGATACCATGTAAAATAATGTTAAGATTGGAAAATACACATTCTTATTATGATTGATGTAGATAGTAATACATATATACAAGCTGACAGTAGCTTTGCTAAGGAAACAAATCTATACACAAGGTAAGAAATTAAAAGGATTGCTAATAGTAAATAGCCAACGGTCAAAAAAACATATATAGAGAATGTAATGTGGAATCCCTTAAATCAAGCAAGCAAATCAGAATGTGGACTCCTTGAAATAAGCAACGGAAATATTCCAAGTTTAACACAAATCATTCCTAAATTTGGTTCAACTATCTAGTTCCAAAACATACTAGATCTAGGAACAATTTGGAGCAAGATCGTTCCTAGCTCTAGTTTGATTTGGAGCAAGATTGTTCCTAGATCATTGAATCCAATGTAGGAACGATATGGTTCTAAATAGTTCAAATTAATGATTTGATGAAACTAGAGATTATTGACAATTTGGTTCCATCACTAGATCATCCGTGGATTAGGTTTATAATGAACCATATCGACTAACTTCATCATGTGATGGAGTTCCATCGTGAAGGTGAAGGTTCCTTATAGAACATTCACTATTGGCAATGAAGGCTTGATTGATCCATCGATGGAGATGGGGATCAATAGCTAGTGAAGATGCAAATTTGACTTCTGTTGTCCATCGATGTGGAGCTCCATCCTTTTTTTTTTTTTCCTTTCTATTTTTTAGTAATTTTGTTTTTATGTTTTAATTTTAAAAATATCCATTTTCTATTTTATAGATAAATGGTAGAAATCATTTTTTTTTTTTCATTTTTTTTAGTTTTTTCAACTATTAAATCTCCGCTTCCATTTCAACTTGATGGATGGAGAAGATCTAATTTCTTTTTCTTTCTTTTTTTATTAATTTTTGTGAAGTGTAAATAATAATTTTAGTTGTTTAATGGCAAAATAGTGTGCACATTTTTTGTTAACTTTAATTGTTAAAATTCTAATTAAAGAAACTAAAATGGTGTATTTTAAATGTGAGGGACCATGAAAGTTGTAAATGAGTTTATAGTAAAAAAAAAAAAAAAAAAATCTCAAAATATAAGGATGAAAATGAAATTTATCCTTAATTTACTTATAACACAAAAAATAAGCATGGAAACATGTTTGGATGTGACAATTTGTATAAATTAATGTTATTCTAGATATCTTCATATATAAAATCATTCTATTAATTGTTAATTTAATAGTAAAACTAGATATTGGAATCATTCTTTTTCAAAATATGTCGATTTTTTTTTAAAATTTTATTAACAATAAGGTGCAAAAATCTCACATGGTTTTCCTCGCAGTATTCTACTAATGGTCACAAAAAATACTTTATAAAAAACCTTCGGACAGTGATTTAATGGTAAAACCACTACCATCCTCTACCTTCATGAGATAGTAGATTCTATGCTTATCCCTCATAAATTTATGGACTCTTTTCCTCATATGTTGTGGATTGCTCTCTATCTTCATGGGGTAGTGGATTTCACATGGTTTTATAAAATTACTTATAGATGGTAGGAGTTGTGCGCTTCAAATTAATCAATCAAAATCAGTAAACTAAAGTGACATAGTTCCATGATTTTTGATAAATCAAATTTCAGAGTCCCACCACCATCCAGTGGCGTAGCAATACAAATTTTGAAAAGATACAATGTTGTGATACAAAAATTGGACCTAGAAAGAATTTATTTTTCGTGCCTGATTGTTGAATTCGCTGCCATTTTGTGCAACAAAATACGATATGGTAAAACCTTGTCAACATCTTGAATTGAATCAATTCACAAACTCTATCCCTGTCAAAGGAGTCCCTGCATGAAGTTGAAGTGCAACATCGCCAACAACCTGTAATGATGCCATTAACATGGCAACAATGAGACAACACTAGATAGAAAAAAATTTGGAAGTGTAATAACCAATTATCATGAGATATTGTTCAATAATTCTAACAAGACTAGCCGATAATCGATAACAAGACATATATTAGCTCATGAAGTTCTGTTATGCAATTTTTATTTGTGGTAACAACGTGGACCAACAATCAGGCAATTTAGATTTTGCATTATATGAGACCAAAAGGAGCTCTTCAAAAGCAATTCAATATTGTGACAAGCTGTTTTTTCTCGCTTAAGCTAATTGGAATCATTCTATGAAACTAATAGTATTGCTTTATTATTCAAGTATTGCTTTGGTGGTTAACGACAATGGACTCCTTGTTTGTTTCCTATGCAAAATTTGTTACTTTTATTAATAAACATTAATAAACTACTATCTTTTTTCCTTTGTAAAAACAAACGCAAAGAATAGAGAAGATGTTTGGTTGCATACCTTGGCCATGGACCTATAAGAATGCTCCGTAACTCCTCCTACATGGGGTGTGATTATAACATTAGTGAACTTCAAAATTGGATCATCAGGATCAAATGGCTCCATCCAAGCAACATCAATTCCTAAGCCTCCCAAGTGGCCACATTCAAGGTAATGTGCAACATCTTCATAGTCCAAAATACCTCCTCGAGCGATATTCACAAGAAGAGAACCCTGAAGCATCAATTGAACGAAGGAAAAAAAAAACGATGATATAAGAGACAATCACTCGGTCACCTTGTGTCAACAAACTTCACGCTCTTTGTAAACATATTAAGATGTAGCATGACAAAATGAGAAATTATTAAAGAGGGAGTAACACAACCTTAAAAGAAATTAAAAGCAAAAATATTACTCATATATGATCTTCGACAAATTCAAGCTTCCAATCACGGTAACAATATTATCATATGTGTTCTATTTCACAGTAACACAACCTTCTATCAATTAAGGCATGCTGTCATGACCTTCAAGTTTTTCTTTCTCAACCATGAACTTGACGGTGATGATGATTTGTTACAACACATGGACAACTGCCTCAACATCAACTATTCTATTAGAACGGCTCCACATGTTCCTTTTGTATCATAATTCTTGCCAACTTAACAGTCTAACAAGTTTCCTCTATATAAAATATTATCTTGAAATCTTTCATTTAAGGTGATGTTTATGATTCATGGTCAACTGCCCTGTAATATACATAAACTGTCCTTGCAATATTTAGTGGTTGTAGAACCAACCTTTTTCATTGAAGATAAGAATGACCGGTTTACAACGCCAACCTGAAAAGTTGAAATACAAGTAGGTAAAATATCAATAATGTACACAAACAACTATGCAAAAAAGCAGAATTCCTGCTGAACTCATTGGCTAACAAGACTTTGGCTATATTCAATCACAAAAGGAGTAGATTAAAAACAGTGAGGTGAACCTCAAAACAACTGACACAAAAATAGCAGTGGGCAGTCAATATAATATGTTGCTAGAGCACATCAACTACCAATAAATGAAAAGAACAAGCAGTCTCTTACTGTCTCTTTATTTAAGATCAGGCAACAAACAACTATGTCGGCTTTGCTGGCAAATTTATATATGTCTTCATGACTTCCCTTCTCATCAACCAAATCATCAATGATCCCATTTTTGATAGGAAGTGCTGCTGACACAAAGAAACCAAATAAAAAGGTTGTTCACTGAGTCTCACTTTCATATTACAGGTCTATATACCATTTGATTGAGATAACACTTCAGTATGTGATGCCCAACTCCTCCTTGTGGCAATAATCTTCACGCCGAAGGATCGCAAGCGCTTTGCCAAAGCAATCCCAATATTTCCAAATCCCAAAATATATACCTGCAAGAACAGAGAACATAAAGCTAATATGTGGCAGCTAAAAAGATAAAGAATGCTTCAACTTCAACCTAGAAATTGTTGTTATTTGAACTTCTTCATGTAAAAACTTCCCATATATCAAATTGAAAATCAAAACAAACCAGTCAATAACATTTTTTCCCTATAACAATGATCCTGTAATCTAGATCAACCACAGTTTATAGACAAGCACATTTCTAGTAGCCATTCCTGCTTTTAGGTGACACAACAATATAAACAAACTCTGAGGAAGTCACACTAGAGTTAGGAAAGTGTGTGAATTGCATTTCAGCTTTGATACCAATTAATGCTGGAAAAGAGGAAAAAAAAAAAGGAGAGAGAGAGAGAGATGAAAAGGGAGAAACGGAAAAAATAAAACAAAAACATAGAATGAAGGAGAAGAAGGGAATAACTTAGGACTTTCATATGTCTGCAACTTACACAATTTTTTCCAGAGTAAAGGTCAGACAAAAAAATATAAGCCTAAGAGACTTGACCAAAAATAGATATGTAATATAAATCTATTGATCTGAAATATCTCAAAGATCTCTAGAGAAGGTATTTAGATATCTTATAAGTCACTATAATATTCATCTCTATCAAGTGTGCAACCTTCCAGCTTTTGGAAATTCTGCATAAAATACCACCAGAAGGCCAAAAATATGAACCAGGAAAATTGGTACTCACTGTTTTCCCAAGTAGTGTTTCACCCATTGGTTCCCCAAGTTTCTTTTGCTTTACAGCAATTTGCATTTCATTCTACAATGATAAAAGAATTACTTTAGATCATAATCAAACAATGACATTATGGATAGCATGCAGATAATAATATCCTGTGCAGACTTAACAACATTAATATGGTAAATATACAAATGGCGGTCATTTTTTCCCCGTTCTTTCAATTTAATCGAAGTAAAACCACATGTGCTTATTGTAAGTAAATATGGCCAAAGGCAGTTACAGGTACTGACACAAGCATTAGCCGGACCGGGCAATATCTACTCTTTCTTCTTATACTAATTAACATTTTAAGACATTAAGTAGTCACTATTAGATTTACTAAACCAACCTGCTTCCGAAGAAGCCCCAATATCAGGTATATAGCCATTTCTGCACAGGATGCTGCATTTCCAGTCACATCGCCAGGTATTCTGGCGACTTTGATTCCGCAATTTGTAGCAGCATCAATATCAACACCTTAATGCAAAGATAGATAAAGTGATCGAATTCAATAATAAAAAATTTGAAAGAGAACAAACTATAACTAAAAGCACTCATATATAATACCACTAAAAAAAAAGCGCCAATTTAATAATAGCAAATGGACATGTAGCATGACAAGTACCTTCAAGACCAACACCATACTGCATTATAAGCTTCATCCGTTTTGCACGGATATAACATTTGAATCCAGCCGCATGCTTTTCACCACACAAAGATAGTAGTTTTCTATAACCTCCGGCACATCAGCAAGAGGGACATCATCAACCTAGAGGCAGTTCACAAACAAAAACCTCGATCACATTACATATTGCAACCGGACCGAACTCACATTATGCATCTATTTCAATTACATAATCTATGCATAGGCAGAATTAGTCATGCAGATATACATATATCTATAAATATCTATATATATATAGATATTTATATGCAACACATATCGCCATAAATGTGTAGCTGTACCTGCACAAAAGGGTATTTCTGCAAGTATTCTTTAGTATAAATATGAGAAAAAGGAAAATACGGTCCACAAAAGAGAACCCGCGTGATATTCTTGTCGGTGTTCGTAGCCATTCCTTCGATTCTGCACGATATATCTGCAGACCAAGAACACAAAATTGAGAGAACTCAAGAACAATAACAAAACACTAAACCAAAAAAGAATATATTATTCAAACCAAACAGACGTTTTTGGTAACTCAAAAAACCGAAATGAGAAAACAAAAGTTGATTATAGCAAAAGCAATCCCCTCCAACAATACAAAATGAACTCCAAATTCAGAGAAACCTCCTACATTTTAATGAACTCGAAAGGTGTGATCCTATAACCAAAACGGTAAAAACATGGCAATCGTGGCCAAAAGGTACCGAATATGACAGCTTAATATATAGGACTTAAAGAGTTGGGCCCGCGTCGTATCGCACATCATACGTGTTGCTTATTTTAAGTGAGTGGTTAAATAAGAATTATATTTTAATTTACTTCACTTTTTTTTGTTTCTTGGGACATATACTTTACTTTGTTTTCTCCTTTTAAGTCTCTTAAATTAAATATTAAGTTGTTTTTTCTATTATCCTTTTTTTAATAGTAAAAAAAAAATTAAATTAAAAAAAAATTACTTATATATTATATTTTAGGACAAAGATGAGATTTGAACACTAATAAAGATCTGACGAACTTCGAAATAGAAAACGTTACAACCTCTTTTTACAATGGATGTTAGCAACATCCATCATGGAGGTCCTATCTGGTTAAGGTTGAAAGAGGCTATGATTTAATTGCAAAATATTAAATGTATTTAAAATTAATTTAATGTGTTTGATTAAAAATAATTTTAAAAATAAATTTTTTTAATATCAATTAAAAATTTATTTTATTTTATTTTATTTATGATTAATTGCGAAATAATTTTAATTATTTAAATATTTTTATTAAAAACCAATTTAGTCTAATGTTATATTAAATAATTTCATGGTACGAATATAAAATAAATAACTTTTTTTTTTCAATCCAATACTTTATAAAAGAGACAAAATTATTTTTAGTCCAATCACAATTACAATAAACACATTATAATATTAACTTAATTATAATTAATCATGCCCACCAAACATAATTTTGGTGATATGTTATATACAATTGGAAGTTGCAGAACCACCCATTTGTATTTTCTTTAAACTTAAGGTGCGTTTAGTACATGCTTTTCGCCTGCTATTTTTCGAGCCAAAAAAAAAAAAAAAAGAAAGCAATGCTTTTGGTTTTGCTTTCGAATTCTAAGAACCTGTCTCATAACATGTGCGGAAAACAGTATTATAAAAAAGAAAAATGAAAAACACTTCTGATAGCAATAATACAATATATTATTTGCTTTTGATGTTTTTACTTTTAAATTTATATATTTGCTCAATTTAATCAAATTCTAATAAAACTAAATCACTTTCAATATATATATATATATGAAAGAATTCATAGTAGTATATAAATTCATCAAAACAATAAAATAAAACCGAAAGCGTATCCGTTTATGTACAGTCAAAATTTTTCTACATGCTCTGAATTATTCAATTGGTCGGATTCCAATCACATAAACAAAAATGAATTTTAAATCATAGTGTGATTTGCCTTGCCATGTGTTTTCTACTCTATATTTACTCACTGTGTGTATTTTGCACATATGTTATGGAAAACTGATTTTGCATCAATCTCTAAAAGCAAAACAACATCATATATTTATAAGGGTGGCGGTTATTTTCTGATAATGGCCAGTAACCGTCAGCGTTTACTTGTTCCTAACCAAATCTATTTTATTCGGATTGGATCATGGGTTTAGGTCATCTTAAGGGAACCCGACCCAACAACCTAATAACCTTACCACATATATATAAATATATAATTTTTAGTATAATTGCATTAGAGTTGCATACCCATATTTGCCTAAGTTAGGAATTGTTGCAATTTTTCCTTGCTTTGCAATCAAGTCTTGTAGTTTTCATTATTGTATAGCCTCTTGTTTTACTTGCTTGGAATTTCTAGGAATACAGAAAAGTTGTGCCATAACTTGTTGGAAAGGTATGGGTGTCTAATGTCATTTTAATTGGTCCTAGTTCAACTGGCTATTTATTGATCAAGTATGATCTTCCAAGTGGTCTATCACTCATAACTCAAGGAAGACTACTCACACTTTGTATTTTAGGGCAAAAATGAGACTTAAATTTTTTACCTCTTAGGATTTAAAAAAACGTTCAACTATTTCTACCAATGACTGATCCATCAATCCTAACTTCATTTAAGTTTCTTCCTAAAATTTCATTTTAAGTTGACACAAAGTAATGGTGGTGATGACTTGCATTTAGGCATGGATCTTAGCTTTCCATATTTTTTACAGTTAATTGTTTGTGCCTTTGTAATCCAAGTTATAGTCGAGTTTATAAAAGTTTATGTGTATTAAATTTGAAATTATATATATTTCATTCAAATCCATTGATTCAAACTTCTAAAAAGTCCAAATAACTTTTAAGTATATGGACTTCTTTTAAGAATATTACTGACTTTGTACTGTAATGTTTCCAAAAAAAAAAAAAAGACTTCACAAAAATTACTTAAATGATTGAATTCAATGAATTTTAAAATAAAATCTATGAATAAAAATGTTCATAAAAAATCTTGCTCAACACCCTCTTAAGTTTCATATAGAATTCTCACAAAGTCTATATGAAATCCACAAAATTCACTGCAGAATACATCATTTAAAAAAAGAGTAATACTAGGTTTTTCAAATTTTTTACCCATACTTGTAAAGGGTGATCAACTACAGTTGTTGAGATAGACTGTTGGTTCTACTTAAGCTTTTGTTGGGACACTAACCAACCTACAAGAAAAGCCAAAAATGAGTGATCAAAATGCTTGACATTAGGGCCCTAGCCAAAGACACTCTAACACCTAAGTTAGATTATGCAAAAATGAACAAAGTTGAACAACAAATAAATGACAAATTAGAAAAACTTCTTGTTGTGTCGAACTACAGTGATTGATTGACGGACCCTAATGGGAGTTATAGAGATGGAGTGAAATGTAATATTTGAAGTGCTCGAAAGAAGAAAATAACTATAGCTTCTCGATGAATGTCGAACGATATGTATGACAAGTTGAGAAGTATGGTATTTAGAAAAAAAAGCATCAAGTTAAGTAAGTCAGAGTGCTAGTAGATTTGACAAGAATGAGAAAAGCGTATTTATTGATGTTAAACAAGTAACATAAAGTGTTTAATAATGAGAGTAGAAATTAATGTAAAGATAGTGAAATTTGGAGAGCTATTCATTAGTCCTATTTGCATATCCCAAATAGGTGGTCGTTGGACGTTGTTGAATGAGGGATTCCACTTCCTAAGAATCTTTTGCACTTCACTCTAACTGTGTCAAGTGGAAGGCTAGGTTAAGGTGACCCAGTCATGAAGGTGGTGAATGTTAGTCACTAGGCTGACTGGAGGATAGAGTTGACATAACGGGCCTCATCATTAGGCCTTTAAGTTAGTCTGTTTATCATATTTGGGTTTTCACTAATCATTGGACCATAATTTTTACTATAACAATACTTATACTCAAATAACATGATACGTGAGTTGTTAAAATTATATTATTTTATTACATTATTTCATGATTTTAGTGATATAAATAATTTACATATCATATCATTTGAGTATTAATTTCGATAAAAAATTCAAAAAACCTAGCATTACTCTTAAAAAAATTGATTAAACTCTAATAAGTTTTGAATTGGATATACTCTCTCACCTTATTAAAAAAAAAAAAAAAAAAAAAAAAAACACCCATTTTAAAAGGGTTTATCCACTATTTTTTTTTTTTTAAAAAAAATGTTTTTAACCCTTAAAACAAATTAATTTCATCCTATACCCTAATTACTCATAATACCCCTGCACAATTTTACCCATAAACCTTTAACTTCTAAAATTTTATGAAAAGTCAGAATATGTATATGTAATTATGAAATAGCCCCTATAAATAAGGGGTTAATAAATCGATCAACCATTGCCACCGATTGCAAAACTCATAAATCGACCCGTTTTTGCACTTGGTACACAATTAAGACCTAATGAGCCATATCCACCGTCTCTTTCCATTCTCACATAGTTGTTGACCTTGCTAGAGTATCTCCGACCATTGTCGAGCTTGTTGACCTCCTTTGTTTGCCAAGATATGCTAAATTTGGATTCCATTTGAAAGTTTGCGATTTTTTTTTTTTTTTTTTTTTTTTGCGATTTTGAGATGTTTTTTGTATTATGAATGTTGGGTTATGATGATTAGGGTTAGAATAAGTTAGATTTGATTGGATTTGATTTAAAAATGATAGATTTCAATGAAAGTAATGTCGTCGTCTTCGGTCATCTCAATCAGTTTTTCACATCAGTTTGTTTTTCACACTTAGTAAAAAATTGATTAGCCTATTTATGAAAATGAGGTGTTTCTTGCTTCTTTTTTTTTTTTTTTTCCCATTTTTAACTTTGTTTTGTGTTGCAGAAGTTGGATAATGATTAATAGCATTAGATTTGATTGAATTAGGCTTGACAAGTAGAGGAATCCGCTGAGAGCATGTGTAAGAGCATTAGTTTTTCACATCGGTTTTTCGTTGGGATGTGAAAAACCAATGAATAACATTGACCGGTTTTTCACATCCAACAAAAAATCGATTAATTTAATAAATTAAAAATAGAAATTATTAATAAGAAATATATTAAGAATAATTAAATTAAATGAAAATAAAAGTATATTATGGTATTTAATTATCTTTTTTTTTTTTTTTTTTTGTAAAGTAATACCAATTGTTTGTTGTTTTTCTTTCCTATAGATAAAATTTAAGTATTTACATAGTTCGTAAACAATTAATCAGAACATGAGTGGGAATGCACACATTGGTAAAAATGGCTTGGTAAAATAATTGCAGTTATTACTAGACAAGGTTTGTACAACCGATTTATAGGAGAGTGTCTGTTTGAACATATTTTGGAGATAAACAACAACAATACAACTACTCCTTCCGTGATATTATGGTTTCTTGCTAGAGAGGTAGAGGTCCCCAATGGGCATTGTGATGAAATGTGGTTTGAAATCGGAGGAAGAACATATAAGTTTAGGAAAAAAGAGTTGTTATTGGTGACAAGACTTCATTTTAAGGGTTATCGACTAAAAAATCTTCAGTACGCTACAAAATAACGAGAACAGTCTCCTATAGTGATTTTTCAATGGAGTGTCATTGAGTGTGCCCAGCTTAGCCACCTTTCTCAAGGCAATGAGTTATACAACAGATCAGGGTCGTGCAGTTTGAGAATGTAATAAATGATGAAGATTTGTTAAATCTGTTAAAGTTAACTAATGTACCAATTGTCTTTCATCTATTCATGGGGTAGAATGATGGATTCATCATTGCTTACTTTATGTGGGTCATTATAAAGAATGTAAAGGTGTGGAGCTCGTTCCTTTGGGGTACATTAAGCTATAGTGTGTTGGTCCACAGCTTTCATATGGTGATTACTGAAGAGCGGATTAAAAACCCATTGAGGATCATTAACATTTATGATTATGTATCGACATTTGAGGTATATCTAATACGGTTAATACTTATAGTTTTCTCCTAATACAATTAATATTTAGGGTTTATATATATATCAACTATATATTTGTTTTTTGTTTAATAATTTTTATATTATAGTGGTGACTAGTTAAAATGTTTCCAATATTGAGAAATAAAATAAGGAAAATTAACTAGTCCTTAGAAAATAAGCTGCTAAGGTATAAGAGATGAACACTTAATAGGACGCTGAAAGACATATAAAGTCTTAATGATTTTCCCTTTGTAAGTAGCGAACCTAACTTAAATTAGTTTACTTTTTTTGTTTATTTTAACTATCTTTATTTATATCAAGTATATAATAACAATATAACTATATATATTTATGTATATGTATATATTGTAGATAATTGGCATAATGCAAACCTTTGAGCTCATTAATGCCGAAAGAGGTGCAGATTATTGGAAAATTTTCAATTTAAAGCATTCAGTTGGCAAAGAAGTACATAAAGTTGGTGGCAGAGGGAGTGAGGATGATGATGATGATAGTGCATAGGATGATAATGATTATGAGATAGAGGTTGGAAGCGGTGATGATAAGGTAAACGATGATAATGATCATGTGATTGAGGAGTTTACAAGGGAGAAAGATGAATGGCATAAAGACATCCCAAGTGTACAATCCAAATTAGAGGATACATTTGGACAGTTGCAAACAAAAAGGTCACACAATATACGAAACTTACATCCTGAAATACATATATTCTATTTATTTTATTGTTAAGTAAATATCCATTTTAATAAATGAAAAAGTTATGGATATGTTGTATAGTAGTACGGAGTTGGATAAAGAGACAAAGTCTCTAAACATGACAGACGAAGTGTAATTATTTAAATATGTAAGTTATATTTCCCCAAATACTCAAAAAATAGGAGAGGCTCTGTCAAATTTTTTAAAAAAATTGTGTGTACGTTTAAAATGATATATATATATATATATATTCTACAGTTGAAGTGATTGTTTGAGTATCTAGTAGATTTACAAAAGGCAACTTATAAGAAAGTAAATAGAATGGATAAGAGGTAGAAGGCAACTCACAAGATTGTAAGGGAAATAGATAAGAGGCTGAGACGGGTCAAAGAGCATTTTAAAATTCCTAGGTCTCCGATTGGTGGGCATGATTCAAACAACGACGATGACAACGATGATAATGATGATGATGGTAGGAGCTTAATTCGAGATAAGCACATCTATAGTCCACTAACAGCAACAACAACAACACCACCACCACTACCACCATCATCACCACATTAAGACAATGGGGTCTATCAATTACCTTTACATAAAGACGAGGTGGTCCATCAGTCATCTATCTATGAGGACCAATTAGACATTCATCAGGAGGACTATGAGGTCCATCGGTCTTAGAGAGTCCATCAATTATCCTTCCAGTAAGAGGACTGAGAGATCCATCACTCCCAGAAAGTCTTAGGAGGTCCATTAAATGCAGAGGTTAAGCGTGGTGATGACCAAGTAAATGTAGCATTTCTATTGTGTTACAATATAACATATTATTCTAAATGTCTAATTGATGGTCTTGAACTGCTTACAGTTACAGGATGAGGTCATCCAAGAATAAGGCAAACAAAAGATGAAGTCATCGGCATATCTACAGATGTCATACACAGATCTCAGACCACCGAAAAAGAAAAAGAAAGTGCCAAAACTGGTGATCGAAGAAGTGAATGACTGTGTACAATCAATACAAAGCTTTCGAGTGTAAGGACCTCAGGTATTGATTTAAAAAAAAAAAAAATTATTATCCTTTCATTCAGATTACTAATGTAATAAAGTTTAAAATTTTATTTAATTTTTTTTATTTTAGGCATGTGATTTATTGTTCATAGTGATGCGTGATATTGTCCATGCTAAAAACCCTCGAAGACGAGTAGCCATGGTTGTGTTTAAAACACATTAATTCTTATTTGATGTGACTACGACAGAAATTGTGGAATGAGGTTGAGGACACTCGATATGCAATCTATAAGACTTTCTCATTTGTGAGTGTTTGCATTGCAATTATGCATTAAAGAATTTCTTGTCATGTGTCGCTGAAGTTAAATAACATATTTCATTTTTATTTTGTAAGCATTTATAACATTGTACTATAATGAGCAGTACGTGCACCCAAGAATAAAATTTGATTTGGCTATTGTTGTTGTGCCCGTAGAGTGGCAAGCATTCGATAGTGGTTAGATAGACACATTAGTCCTGTGATAGTATGTTGAAAATATAAGTGTTATTTTTGGGATGAAGAGTTATTATTTGATCATCCAAATTAGTATTATACTACTAACATCTTCAAACTGCAGGTGTTGCAGTCGTGTTCTCTTATAAACAATTATTAGGTTCTCTGTCGGGTGTGCTTAAGCAGAAAATATTAATATATGATTCTTTTACATATATTGACTTTGAATTATGGAGCTAGCCATTTGAGTCATTAGTATGTTTCATACCCATCTTGTTACGGTTCATTAGATTTTGTGGGAGGAATAACATAGATATATTACCTACGGATAAACGTTGGAAACTTGAGTGTCTTGATATAACAACTGTGCCCCAGCAACTCGATAGATGAGTAAATTAATTACTTAATTATATTATATTCTAAATGTTATTTCATTTAATTAAATTAATTTAAATTTGGACAGTGGATACTAGATAGTGATGGAAAGGTTGTATATAATAAGTAAATTTATTAATAAAATTTACAATTATTCATTTTGTTAAATAATTATTCATTTATAAATTACTAACTTACAAAAATAATGTACTGAATATATTATTCCGGTAATATTGTTAAGTACAAGACAACACTCATGTAGTATACATCCAGAAGCATTGTTCGGTTTTTTAATGGGTCTTCAAAAATTGAAATCGATTTTTTAATTCCATTAAAAACTTATCTCACCCATTTTAGTTTTTCATGGGATTGAAAAACCGATTTTAATTTTTAAGACTCTATTAAAAATTGATCCAAGAGTTTTCCCCCTTTTCACTCATTTTTTCACCCATTTTATAGGTCCCCAATAAACAAAAATACATAAAAACTATAGAATTGATGTTCTATCCCACAACAGATGAGCATCACAAACAAACAAACATGGTTTAATGAATCAAAATTCAGATTTGCATAAGGTGAAACATAATCACCTTGATAGGCCTCATTTTTTAATATTCCCTTTTGTACAGACGACAGCCCATCGGCAGCTTCACTATAGCCCTCCAATGAATATCTAATCCCTCTGAAAGATTTATGTGAAGTTAAATCGTTTACTTTTTCAAACATTTCTAAACTTTCTTTTCTAACGAAAACGTGGGAAAATTTTTTCTTTTTTATTTTTCACATTTACAAATTAGGTTTATAAAAATTTGAATAACATAACGACTGTTTTTTTAACAGTGCCACTCTGTAAAATTTGTATAGAAATTTAGCACTTTTAAAATCAAACGTTTTCCCCTAACTTCTCATTTTATCAAATCACAAGCAACCACAAACAGATTATCAATTTCAAAGAGAAACCCAAAATATATTCACATGTCATGCATATGTTTATTTATACATTTTAAAAAATTAGAGAAAACTGTATAATCAATTATATACAAAATTTTTAAAAAAATCCAAAATACATTAATACAATCACAGCAACACTCCCGACTCAATTTGCTTAATTTTGGGCTGGAGTTCTTACTACTGACGTATCGGTCCCTACATTTAGCCTTGGGGAGGTTTTATTTATAAAGCATAAAACAATATGAGCTACACAAGCTCAGTGAGTGTCATAAGATTTCATTTTAAATTTACTTTATAAAATATTCCTCCCTTGAATTTTAAAATAGTTTATAAACACTTAATCATTATAATATTAAAATCGATTTTTTTTTTTAAACCATATTTCAAATAATGACATAGATAAACAATTTCATAAAGGGAGAACTTCATTTGGGTCCCTATGTTTCTAAAAATTTTCTCTTTTTTAAATAAAAATCCGTTTATAGTCTTTATGGTCCCTTACTTTTTAAAAATTCATCAAATTAGTCATTCTGTCATTATTTTTAATAGAAACATAGGGATCAAAATGAAATTCTCTCTCATTAAAAATTGTGACAGAATGATTAATTTGATGAGTTTTGAAAAGTAAGGGACCATAAAGACTATAAACGAATTCGTATTTAAAAATGAGAAATTTTTCAAAAATATAGGGACCCAGATGAAGTTCTCTCGTTCATAAATATCATTTGATTTTATATAAAATTAAATGATAAAGCAAAATAATGTATGATTTCAATTTTCTACTGAAAAATGTAAAGTTTTTCAAAAGCTCTGAATAAAACAAGTCAATCACTATCGGTTCGTATCACATGGTATTCTAGGTATAGAGCGGAATTTTGCCTCGCTTCAACCTTCCCGGAATTTTCCCTTGTTCAAGCCATCTATCCAATTTTACATAACGAAATTTTTTTCTCGCTACGGAGCGATATTTTTCCTCGCTCAGGAGTAAACTAGCTAATAATATACCTTGTACATATATTGGTCAACATACAGGACTAGACTGACTCATATAACCTCACATGGATACCTCCCACTGTTAGAATTATTAGTAACAGACGGACACCCATACTCTGCCAATGCATACTTAGGGTACTCAACCTCTACCGGAGATATCTGTGATACCCTTCAGGCATACCATAGGTTTTTCAAACACATTTCATTTCATCTTTTCAATTTCATTTAAAATCGTTCTCGTATAAAATTTGTAAACACATTTTCATATCTCATATCCATATAACTATTTTCATATGTGGCTTATTAATTTCAAATCAATACATAACATAACAAGAATTTAATTAAATCATATCAAAATATTTTAAGTAAAGGCACTCATCTATTATTTGTAATAGCTCACGGTAAAACATGTTTTAGGGTTTCATCTTCTTCTACTTCACCTACATAATTTCACATTCTAGATTTAGATGACATCACACCCGAATTTGTTCATATAAGCTCCCTATCAAGAATTCATGACTCCTAAGCTCATAAAATACTTCATATGATGTTTGAATTCACATCCATGAATCAAACAAAACCTTAAATCATACTAACTCATATTAGCCGAATCTTGACCACACATTTACACCTTTAACTTCACTTAATTTTTTCATCATGATCAGTAATATGATGTTAAATCAAATAAAATTCATAAAAACTCACAACCATATAATATGGCATGACTTGACCGAATACATCCCTTTTGTATCCAATTGAAGTCTTTCCAATTCCATGTTGACACTACCATTCACACAAGCTATAAAACCCTCCAAAACAACCTCTAATTCTATACAAAGTGATCAAAATAATTATCCCTCACACAAAACTTCATAAGGCCGAATACATAGCTCACACACATACCATGGTTCTAATTTTTATTTCAACCATTTAACTTCACATTTTAATATAGTTTTATGCATAAATTCACTTCAAACCATCCAAACACATTTTGAATTACAAAATCCCTACTTGGTCGTGTAACATACCCACGAGTGCACCAACACTTCCTCAAGTTTTTTTACTTAAAAATCTATACAAATTCTTATAAAGTTTCATGATTTAAAATTCTATATCTCAAACATCGTCAATCCAAGCTCAAATCAAAATCATCTTTGTTAGTATACTCACCAAATTGCTCCTTGATCCCTTGCTTTACTTTTCCTCAAGTTTAAAGCTCCAAAACTCTAAATCAATACATAAAAATTTAATCAAAATAAGATGCAGCCCATAGACAGCTTTGAACTTAATTTTTCACATACTAACTTCATGAAAACTAAACTATTTTCACTTGAAAATCACTTACCCTTGTAGGATAATTTTCCTAGACTTGATTATCACCTTTTGATGGCTTGAAATTACTTGAAAAATGACTTCGAAATGGCCTGGATTAGTTGTTGTCCTCTAGTTTCCTTTTCTGCTCTACATTGCTGAAATAATTCCCTTGCTACTGTGATAAATCTGCTCTCTTCTGGTGGTTTTTGCTAATTTTATCACTTTATATATAGTTTCCCACTTCTTATTTAATTGCCCCTAAACTTTGAAACATAATTACAATTCATGTCATTAATGAAATTTTGCAAAATTGTCCCCTTTTCTCTACACTTTTCATGCATTCTCCTATTTAGTTTCATCTTCCATAATACCCTTACATGTGATTCTAATTTATTTAATTAACTATGCCCTTTCTTAGAATTTTACTTCACGCTACTTTTGTCACACACTTCAACAAATCACCACACCACTTTTCGCATTCAAAATTGTTTTCTGGTTTATTTCAAAAATTTTATTGTGATTAAATTTCACATTTGGATACTTGAATTATTTCTTTATTCCATAGATGAGGGTAATAGTATACAATACATCTACAATACTAAAATGGGGAGGGTATATTATACACCTAATGTCATATCTCATTTTAGTGTCACCATATGGAGACATTATGTAAGTTATTTACATGATTCCATCTTAATTGATTAAATTCAATCAATTTGATGGCCTTTATTGTCCATTAAAAGTGTTATCAAGGGGAGAAAATCTAAAAAAAAAAAAAAAAAATTGATTGGGTTTTTAAAGGGGTTGGAAAATTGCTTTCGATTTTTAAGGCCTCTTTAAAAACCAATCCAATGGTTTCCTCTCTTTTTACTATTTTTCCCACTTATTTTGTAGGTTCTCAATGAACAAAAAGACATGAAAATCATAAAACCGATGTTATGTCCCACAATGAATGAACATTACAAACAAACATGGTTGGATGAATTAAAATTTAGATTTGCATAAGGTGAAACATAGTCATCTAATACTATGTCTCACTGCAATGTCACCATATTGAGGTATTATGTAAGTTATTTATGTGATTTCATCTTAATTGATTAAATTCAAACAATTTGGGAGCATTTGTTGCCCATTGAAAGTCTTATCAAAAAGAGAAAATATATTAAAAAAAAAAAAAAAAGAACTTTGGTCGGTTTTTTAAAAGGTTGAAAAACTGATTTCGATTTTTAAGGCCCCCTTAAAAGTTGATTCAATGGTTTCCCCTCTTTTTACCCTTTTTTCCACCCATTTTGGAGGCTCCAAATGAACAAAAGAGTATAAAAACCATAAAATTAATGTTATATATCACAATGGATGAATATTACAAACAAACCTAATTGGATAAATCAAAATTCAGATTTACACAAGGTGAAACATAGTTACCTAATGTCATGTCTCACTTTAACGTCATCATATGAAGACATTATATAAGTTATTTATGCAATTTCATCTTAAATTAAATTCAAGCAATTTTGGGGCCTTTATTGCCCATTGAGAGTCTCATCAAGAGGAGAAAATCAAAAAATACGTTGATGAATTTCTCAAAGAGGTTGAAAAATTGATTTTAGTTTTTAAGACGCCCTTAAAAACCAATCCAACGGTTTTCTCTCTTTTTAAACTGATCCCACCCATTTTGATATCAATTAATTTACTTTATTAAATTTACAATTATTACTAATTTAAGTTTTATTAAAATTAATGAAAATTTAACAGAGTCTTCCTTGTTTTTTGACTATTTGAGGACATCGGTCACCTTTGTATAGAGTAACATTTCATTTTAAAATATAATATAACATACATAAAAACAAAAGTTTTAAATTAAAATCTACTCTTTTTTTTTTTCATCAATACCCAACATTAGATTGGGAGTAGAAAACCGTTAAAGACATCGATTTTGGTTGTGTCTAGTCTCATGATAGATGAGGCATCTACAGGAGGGGATGACATTTTCATAAGCATTTGCACTCGTCCCAACTTCTACAGTATTTATTCCACTTGTTAAGGCTTTTGCACCCGCGATTACACTCGCTTCTCTGATGGCGGATGTAAGAGGGTCAAGGCAATGAAGACAATTGTGTCTCATTTGACCACATTTTTCACATTTTTTTATACGATGAGCTTCCGCAACGGAAGGAATCTAAATCTCCTTCAGCCAACTTACTTGTCTTTTTCCTATGGATGATAGTATAATTATACTTTTAACTTCCGCGACAATATTCCAATTGACCAATTTAAGGACGAAATTGTTCGGACGTGTATATACAACTTTTAGCTACTCTGCGCTATAATACTGACTGCAAAGTATATCACAACCGATGCCTTTAAACCTGACATGTATCACAAATTTAAGTGTTACAATATGACATTAAATATCAAAAGTAACAATGTACAATTATGATACTTGGCTACAGTATATGCATGAATACATGACAACTAATCTAGGTTCCACTACAAGCAACTACATTTGTTCACTTGAATATTACCCACCGCATCATTTTTGTTAGGATACATAACATTGTACATGATCGATTTTGTAACAGGATGTATGCTTCCTTCTGTCGATAATTTTTTTGCCAACATGACATGATCATACATAATAGTGGTAACATAAGTTGTGAGTTTCTCAATAGTAACACATCTATTATTAAATCATTTTTGCAGCACATTTCTTACATATTCATGTATAGTTATTATTGGCAAACGGTGTGCTTGCATCATACAATTGTTAAGTGACTCTACAATATTGGTGGTTATCATTTCATATATTCTTTTTAGACAATGTGTTTATGACCACTTGCTCACTCCACCTTTAACAAAAATTGTATGTGTTTGTGAATATAACGACCAAATTTATTCCAATATTCTATTACAATTATCTGGCACATAATTGTATGCTGCATTGTAAAATGCGTTTTCCATATCCAAATGTTTTTTATAATATTGCTTAAGGTTTTGCTATGAGTGGAAAAAACACATGTGTAGGACTTCAGGAAAAGCTACTCTCATCCAATTTGTTATGCTTTTGTGATGACTGGATACGATAAGCAAATTGTCTGACACGCCAATTGCCTCTCATAATTTTTCTAAGAATCAAGTTCATTAATTGTCTGACTCTTCATTAGTAAATCTAAAAGTGATGGGATAAATCATCTTCGACTCATTTTTGTATGCAAAAAAAAAACAAAAAAAAAAAAAAAAATCGCCTCTTTATAATTCACTTTTCAAATGAGTGACGTTAATAGTAACAATTGATTTCATGTAAAACTGAAAACCCTCAACAGAAGCTCTAAGTGCAACAAACGAATACAAGAACATGTTGTTTTAATCCCTCTAGATTGTCGTTATTATGTCGGGATTTGATAGTTTTAATATTTCAAAGTAAAACGGAAGTTATTGATATGACTTATCCGTTTATCCATATGTTAGTTTCTTTGCATATTGTAAAGTCTTCTATGCTTTACTATACAATATTTGCACGTCATATTGCTCTAGCATTTCTCCGATCAAACGATTAGGTGTATAAATGTCTCTCCCCACCTTTCTCGCATATAATTTTCCAATGACAATAGTTTTTACACTCTTCATATATGATTTCATGGTTGTCTAACGACACATGTATTTCGCCACATACTTCAACACAAACCACATCGACCAACCCTTTCTATATCTTGCATGAACTATAAAGCTACAACTCTTATCCTTGCAACCGTCCTTAAATCACTTTGTGTCTGAACATCTAACCTGATATTTAAACTTGGCTTTCAAAGTATATTCTCTGATGGTTTGTACCCATTTCTTGTTTGCTGTCAAAAAATGCATCTTTATATAATGTACCACATTAGTAGACGATCGACACAGCGTTTGAAGTAGCTTCAATGTCACTCATTTCAACATTAGGAACAATCTAGTATGGCTGTGAAAAATTGCTCTGAAATTGTAAATCCAAAAATCTTATTTTTAAAACTCTTCATCCTCAATGGCATCATCAAATTAAGTTTTCTCTTCATCATTATGACGTGCCCCATCACCATCATCATCTGTGTCTCAATCTTTATCATCTCTAGCATCATTCATATAGTTATCATTAATGTCGCAAATGAGACTTTCCATAGATGCATATAAGCGGATAGAAGCATTAATCTGATTGTTACTAATACTTGAAGTAAGATAAAATTGACTCTCAACCGTTTTTGGATTTATAAGTCCATCCATATCTATCACGTCATGTCTTGTGTCTGGTATTAAGTCGATGACATATGGACGAACTATGCCTACTAACTCTAGCTCCAAAGTCTCTCGTAATTTTATCGATGTAAATCTCTCTAACATTAATATTTTTAACTGTCATCAAACTAACCACGCTAAAATTGGACATAATGCGTATTTTTTTCACTTGGTCATTTGTCATATTTTACAGTAAATAATAAATGCTAATATCTCATCTTGTTCTATCAATGTCAGTCTTTTTATACACAACGTCCGCCAACGATGAAAAACTATTATAATAGGAGACCCCACACATAATCGACACACCCTAACGTAGTTAGATCCATTCCACTCTTCGTTGTAGTTGATTATGATTGTCTTTTGAGTCGTTCCTGTAACATTCAAAGGATCGTAATAAATTAGTTTCATTTCAATGGGTCAACATTACAAAATACAATCATATCAAACCAAATCTAACACTACAAATTAATACCGAGTATAAAAAACATAGGAAATATCAAAATTATACTAGCACTACCTAACTCGGTTTTTAAGTGGACAAAAATTTGGTACCCATTTTTTAGTCCACTCTAAAACTAGTTGACGGATTTATTGTGGACAGAAACAAATTATAACACTCTCCACCCAACCCAGCCAAATAGAATAAAAGACAATAAAATCTAACTATATATAACATTAAAATTCAATACATAATATCCAAAACACAACAAATATAAAAAATATGAAAAAAATTACTCAAATTGGTTTTTGATTGGAATGAAAGACCAATATTGGTTTTTTAATCCCAATGAAAAGCCAATCCCGTGCTTAAATCAGTTTTCATTTATCGAAATCGATTTTTTAGTCAAATGAAAAATTGATTTCATCACAGATTTTGAAAAAACTACAGATCTGCTTTAAGAATACCATATATCATAACTAAATCACTCTTAAAGTCTTTAGCTTGCAATCCAAACAAAACAATCTAAAAACCAACCAACAAAAATACATACATTACCTTCAAAATTCAAATTACTTGAAATGGAAGAAAAAGTTTCAAAACCTTCAATGGATGAAACTTAAATGAATCAAAACCTTCGATGGATAAAATAACTTCAATAAAATATTCTTTGCTAAGAGGTTTATTTTTCAACTACAATGGTAAATGAAGAAGAAAAACAGTGAATGGAGTAGAGAAAAGAGGTTAGGATGTTGTTAGGAAGATGAAGACTATTTTGATAATTTCGGGTTAGGGCAATTAAGTGATTTTAATTTAAAAGTAGTTTAGTAATTTTGATTATAGAATGGAAATAATTTATTTAAGAGGTGAAAAACAATTTCTTTAAAAAAATTAGGTAAAAATATTATTTTTATTTGGTTAATAATCATAAATCTCCTTGGGACGAGAACCCACCGTTTCCAACGCGGCGGACTACACTAAAACAAAAATCCTATTGGTGGCTTTTTTATTGCTTTCCTGTACGTTTGTCTCTACAATAATTTTTAACTTTTTGCTTTTGCCAATTTAATATATATTAAATTCTCAAAAGAAAATGAAATCAAAGAAAGAAAAAACACTAATTGCCAATAAGAACACAAATCTTCGGTCGTTACGATATCGTCAACTGTAGGTCCAGTTAAAAAGAGTTTTCCTAGATTTTCTCTTTCACTGGAAGCAACACTAACTCTTTGGTCACTCTGATCAGGTAAATTCTTTTTTTTTTTTTTTTGGTTAAGTGATTTCTATTGTTGTTTTTGTAGAAAAGTAGAGTTCTTTTTGTGGGTCGGCATCAATTTTGAAGATGAATTTTAACGTTTAATGTTAGTGAAATTAGTCAACTTTGTAGTTGTATTGAAATGGGGGGTTTTTTGGATTCTGGAAATTTGATTGAATATAGGGAGATATATTGTATTATGTTCATAATCTCTTGAAACTGTTTTTGATTGATTGATTGAAATATGGTTGCTGGGATTCTGCTGTTTTATTTATTGTTGTGGATTATGTGATCCACAAGACAGATTTTTGGAGTAGATTTTATTTGAGAGATTGTGATAAAATGGGAAAAACAAAAGGTGTCTTTAGGTGAGATAAAATTGCTTTTGGGGATTGATTGCTTTAGTTTTTATGTAATTAAGTAATTACTCTAAGAAGCACAATGTTCTGCCACTATTTGTTTGCAATTGCTATTTATTACTCTTGGATATGATGCTTTTGCTGAACCGACAGTTGTAAAATTGTGTTTTGTTATGATATTCTGGGTAGGAGTGGTTGTGATGAATCGTATGTAATTTTATTATGTGTGGAATTTTCAGATGTTATTGGTGGTTTAAGTGGGAATCGTGAAAGCAAAATGGCCAGTTCGTCAAGGAAGAGAAATGTTAATTTGTTAAGATTGGCAGAAGAGAAAGTGTTGTCCAAGAAAGTTGAGGAAGAACAGATGAAAGAGCAAATCCCTTATCTTGCAAAAGACTGTGTACGGAACATCTTTATTCGACTTCCGATTCAGTCTCTTTCAAGAATAAGGTTTGTTTGTAAGCCCTGGTGCAGTATAGTTAATGATGGCAATTTCATTGATTCCCATCTTCGCTGCTCAGAAACTGTTCTCATCTTCCTAAGGTCAATTGTACGTCGTCATGATAATCCTCTCCCGGTAGATGAACCAAACATATTTTCTGTTGAAGCGAATCTACTTAAAAGAAAGTCTCACTCCATTTTCGGCCATCCACTCGAAAATAGCCCATCGAAATTTTATATCCAGTTCATGGAAATCAAAGATGGAAAGAGCAAGATAGAAGAGTATAATATAAGCTGCTTTGGCAGAGTTAGAGCTTCATGCAATGGCCTAATTTTGCTTGATAACCAATTGAAGGAGGGAGGATTGATAGTGATGAATCCTGTGACAAGGAAGTTGATCGTGCTTCCTGTAGGAACAATAAGTTCTCCATTCAATGAATCTTATGGCTTTGTACTGAGTGAAGTTACTGGTGACTATAAAGTGGTCCACTTGTTTCGGGATAAGTTGAGATATGTCGGTTGTGAGATGATAAGTCTTGGGACAAGAGTGTGGAGAGGGGTGAATGGACCATCTTTCGGACTTTTTCAAACATTTGAACACAAACCCATTTCAGCAATTGGGGCCCTGCACTGGCTTCCCCAATCTCGTCGTAATGATTATGTAGTGTCCATGGAAGTGGACAACGAAAAGTTTCGCACTCTTTCCCTCCCAAAGACTGGTGGTTGTTTTGATAGGATCGTTGCGAAGGATGGCTTCCTGTGTTTTGTCACTTATGAAGGATTGAACATAGATATCTGGATGTTAAAGGGCTTATCTGGGGAGGTATGGGCAAAACATCACAGTATCACTAACGCTTTTGTAATAGATATGGTGCCCCTTTTTGTTTTAAAAGTCAGTGGAGATATGTTGTTTGTGGGGAACGAAGATGGCTCATTTTACGTGTATAACTTCGAACTCCGACTGATGACTAAGGTTGAGATGGAAGAGGGGTGTCTGAGGGCACCTCGTTCCTTCATACCTCATGTCAACAGTCTCATCTCATGGGATCAAAGTCCTGAAATGAGCAACTGATCTGCCTCTTTTGGCGAAGAAGATGATGGTATGTATATACAACGTACAATCTAATAATAGTATTGCTGCTGTAAACTTTTCTTTGCCTTTTGTTACTCCTGAGTCTCTTGTAGATTGTAATGTGATTGAATAGAATTCTTGTCAGAATGTCTCCATTAAACTGTCATACAGGAGACTAGTACTATAAATCTAGGTAAGTATTTGTGTTTCTATGATAAATCCTTGGAGATCATATTAAACAACTATTTGTTAGATAATGTGTTTGTGAATTTTTTAATATCACTCTTGTGTTGGCTCGCCTCATGTTGAACTGTTGATTGTGTTTATGGTGCTGCGAAGTTTTGATCTCTATGGATATTTTTGAACAGGTGGTTCTGGTTATTCTTCTAATATTCTTATTTATCACCCATCTTAAATGCTAAGTTTGATTTAAAATTATCATGTAAAAAGATTGTCCACTTTGTAGAAAGTTTTTCGACGTCTTCAGGGACTTAATAAAAGTAAAACAGATTCCAGTTCATTGAATGTGGCAAGTGGCTAAGAAATCACATGTGAATGAATATCTGGATGTCCATAGATGATAGCTTTTTCTATAAATTTTTACGGGTAAGTTTGGCCTAATCGGCTTGAAACACTCGAGCAAAAGCAGCAGTTGCAGGCTCTGGTGGATCAGTGAGAAAATTATCAAGAAGCTGATCAACTGTGGTGAATTTAGAATCTGGATAGATCTTGGAAGCTTCAATGTACTCTTCTCTAAGTTCAAAAGTTCATCAATTCTCCCTTTGTAACCAGACTCTGTATAATTGATATTGGTATATTGTCTAGATATGGTAGAACTGAAAATAAAATTAAGTAACGTTTAAGATAGAGTTTATATGGTCAATGCGTTCTTACTTTTAAATTTGTATTTACTGATTATAGAAGTTCATGTTTAAGGTATCTAAACACTTCGACGAAAATGATGGCCTTGAACTTCTAACTGTCAGGGCCAGCCCAAGTTTGTCTTTGGGCCATACAGTTTTAGTTTCAGAAAATGAATATTTCAATCATGTTGATTTCTCCCATGCACAGAAGAAAATCTTTGTACAAACGGTGCAATATTGAATTCTGCACCTGGTCACTCAGGATGCTACACATGGCAACAAATTAACACATGATCACGCCAACATTGTCACATGTCGCATTTTCAGTGGTAGGTAAACTTATAAAGTTTACAGTATCATGATCAAAGTAAAACAGAGTTCAGTTTATTATTAGAAAGTTAGAGCCAAATTCGCCATGAAACACTCATGGGAAAGCGGTAGCTGCAGGCTCTGGAGGATCAATGAGAAAAATATCAAGAAGTTGATCAATTGTGGTGAGTTTGGTATCTGGATAGAGCTTGGATGCTTCAACCTCCTTCTCAAGTTCAAAGCTCGTCATTTCACCCTTCACAAATATGCAGTGTAAAACTGATATTCATATATTGTCTGTATGTGGTAGGGCTGCATGCATGCTACAATCAATGCTAAGAAATTCAATGATATGATCAAAATTATATATATATGGACAATTTAGGAGATATATTATGTTTATGAAAGTGAAAAAACAGAAAAACATATATATAGCTTAACCTATAGTACAATCATTGATCTCGGTGGTATTTCAAGAAGCGTTTTGGGGTTTGATCAAAATAATATGAATTGCTAGGTTTGTAACTTATAGCATGAAAGAAGTTATTCGTGTTTGGGTTTGTACCTTAAAAACTTGTAACTATGTAAACAGTTTTATAAATATTAATAAAATATTCATTTCATTCAATCTATATATTTTTTGTATAAATTATATATGTCATGATAAATATTCTTGATCTTTGATATAATTTCAAACGAAGTATATAAGTATAATATACAAGCGGATTTAGTTTGAGATATGTAATATAAAGAGTCTGTATAAAGTAAACGAAACTGAGTACTTTGTTTACAGTAAATCTACAGTTACGGTCTATTTCATATTTGATATGATAGTTTTATTCGAGACTATTTATGTGATGACATAGAAATTGAGACATCTTATGTAATAAATATTATATAAGACCGGACCACGATAAATATAATGGTGCGTTTACTTCACTTAGAGGAATCAGAATGATCTGAAATCGGAATGACTTGGAATCGGAATGAAGTATCGGAATCAGAATAAGTTATTTACTTCAACTGTAACAATCGGAATCGGAATCAGCAGTATTTCCATTAAGCTGTTTACTTTACTTTGGAATCGGAATGGATTAATTATAAGTTACAAAAATGCCCTTAATTAAAATTATGGATTAATTACAATGTACAAAATTTTGTTTAAAATGTTAGTGTTATCTTTTTATCTTATAATTCATCATAATAAGCTTAAAAAAAAAAATTCTTAACAATTTGATAATATCATTGTAAGCATTTTGTGTATTTATTATTTTATTTTTAGAAGAAGATATTATGTATTTATATGGTATATCAAATCATTTTTTTTAATTATATATAAAATATTACCTAAACTTTCTTAACCATATTATTGTAATATTCTTCAAAATATAACATTTTGCACTAACACATTTTTTTATGAAAACTTATAGCGTATGTAAATATTTATATTTATAAATATAAAACAAATGGAATAAACTTATAGCACATTTTTTAAAGAAGGGTATAAGGGACATTTTAGCTTGACAAAGGGAATGGGAATGGGATTCCCAAGTGGATTGGGGGGAATGAGATTCCCATTCCTCAACCCCAAATTGATGTGGGGTCCACTCATTCATTCCCATTACGAAATGAATTTTAAGCAAGTAAATATCATCAATCAATCTCATTCCTGATTCCCATTCTCCAATCTATGAAGTAAACACACCTTAAGTCTCTAACATGGGGTCAATATTAATTTTAATTAATTAAAACTATAATTGTTTACTTATAAATAGAAAAGAAATAGTTTTCTTTTTTATTGAAGTTATTTTGATTTCTGTTGTACATTTTGTGAAATAGAAAAGAAATTTTTTTTTCCTTTTTTACAACATAATAAAGAGAAGAAGAATATGTATCTTTCTTCTTTGTATAACCAAAATTAATACTCAGTTCTTACAAATATTGTTTTTTTTTTTCTTTTAGAAAAAAAATCAATAGTTAGTGAACACAATTTTACATAATTCACTTATTTTTTGGTGTAGAGATATATTAGGGAAGACTAGATAGTAAGTAATCGATAGAGATCAGTATAGAATATAAAAATCTAATTTTGTTTTCTTTAGATTGTATTATTTTATTTTACTGCTTCATAGATCTAGGATTCTTGAGTTTTTTAAAAGTTTTAAAACTTATAATTCCGTAAAATTCTTACTTTTTATCAAAAACAACCGTTGGGTTTTCCTTCACTTCATTAGTAAGACGGTAACAAAAGTTAATCCTCATTTAAAGATAAAAATGACTAATTAGGTTTCTACTATCCAAGATTAAGTATCATTACTGCAAAATGTATACTTTAGTATGAAAACTTTGATAGGGTTTTTTTTTTTTTGGGAAATCGAGAGAGTTTCCTCGAAAAACTAAGGAAATTTAATGGGTTATAACTACTCAAGTATAGTAAAAAAAAATTAAATATAGTCTTTAACCAATTTTAGGAGGGTAGAATATCATCAAAACATCAACTCTGATGAATTTTGAAACCAAACAAATCTATTTTAAATTACACCTAAAAAAATCCACTGAATTTAATCATGCACGACTAAATTTTTTCAATTAAGTTTAAAAGAAAGTTTGAAAAAAAAAAAAAAATTAAAAATCAAAACCTTTTTGCTGGCAACAATATCAACAATGTAAAACTAAAACCAGAAGTGCCTGGGGTGTCAGTGAAGTGGTAAATCTGCACCCCCCTTTCTTTCCTAGTTGTGGATTCGATTACAGCAAACACACGCCATATTTTAATTAATAAAAGGTGAGATTTTCTCTCACGTATATTGATTGCCTTCCACCCAGATGTAGGCATATTCAGACTGTGTCACCAATATGATACTAGTTTGATGCTGGTTATTTTCTAAACTAGTCTCCGTAACTCAAGAAAGAAGAAAAATTAAGTAAAACTAGAAATAAAATAAAATTCTTACTCTCAGATAGCTTCACTATTTCTTCTTCTGGAATGTGAACTCTCTTGAAATTGAGACCAGTCTTTTGCTCTGAAAGTGAGATCAGTTCAAGCTGTGATATAATGTTCGTTTCTGGCCGATAAATCACAACTTTATTGCATGTTCTTGGGTCATTTGCCACTTTAATTGTGTATGCAGCTACATCTTCTTCATAATTTAGAACAGCTGAAAATTTTGAGTTGGTCAAGGACTTGAGGGCTTGCCAATGTAGATATCACCACATCTACTTGCTTAAGTACATTACCATCTTTGCATGCTCCTTTAGTTCTCCCTGTAATGTACACCATTAATGATATATGCCCCTAAAAATATGTATTAACCATAATTCATTACTTTTCATGCTAATAGTTATAGCCGTGATGATTTGTTTCAAGTTTATACTATATTATTTAAATAAAAAAATGATATATATGTTCGTTTCTCACAATTTTTCAAGGGAAACGAGATAAAGTACATGCATGAAATATAGTAGCACCTAATTAAAGACTAGAATTCCTTGTGGAGGTGAAGCTTGGTTGGACTGGTTTGTGGTGTAAGAGGACGAGCATACACAAATGTATTGTGACCAAAGGAAACACTTGCTTTGACCATATACTTGCCAATGTAGCCAGTTACTCCAAAGATTAGGATCTTGCGCAACTCTCTTTCAATTGCTTACCTCCTTAGTTCTTCCACCTTCTAAACTCCCATGCATCCTCTTATTTACAAATGCCTGTATGTTATGTGTGTTCTAAAACACTCGATGATAGGTTGGAAGTTGAGTTAATAAGATGTTAAGTCCATTTGCATCCATATGAATGAAATTATGATTTCAAGTCATACCACACTCTCCTAATTCCATCAAATTTGTCTTAATAGAGCTGTCAACTACATAATAGAACGTCCAATGAACTAATAATATCCACAAAGTTAAAACCTAAATGATGTTGATTTTATTGATTCCTTGTGTTCATACTTTCAGACTGCTTGTGTGTGGCCTATGTGCTATGACTCAAATCCCATCTCGAATTGAACAGCTAGCTTTTCATCATGTGATTTTATGGATAATTTGTCCCTTTTAAGGGCCTTTTAGGCCCTATTTGACCCATGAGAATGGATAAAATTATTTTCATGGAATTGGATAGGATTTGATAGAATTTATTAGATTAAATTGAATAAATTAGTATTGTGATGTGTTTGGTATAGTATGAGATTGGATAAATTAATGTTATGATATGTTTGATACAATATGAGATTGAATAAAATCAATTTTAGATAATTAAATTACTTTTTAAAAAAAAAAATTATTTTAAATTAATTTTAATATGAAATAAAACTTTTAATTAATACTTAAAAGATTATTTATAAACATATTAAATTAATTTTAAATAAAATAAATATAGAGAATTTAGTAAAATTACCCTTTTTGATACCTTATTTACATAATTACCCTCTCACTCAAAAAAATTGCAAAATTACCCTAAGTTATCCAAAATACCCCTAGTAAATTAAAACCAACTCATTAATATAAATCATTAATTATTTACCAACCTATTAAACAATAATAAAATAAAACAAAACACATCATCAAACCCACAATACTCAATGATCCATCACAATTTTATTCCAACAACAATAATTTTTCTTTAAAATTTAATTCTGAGTGGAAGAAAACATGAAGAAGAGTTGAAAAAATTTGAGTGTTGATAAAAGTTAGTGTTTATGATTGAGTTTTTAGGAAATTAGATGATTAACTTTTTGAAAAAGAAATGAGTTTAAAAAAAAAAAAAAAGTTAATATTAGGGCCAGAGACTGACCTGATATTGGGTCAACCTAAATTCGGGTCACTTTCTGACCCGAATTTTGACTTGATCCAGTCAAAGTTATACCTTCAACTCAAAAAGTGATTTAAATTCAACTTGATCCGATATCAGGTCACTCAAAGACATAATACTTGACCCAATTCAGGTCAATATTCCTCCTTAGGTCAGAAAGTGGCTCAATATCGAATTGACCCGAGGAAGAAATCTTGATTTGAATCGGGTCAATATTCATTGTTGACCTCAATTCTGGTCAACAATTCCCTTCAGGTCATAAACTAACTCGAGATTAGGTTATTTTTTGATCAAAAGGAATTATTGACCCAAATTGTAACAATAATTAATATTGACCTTATTCAAGTCAAGATTGCTTCCTCGAATCAAAAACTGACCTGATTTCGAACCACTTTCTAACCTGAAGATAAATTTTTTTACCCGAATCAAGTCAAAAAAGCAAGCTCAAGCTTCGGGTCTACATCTTGCTGACCTGATATGATATTATTGATCCAATTTGGATCAAAAAGCAAGCTTGAGTTGAATTTTATGACCCAATTTAGGTAGATTCACCTAAAATTATAATTTCTCTTCTAGTTAATGATTAACTCAGATCGATTCAAACATTAACTTAAAAGATATATATATTTACTCTTTAAATCCTTTAATAGTAACAATTATATATAACTATTCGGGTCAAAATATGACCCAATTCGGGTTGACCCGATATTAGGTTAGTTTCTAACTCGAAGTTATAATTTTGACCTGATCGGGATCAAAATTATCACTTCGAGTTAGATCTAACCCAATATCGGATCAACCCGAACCGGATTAGAGAAGTGATGATAACACACCTAAAGTCTAATCCAACAACAAACCATTGATATATCTATACATATAAAACACATCTAGAAAACTCATAAAGGAGGGATTTTTACCAAAAACATCAACAAACCCATGGTAAATTTGTAGAAAACCACAAGTCTTGTAGTAACAACACATAATGAAAGTCATGATCGTAAAACATTCATAGACAATCATCAACTAAAGTCAGAAACAGAACTATATGACTCCTACAATGATATAAATCATCTTCATTAATTCATATTTCTATCATTGAGCTATAGAAAAAATTACTAATTGAAAACAAAATTAAACAAAAACTACTTTGTTAAAAATAAAATATAAAAAAAAAAAAAAACCTAAAGCTTACAATGGAATGAATTATTAAAAAAAAAAAAATTCAAAACCCAAAATTAATATTTCTCATAACTTTTGCAGGAGCTAACACATCAAACCTATTTATTTAACTCAATGATACAAAAAAAAAAAAAAACAACTTTAAATGGATAAAACTAACCTTCCACCAACAACTATTAAGATTGAAAGATGAAAAATCAATTAAATCTTCACGTAGACGAATCCGACATCAAACACCATAACCAGCAATAATGTAATGCTTGTTGCTAACTTGATGTCAATGGAGATAAGCTAGAGGCATGGTCGGTGGTATTAGGGTTGCTGTGGTATGCATCGGGTTGGTGTGACTGCTAAAAGATGAGATGAATGGAAAGGGGCTAAAAGGGTTTGACGAGCATTTTAGTAAATTAGGGATAGTTTTGCAATTTATCTACTGTACAAGGTATTTATGTAATTGTTGTGTGTATGTAGGGCATTTTTGCTAAACTCTCATAAATATATCATATACTAAAAAGATTTAAATTAATTTGCAAAATAATATGAAATATTAAATTATATTTTATAAATAAATTTAACTATATTGGAGAAAATGATATTTATTTTATAATTAATTTAAAAGAATATTATATTTTACAAAAAAATATTTACTAAATATATTAACTTAATCTTTAAAATAAATAATTCAATTTAATATTAGATTGGAAAAAAAGAAAAAAAAAAAGAAAAAGAAAAGAAACAAATAACGTGAAAAAGCAAAGGACAAGGAACAAGTTCCTTGTATTTAGTTTTTTATCTTGCCCATGAAACCCACCACAAGAGTATAAAAAAATAAATAAATAAAAGAGGGACTGATTTTTTTAATCACATGTTTTTACCAAACTTGAGTTTGGGTTGAAATTATTCAAACGCAGTCCAAACCTTTATAACAAAAAAGGCCGAGGGTATCTCAATTTATTTTCATTTAAAATGACTAATTACCAGACTACAAGTCAATTTGATCGGTTGACCCTCATAAATTTCGGTACATGCGTGATTACAATTTTTTTTCCTCACAATGATAGTATAGAAAGCTATATACGGAAAACAAAGTAGCACAAGCGATGCCAAAATTGTGCCGTCATTTTGATGTACAATCTGATGCGTTACATGTGTTAATTGTTATACGAAGGCAATTTACAAGAGTGGTGTGGCTGCCACCGCAGCTATTCACAAGAGTCCCGATGTGACCATTTTTATGTTAATATTTATTATAACCTGTGATAAATTTTCTACACAAAACATATATATACATATGCAGTTGTGGATCCAAAAAATTTATTTAGAGAGAGTACATAAATAAAGTCATAAAAACATCAAAAATTAAGAATATACTAAATATATAAGGGTTTGACTATCTTACTTAATAATTAACCTTACCCCTTAATTGAAGTCCTTAAATTAATTATAAGGGTGGTTATTTAAGTCAATCCCATTATTTTAATTAAGGGGTAAAGTTAATAGTTGAGTAAAGTAGCTAATCTCAATATATAAAATTTTTATATAAAACAATGTTTCATAACACTACATGATTTAAATAAAATGAAATAAACATAATATGGGAATTTAGCAAAATTATCCTATTTACATACTAAAATAACATAGATACCATTTGGATGGATTAAATTGCAAAAATACCCTTAAATGACCAAAATGCCCTTAAAGACATCAAACCCAACTTCACGGCAGCTTCACTCTCCTCTGGGCAGTTCTTCACGGCAGATTCACTCCTCCAAGCAGTCCTTCACGGCAGTCCACTTTGCACCTTTCAAACCGACCTAATTATGCTCCTTCAGGCCAGTCCGACGCCATCCCAAGGTGCACCGAAGAAGCTCCACCCAAGTCAACAACCTCCACCCGCGACGGAAGAATGGATCCAATCGCCGACAGAGGTAAACCTCTCAAACCGACCCGATCCACCTCCTTCAGACTAGTTCAACGCCATGTGAAGCTGCATCGAAGCTCAACCAAGCTCTACCCAAGTCGAACAACCTCTAGCCGCGACGGAAGAACGGATCCAATCGCCGACAGAGGTAAACCTCTCAAACCGACCCGATCTATCTCCTTCAGACCAGTTCGACGCCATCCAAGGTGCACCGAAGCTCAACCAAGCTCCACCCAAGTCAAGCACCCTCCACCCGCGACGGAAGAGTGATTTCCAATCGAAGAGCTTGAAAACCAACATCCAAGCTCAACCAAAGTCCACCAAAGATTTGGTACCCGAACTCGCCCAAGCTCAACCAACGTCCACCAAAGTCGAAGTTCAACCGCCGCCAAACGATCACCTCAACCACCCATCCAAGCTCAACAACAACCAACCATACAATCTCAAGCTGACCATACACGCCCACCAACCATTCGACGAAAAATTCGACCCAACAAGAAGGCAAATCCGAGCTCTTGGAAGGTATATTTCGTCTAAACTCATCAATTTTCATTTGGATTTTAAGTGCTTTGGGTTTATATTGAATGATTTGTGGTGTGTTTGGATTGTTTGTGTGGGGTTTTTTAGTTTTTGCTAGTTTGTTTTTTGGGTTAGTTTTGATTGTTTGTGTTGGGTTTTAATGATTTCTATGGATATAATGTGTTGGTGGGTTTTGATAGTTTTAGTTTTTGAGATTGATTTTGATTGTTTTAAAGACAAAGGATTGGTGGATTTTTGATTGTTTGTTTTATAGGTGAGTTTTGATTGTTTATGTGAGAGTTTTGATTTTTGGATTTTAGTTTAAAGACATAAAGGATTGTGTTATTTTTTATATGTAATAATTCATTCGCAGAAAATTTCCCAACAAAAATTTTCAAGGACATAGTTAGACCTTCATATGATAAAGTAATTCGATTTGGCATGAAAAAGGTTGGATGCTTGGTTTGACTCCAAAGTAAATTACATACAGATATGACATACTTGAGTTGTAGACAAATGGAACACGAGCAAATATGTCATACATTCAAAACAAATTGGAGCTAGATACTATCACTTTTTATTTGTCATATCCTCATAGTGGAATAACACTTCATTTGTCAGGATCCATTTAACAAATTTAGATCTAAATTTAGAAGTGGGCACTTTTTAGATGCTCATGAACAAGATTATACAGATAAATTAAAGTCATAGAACACATGGAGCTAGATTAACAGATTGGTTATTATGACTAATGTGTACATATTATTGACAATGTACATTAATTGCCTATTAAATGTATCAATTTTAATAATTATATTTTTCATATCATAATTATTTTGAAATTTGAATTGAAGGATATATACTCATATCTACACTTATGCAATGTAATCATTAATTAGTTTAATCTCATCTTTATGTCAATCTCAACAATTTAAGTGTGGTGCTTAATGCAATAATGTGTAAATGAAAAATAGGTCTTTAATACAATAGACATAAATTGTTTGCATTTTTTGTGCAGTTTGGTGCATTGTTAATGCTGTTTTGTGCTGTTAACACAGCACCAAACAATGTACCAAACTGGTGCTGTTTTGTGCTGTTAACAGCACCAAACTAGTGCTGTTAACTGCTGTTTACAGCACCAAAAATACAAACCCACCAGTTTGTATTTTTACATGATGGTTTAATTTTAAGTGATGTTTTTTATTTTCCCTAACTATCATGTATTTTTATGTTTTATTTTTTCCTATGGTAGGTATAAATGACTGAAACAAAGTTTGATAAATTACTAAAAATAAAGAAAACAGCTCGAGAGTCAAGACGAGTTAGCGGCTATAGTAATTGGGAAAGCATACAATTGATAAAATCTTCTCTTACTACCGATCAGCTCGAACTTTTTAAGGGTACTTGTTTTGGTCAGTTTCTTGATGTTAAAAAAATGGTTTTTTCTGGGCATTTTTGTCACCATATTCTTTTGAGAGAGTGTCATATCCAATATGAAAACCAGTTAACGGACACTATGTGGTTTCATATTGGAAATGACTTGATAAGGTATATCCTAGTGGAGTTTTGTTTGGTGACTGGACTTCAATTTGGAGATTACTCTAACTTTAAAATGGAAGAATCTCAACTGAATAATCAGAGGCTACGACAGAAGTACTTTTGTATGAATAAAGTATCAGTTACGATGGTGATTGATTGGTTTAAAACGAGGCTTTGGGCTAATAAAAATATCAACGACATGGATATGGTGAAGTTGGCTTTAGTGTTATTTTTGGAGATGACTTTATGTGGAACTGATAAGCGTAATGTCATTCAATACTGAGCTTTGCAATTGGTGGATGACTTAGATGCTTTCAATAAGTTTCCTTGGGGGTCATACATACATCATAGGTCGTATAAGTATTTATCTGGTTATTTGAATGATGTGTTTGATTCTTTTGTGAAAGAAAAATGCAAAGCAAGTAAAGTTAATTTATATGGTTTTGTGATAGCATTTCAGGTAAATATAACATGTTATCATTTTTTAAGTATATTAAATTCTTGAACCTTATTTCTTTAACTTAACAAATATTTCTTATTTGTTTCCTTTTTGAGGTGTGGGCAATTGAAGCAATACCAATGTGGTCGACGCTTGGACATGCAACAAGGGTCAATAATTCTGTCCCTCGAATCCTTAATTGGATATGTATAAGGATCCCTGGTTATGATTCTTTACAGAAAAATTTATTTAACAAAGGATTGATAGTATTTATTTGATTGTGTGTTTTATTTATTTGATTGTTGTTTAATTAGGTAGGTAAATAATTAATGTTTTGTATTAATGAGTTGGTTGTAATTTATTAGGGGCATTTTGGGTAAGTTAGGATAATTTTATGATTTTTTAATTAGGATAATAAAAAGGGTTAGTATAAGTTAAGGGTATTTTAGTAAATTAGGGGTAATTTTGCAATTTTATTGCCTTAAAGGGCAATTACGTAATATTGATGTATAATTAGGGTATTTTTGCTAAATTCCCACATAATATTTAGACAAAACAAATAGTCTTATATTTAAAAATCCTAATAAAATCATTAAAACAAATAAAAATAAGAAAAAAAAAAAGTAAAATTATAAATTTTCTTAATAAAGCTTCATATCTTAAAATTATTTCATGATAATTTTTCTATCAATTGTGTCAAAAATAATTTTCTACATGTATGCACACAAACTATCATTTAACCATGATTTCTCATTCGATTATATCATTCAATCTTCATAATATTTTTACCAAAAAAAGAAAAAAATTTCACTAAAATTGTAAATTGCTCATGAATTTTGTATAGCACATAAAATGTAAAAGTAAATAGTCCTTATATATGAGAGAATAAAAAAAATTGAAAAAAAGGAAAATATTAATTAATTAATAGTAGAAAAAATATTAGAAATAGAAAAATTAGGTCCAATAAAAATAATAAATAGGTAGGAACTTAATTATATTAGAAATAATAAAAATAAATAATAGAGTTAAAATATTAATGGACAACTGAAACAAGAAAGCAAGATAAAAAGTTTCAGTAACTTTTAAACAACGTGAGGGAAGCAACTTTTAAAATAATAATAATAATAATAATAATAATGTAATAAATAAATAAAATAATAATAATAACTAATAATAATTAATAATAAAAATTACATTTTTGATGAAGCGTGTACTGTCCTTCCATCGGAAACCTTCAAAAATAAAATTAAATTAATAGCTTTTTTGTTAGCGCACAAATCAAAATCTGAATCTGAATTACAACACTATGCTACACACAATTGTTATGCCCATTTCCTCGTCCTCTACCTAAGTGGGCCAGTATAGGCCCCAAACGTTTGAACAGGAGCGAAGGCCCAGAAGGTTTATGATCAGGACCAACAGTTTGGAGCCTAGCTCGTGAGGCCACCCAGGCCGCGAGCTCGTAGTAACTACCAGACCTTCCGAGCATGCATCCTGCCCACATCGCAGTTCGTCAAGCTCGTGAGTCCACCCAGGTCGCAAGATCGTGAAAGCCTCCAGATCGTCTGAACCTCCTCTCCTGACCACGTCGGCCTACCCCCAGCACGCATTATCTGACTAGCCGAAGAGCTTACTTAGGGGATATCTTGTACAGCAAGTTGTCAAAATCATCAACTCTCATGACTTCCCACCGGAAACTGCCTGTACCATTACTCAGAAACATCTAATGAAGTGAAGATCTCCCCTGATATATTAAATGTAGACGTGTGCAGGAAGAGAGCAATCATTACCTTTACAATTAATGCAGCATGGCAATGTCAGGATTAGTTGAAACTAGTCATTGTCAGTAACGTGTGTAACTTTCTTTTGTATTTTCTATTGTCATCTCCCTTTCTCTATAAATATGGAAGACATTTTACTGTACAAGAGAGGTTGAACATACTAGAGAACTATCACTCTACCGGAATTATTCCAGAGTGGTCGTAGATGTAGGTGCAGCTACCGAACCACGTAAAAATCCTTGTGTTTTATGCTCTCCTTTCTCTCTCTTTCTCTTTAATCTCTCACTGATTACCTCATTAAATTCGACCAACCTCCAAGACTGATATTCATTCACCTGAATTAAACACCACCAACCTTGAACCTTATTGATTATTCATTTATTACACTTTCGATAGTACGATTAAAACCCTTAATTACCAAGTTCGCCGTCTGGGCCTCAGAATCTCTGGTTGACCGTTTCCGAACGTCAACATATATGTATGCGTGTATATATCAGTTCTTTATTAACACTAATTTTCATACGACACAACTTATTCAGATGAATTAATCAATGAATGTAAATACGTGTTCACTGTACATAAACTTGTGAGTTAAATACTCTTCAGTACCCCAGATCTAGCATATTAACAGTCCTAATGTCGGTTTTGGTTTTGATAATGTAAATATACTATTGACTAGATTGACCACTATTAAGTTAATAGTGGATTGAGCTATTTGAGAGTGAACTAATTTTTTTTTTTTTTTGAAACAAAGGTAAAATGATCCTTCTTTCTGAATGTGAGAACCAAATAATTAAATTATATTTTCCAATTAAAATGCGACACATTACCATTTAATTAATTGATTAAAAAAATCCAAAAACTCTTAACAAAAAGAGGGAAAAAAATCTATTTACTCCTAGTGTAGATCTTAAGTCGATCTCCATTTTATTTTACCTCCTGACATTAGATCAAATGACTATCGAGACGTTAGATGATAAAACTCTAGCAAGTGGCCAGGAATACAGCTCCTAAAACTAGAAGAGGTCGCTTCACATATTAGTGAGAAAATTGGCCAACTTTTTTTAGTTGCATGAGTTCAAACTTGCAACTCATTGATAAGCAATAGACAAAGGGGTTGTGCCGTTGCACCAACCACAAAACTCTGATCTCCTCCGTTTTGGATGAGACTAGGTTATATGGATCTCTTCCCAAGTATGGAGGAAATCCAAGTTAAATCTGTTCCATTTTCAGGGGAGATCAATTCTTGTTCCTTCTTAAATCGATTATCATTCTTTCTCCTCCATTTTGAATAGAAAAAATTATAATAATAATTGTATAATAAAAAATTATATTATATTTTAAGTTATTAGATTAATATAATAATAATTAATTTTTTTTTAAAAAAAAAAAGAAGCAAAATTAGGGATAATATTGTTATTTCACGAAGTCAGCTCATTCGACCATTATTTTTAATATGATCAATGCCATCAGCGGCATGTTAACCCAAAACTGTCATTATTCTTGCCATCATGTTTAAACCCAAAAATTTGTGATAGATGATTTTTTTTAATTTTTTTTTTTGAAATATGTGATTGATGATTTTGCTCTCAACAGGCTTGGTACATTTACTAATTAAGAATAAAAGATAATTATTAAGAATGATTTCAGTATACCCTAAATCAAACCCACACACATAACCATCTAAATAATTTAGTTGTTTATCCTTAATTTCTTATATAATAATTTTTTTTTTTTAATTTTCTTCCATTTCATTTTCATCAAAACATTTCTTATGTAAGAAGAGAATTGCTCCATCAATTGTTTATTTCACTACAAGAGTCCGTAGTCCATAATTAATTGGACCCTCCTGTTGCAGATGTTACCGCATTTTTTTTTCTTACACAAGGTTTAGAAAAACATATCACATATCTTTGTGGTTACACTTAGGGGTGGCAATTCGGGTTGCCGTGTCGGGTTAGACACAACCCGAACCCGACCCGATAATTTTTAACACAACCCGAACACGACCCGATAAGAAAACGGGTTGAACCCTCTCAACCCGAACCCGACACGATTATTAACGGGTCAACCCGTTAACGACCCGTTTAACCGATATGTTAATAATCTATTTAACCAACATAAATAATAACTCATTTAATCGACCCGTTTATGACTCATTTAATGATAGTTAATACATTTAAATTTTAATATAGATATAATAAAAAATAAAATTAAAATAAAGATACATAAGACGTAAAAAATACAATTATCCACAAATACAATCTAAACCATAAAAATACAAATGTTTACAAAAATGATTATAAAAATATCTTTATAAATATAATCCTTCATATTAAAAAAATAAAATAACATAATTTTTTTTTTTTGATGTAGTCTTTTATAATAGAAAAACAATATCAAGCGTTGATTACATCCGCCAAACTAAACTTGTCAAAAAATAATAATTAAAAGTTAACTAATTAGGAAATCATACATTTATACATGAAAAAAATAGTTTAACAAATATTTTATCAAAACCAATAAAATTTTACTACTACATAACAATTTGTGATGGAATGAAGTGTTGAGATGAAGTTTGGAGACTTTTGTTTATATTAGGGTTTAAACTTTGAAGAATATATATATATATATCCACCATTAAAATTACATGACTACCCCTCCAAAATAAAATTATTTTTTTACCCTTATTTAACGGGTCAACCCGTTACCCGTTAGATAGAACCCGAACCCGACCCGATAATTAAACGGGTTAAACGGGTTGACCCGTTAATTTATCCAACCCGTTAATGCTCAACCCTAACCCGTAATAATCGTGTCGGTTTCGTGTCGACCCATCGTGTCGGGTTCCAAATTGCCAGCCCTAGTTACACTCTAAAATGACGAATACATTGGTGAAAATGAAAGTACTAATGTTTTTGTTATATGAGATGTCTCTTTCCAATTCATGACATTGCATGTGCAACCGTAAACTAATTTGTGAATGTGAACCACATTTTGTTACACTAAACTTTGAGGAGTAATATACCCTACTAGAATGTTTTTTGGTATATGAAATGTCTTTTCCCTATTCATGACAATGCATGTGCAACCGTATTGTGAACCACATTTCCTCATGTTTATGATTTAAGGGGTTTTTTTTTTTTGCCCCTAATTTTTTGGGAAAATACTAAATTTTCCCCTAGAATACAAACTAATACCAATCAACACCACCTTTGTAAAATATTATCCAAAAACCCCTTACCATTAGTGAAATGGTGGTTTCATCCAAACCAAAAGCGGTATTGGACCCAAATTAGGAAAATACGAAAATATCATTGCATATTAAAAATAATATTATCATATATTAAAAACTAAATTTTAAAATTTAAAAGAAAAATAGATTAATCAATTACCAAACAATTCTTATATCACCAAAATAAAATTAATAAAACTAATAAAAATATAAAAAATAATTTTTAAAATATTTAAAAATAAACCGGTCAATCTCCATCGTCAGTCAATCTAAAAAAACACTAAATAATAATAAAAAATTATTATTACTAAATTAAAAAATAATAATATTTAAATTTCCAAATTGATAACAAATAAATATATAATAATACCATAACTTTCTTTAAGGTGCATTAAAAATCAATGATTAATTAATTATTATTGTTGACACCACATTTAGACCCTTAGCTAGAGCATTGGATTTTTGGCCTTGCCCCCAGGGAGTGCGACAGATGCTAGGTGCTGTCATGTTCTCTTTGAATCACAATATGATATTTCTAAAATTTGAACCAGTAACCTTATAGGTGTTTTGATCGCAAATTTGATACCACCAAGAAAAGTTACCTTCACAACCATTCAACAACACCATCCACAAACATCATGTTCACAACCCAATAAAGTCTTTCCAACATGAAAACATTTTACCACTAAAGAATATATGAAAAATTCCATCAAGTAACAAACACAAATAACATTATTATAAAGAGTATCCATAATTTATTTACACTTACTTTTAACACCAATAAAAATAACTTAATCCATCACTGTCATGGTATCGCCACCATAGCAAAACACAAAAGTCACATAAGGAAAAACTATGAGGTAGAAAGCCCCTACCTTTAGGATACCAAGAGCCTCTTCTTAGCCTTACCACAAATCCCATCTCCTCCACACCCACCAACCCCCCCACCCTAGCTCTCTTTCTCTACCTTCTTCCTCTTCTTCTTCTCTCCTTCCTTTACTTTCTCTTCCTTATTACTCATAATTTCTCTCTTTTTGAAACCCTAATCCTGATTTCCTTTTTTTTTTTTTTTGCAATATCAATCAATACATTTATATTTTTGAGCTTTTACAAGTCTATTACCTATAAAATGCCTCTTGGGTCCATATAGAACCTCTTAGGGCCCAAATGAGGTGTAAATGATGTCACATAATTTTTGTAAGTGCAATATATCATCCATCAACGTAAACCAAGGTCAAAATTAACTCAATTGATATAATGAATATACTAACTTAATGATTAAATATGTAATAACATACTTACACACATATGAGCAAAGATACATATTTCTAATTAATTGGAGTGTATTTAGAAAGAACATAGGGTACATTTAGAGAATTATTTTTCTTAAAGCTCATGGCTTACTTAGCAAACCCTTTGGCCCAATTAGCAATAACATTCCTTTCACTACAATTGGGCCTTTTAACTTTAATTGAGCTCCTTTAGCAAGCATGTGTGAGTTCATTTAGTAATAATATTTCTTAAAATTAATAGACTTGCCAACTTTTGGGCTTGAAATAATATTTTAATTATAATCCAATTCAGGGTTTTTCCAAATAAATGAATTTGGATCTTAAACTTTAGACCTCTTAGGCATTAATTCTTGTTCTAATCAATTTAACCCACATCGAGGGTATTACAGTTAATATATATTTTTTGTTAGCTTTGACTATTAAAATTCTGATCAAAGAGATTAAAATGATACATATTTGAAACGTAGGGGACTATGGGAGATATACATATATTAGCAGTTAACAAAGAGAGGTTTTCTAAAAAAGTGGGGATCAAGTTGGTTCCGTATTAACATCTAATCAAATAATGGGAGCCAAATGGTTGCAATGCTGTACAATTATTGAATTCAATCAAAACGGTGTCTAGCAAAAGACCAACACAAATCCGAAGCAATGGATCTAGTTACGAACAAGAAATGCAATCAAGTTGGCCAAATAGTCAATAACATTAATTACTGGCTAGAGCACAATTATGGCAATCAAATGTTGCCTCAATCTCGTAAAAAATGTTAAGATGCCTTTGGATACATTCTTAAAATGTTGTTTTTGAAAAACATTTTCAAAAATAAAAAATATATTTTAAAAATAACGTTTTCAAAAATATTATACATTTGGTTGTATTTTTTAAAATTCATTTTGAAAATAAAAAATGATAAAAGTTTTTTGGTAGCATCTTGAAAACAAAAAATAATAAAATATTTTTTCTCTCACCTCATCTCTCTCTCTCATGGTCTCACGACTCTCACTAATCACCCCGCTGCTCTCTCTCTCTCTCTCTCTCTCTCTCTCTCTCTCTCTCTCTATCTCTCTCTCTCTCTCTCACATCTTCACACACACCTCTTGCTCTCTCTCATCTTCCATCATTGGTGTCCTTCTCACTTTCCATCGTCAGTCTCTTACCTTCCATTGTTGGTCTCTCTCCAACTTCCATCGTCAATCTCTCTCTCACTTTCTATCATCGGTCTATGCCTTACCTTCCATCATCGGTGTCTAGAGATGGTTGTGTTGGCAATTGGTTGTGTCATATGACTTGTGATTATGACGCCGATTTTTTCCATTTTTTATGTCGATTTATGGTGATTGTGATGCCAATTTCAAGTTTGTGTTTGTGATGCCGATCTAGTTTTTACATTTTTTTTTCTTTTTTCTTTTTTTCATTTTATTTGGTCACCTAGATTGTTGCATTTTCAAAAACAATGAAAAAAGGAAAAAAAAAAAATCATTTTCCATTCCCAAGTTATAGTTTTTGATTTCAAAAATATGTTTTCGAAAACAATTGCCAAACAATTTTTATGCCATTTTTCAAACCGTTTTTAAAAACGCATCCAAACACTACCTAAGGCACTATGTAGGGCAATAGGGATTTTGCACTGTCTCTTTGTTCCTAAAGTGTGTAACAGGATGACTCATACCCTTGCTTCCTTTGTCTTATCCTTTAATAAGGAAAGAACTTGGCTTGATACTAAGCCTTCTTGTATTTCTTTCTTGGTTTAAAGGAAGTTGTGTAATTTCAAGGAAAAAAAAACACAACATAAAACCAGACAGAGGATTTGGATCCTACACCAACACATAACCAAATAATGTTTTTCATGAATAACATTATTAAAAGAAGAAGAACAACACTTAAAAAAAAATGACAATTAACACTATTTAGAGTAGTTTCAGAAAAAAAAAAAAAAATTATTTAGAGCAAAGCCATGGCGGGATGCACTTATCACGGTATTTGTACATTTATTTAATAAAACAGTAATGTTATATACTTATATTACTTATCTAAATTTATTACCTAAATAATGTGACAAACAAATCTAATTATCACATAATCAATGCATCATCCTAAAATTAATATATTAATTGTAAATCAACTTATCATATCATTTTAGGAAAATGAGTATTACCATTGATAGAGTAATGAAATCAATAGGAATTTGATAAGAGTCAAACAAAGTTCAGTTTATTGAAGACGTCATATGACTAAGAAATTTACATCTATATAATTATTAGCTGAATGCTTTTACACACTTATTTTATAATTGGTGAGCCACATTCGCTGCGAAACGCTCATGCGAAAGTAGCAACTGCAGGCTCTGGAGGATCAATGAGAAAAATATCAAGAAGTTGATCAATTGTAGTGAATTTGGTCTCTGGATAGAGCTTGGATGCTTCAACGTCCTCCTTCCCAAGTTCAAAGCTCATCAATTCACCCTTCACAAACAAGCTGTGTAAAATTGATATTGGTATATTGTCGGGATGTGGTAGGGCTGCATGCATGCAACGATCAATTAATGCTAAGAAATTCAATGATACGATCAAAATTATATATATGTATATATATGCACACACATATATGTATATATGAATAATTTAGGATGTATATATATTATGTTTATGAAAGTGAAAAAACATGGGGAAAAAAAAAACAATATTGTAGTATAACCTATAGTACAATCATTGATCTTGACGGTATTTGAAGAAGTGTTTTGAAGTTTGATCAAAATAATATGGATTATCATTATTACTTATGGTGTGAAATAAGTTCTTCATTGGTAACAAAAGTTAATCATTATTTAAAGATAAAAAAGACTAATCAGGTTGCCATTATTCATGACAACATTATTACTGCAAAATGTAAATTTCAGCTTGAAAAGCCTATTGAGGAATTTTTTTTTAATTTTGAAATCTAGAGACTTTCCTCAGAAAATTAAGGAAATTTAATGGGTTATAACTTATGACGTAAAATTTTTTAAATGTATTTTTTAACAAATATTAAGAGGGTAGAATATCATCAAAACAACTCTGATGAATTTTGAAACTAAACAAATCTATTTTATATTACTTCTAATAGAAAATCAACTGAATTTTATCTCCCTATTATCATGCTCTCTAAATATTTTCAATTGAGTTTAAAAGAAAGTTACAAAAATAAAAATAAAAAATAAAACCTTTTTTGTTGTCAACAATCAGCAATGTAAAAGTAAAACTAGAATTGAAATAAAATTCTTACTCTCAGATAGCTTCACCATTTCTTCCTCTGGAATGTGAACTCTCTTGAAATTGAGACCGGTCTTTTGCTCCCAAAGTGAGATCAGTTCAAGCTGTGATATAATGTTCGTCTCTGGCCGATAAATCACAACTTTATTGCATGTTCTTGGGTCATTTGCCACTTTAATTGTATATGTAGCTATATCTTCTTCATAATTTAGAACAGCTGAAAACATTTGTCTATCAATGTCAGGAATGCAACAAATAGAATTGTAGCACAAAAGAACAAAATAAATTAATTAACTAAATGTGGTTGATTTTTAACATAATAATGTTACTGTAATGGTCAATATACAATGCAAAGGTCCATACATATGTGTGTGTATATATATATTCTTATTCTTTCTATAGTAAGGAGTTATAAAATTTTTTCTTTCAAAAAAAAAAAAAAAGGAGTTATAAAATTTTTAAATCAAAATTATTAATTATAACCACTTATTCTCAACGGGTTTTATCATTATACTGGTGCCTATTGAAACTGAGTGATAGTAATTAATGGTTTTCAAATAAAAATTTTAGAACATCCTTACGTGATAATTATTCTATACATATAAGGTACTCTATTCTCCAACCTGACTCTATTAATTTGTAATAAATATATATATATATATATATATCATGTTGACATCAATCCTAAAGGATACACGTTCAAACAATCCAATAAAAACCATAACTAATTGTATAAAACTTATTTTAGATGTTATTAAGAATGACCTTTCGCTTGACCACTTCCATAGACAACAATATGGTCATGTTGCTCATGTGGTCGAAGCAAGAAATTGACGAAGTATGCACCAAAGGCGTTTGCAGAAACAAATGTGTATGGAATCTCAGCTGCTTCTATTGCCCTTCTGATCTGTCTCCTTTTTTCAAGGAGATTTGCAAAAGGAGGTAGAGGACTCACCCGATCCTCCTCACATCCGAAATCTGATGGAAGAAACCTCTAACAAATAAAACAATACACTTTTAAGATAAGCCTGTCAGAAAAAGTTTTAATAGGACTTGCACATCATATTATGCATATGTCAATTCGATGTAATCTAATATATATAGTCATATTAAACAAATTCAAAGTAAATAGTATTATACTACTCGAAATCATGTTAAGGATGTCAAATTACAGATTGTCGTTTTCTTTTGAACCATAAGATAAAAAAGCTAAGGGAGAAATAGAAGTGATTAATACCTTAATGTTACCAGCAACTTTGATGGCATCTATAATTTTGAGTTGGTCAAGGACTTGAGGGCTTGCCAATGTAGATATCACCACATCTACTTGCTTAAGCACAGATACCATCTTTTCATGCTCCTCTAGTTCTCCCTGTAATTTACTTCAACATCAATGATATACAAGGGTGTATATGATCATGTTCACGAGCATGATTGTTATATGATCATAATTTACTACTTTTCGTGCAACTAATTATAATATTGATGATTTATTTCACGATTATGTTATATTATTTAAATGAAAAAAAAAATGATATAGACGTTCGTTCCACCTAATACTCTCAAGAAAAAAGAGAGAAAGTGCACACATGAACTATTGTAACACCCAAGGACTGGAATTCCTTGTGGAGGTGAAGTTTGGCTGGACTGGTTTGTGGCGTAGGAGGACGAGCATACACAAACGTTCGGTGGCCAAAGAAAACACTTGCTTTCACCATGTACTTGCCAATGTACCCAGTTCCTCCAAAGATTAGGATCTTGCTCAACCCTCTATCCATCGCTTCCTTTCAACCGCCTTAATTCTTCACCTTCTAAACTTCCATGCTCTCATTTATAGATACCTACATAAAATATATGTTCTAAAAGCACGTGTTGATCGCGTGGAAGTTGATGTAACATGATGTCGAGTCCATTTCCATTCGTATCAATAAAATTATGATTTCGTGTCATATCATTTTTTCCTAATTAATTCGGTTAAATTTATTGGAATAAATATGTGAACTACATGACAGAAGGTCTAATGAACTGATAATATCGACAAAATTTAATTTAAAATTAGATTTATAAATCAAATCGACGTTACAAAGAAGTTGATATTGTTGATTCCTCTGTGTTCGTACTTTCTGGCTGCTCGTGTGTGGCCTATGTGCCATGAATGAAATCCCATCTTGAATTGAACAGCGAGCTTTTCATCATGTGATTTTACCGACAATTTTTCCCTTCGAAAGGCCTCTTTCAGTATCCATCTCAATTTGTTTTCATTTTAAAAAAAAATGACTAATTACCAATAAATTTGGTCTTCACAAATTGATTACAATTTTTTGTTTTTTCACAAAATTGAATGGAAGGCCATATACGGAAGACAAAGTGTTACGAGTGGAAAATTGTGCTGTCATTTCAATGTACCATATGACGCAGTACATGTGTTAATTGCTATGTGAAGGCAATTCACCTGCTGATGTGAATCATTTTTTTTCGATTAACACACACACAAACACATGTAACACAACACTGCACGCGCTGTGTAAACAAAATCATGGTAATTTTGTTAGACCTGATGTGAATCATGTAACCATTTTTTAAATTTGTTTTTGTTTGTTTGACAATGTCATGTGACATTTTTATGTCAACATTTATTGGAACCTGTGATAAAATCCAAATAAAAGTTAATATATATATATATATATTCTCAGTTCTTTATTAACGCTGATATGACACAAAGCCTTTTCAGATGAATCAATCAGCAACTGTAATATAACATTTGTTCACTGTACATAAAATTTTGAGTGAATTACTCTCAGTACCCCAGATCTGGCATATTAACACTACTGATGTTTGTATTGGTTTTGATAATGTAAATATACCATGGGCTAAATTGACCACCATTAAGTTAATAATTGATTGAGCTATCTGAGAGTGAAATGATCTTTCTTTTTTTTTCTTTTTCGAAACAAGGTAAAATGATGCTTATTTCTGAATGTGAGAACTAAACAATTAAATTATAGTGTTCAATTTACGTTAGATACATCACTATTTAATTAATTAATTGAAAAAATATAAAAACTCTAAAAAAAGATAATAATAAAGTCTATCTCCTCCAAGTATAGATTTTATGTCATCTCCTCCATTTTGGATGAGATAAGGTTGTATGAATCTCCTCCCAAGTATGGAGGAGATCAATTCGTGTTCCTTCTCATCCATTTTGAAAAAAAAGTATATAATTGTACAATAATAAAAAATTATATTATATTTTAAGTTATTAGATTAATATTATAATAATTGACAAAATAGTCAAATTAGAGATAATATTGTCATTTCACAAAGTCAGCTCAATCAACCATTGTTTTCTAATATTATTAATGCGATCAATGGTATGTTTGCATTGTTATCCTAAAACCAATGCTATAGAACTCGACGAGTGTGCCGAGTTCTCATTGATAAATCGCTCTTGGGAAGTCCGGCAAGGCCAGAACCTTGGGGGTTCTGGGCGCTGGACCACCTATGCTGCCACACTAGATGCCCCAATCGGAGCAACTCGAGGGTGGTCCGTTGCTATGTAAACTTAGAGAAAATATCACATATTTTTGTGGAGCAATAGACCCTACTAGAAATTTTGTTACAATCTAAAATGACAAATACATTAGTGAAAATGAAGGTAAAATGTCTTTTCCTATATAAAATGTCGCTTTCTAATTCAAGACATTGCATGTGCAACTGCAAACTAGTTTGTGAATATGAATCTCTTTTCTACATTTTTATGATTTAAGGTTTTTTGTGTTTCTTATCATTATTATTTTTAGTATTTTTTTGTATTCCTTTAACATACTTTTCTTGGTTCATACTAATGGACCCAAATCCTGCTGATTTTTTTTAGTATAGCCGAAGAATAATGATCACTAAAAAAATAAGTAGGGAATGCCAAAAAATATTGTTCCAGTAATAAATCCTTCACAATAGTATTAATGAGATTCCATATTGGAATCATCCTCCCATCAACTCTCAAATTGTTTTAGTTGGAAGAAAAAGAAAATGCAAATGAATGCACAGGGTTGGTGTATCTTGTATTTCACTTTGTTTAGAGGAAAACTTAATTTTAGTTCATAAAATTTCGAAAAATATCAAGTTTTTAAAGGTTTTTTTTTTTTTAAACGACTCTTTTCATCTATAACTTTTTCTAAACTCTTTAAAAAAGTTTAAATTATTAATCAATTGACGGTCAACAATGATTTTAGGTAATATAAATTGTAATTTAACTACTTAAATTTAGATATATTTTATGTAATTTTATTGTAAATTTATTATTTTATGAGGATAATCTGATAATTTACGTGCTACTAACAATCATCAAGAGTAAAAATATTTTTTATACATTCTATTAATGTTGCGTATCAGTTAACTAATGATTTAGACTTTTTTGAAGAGTTTAAAAAAATTACGGATGAAAAGAGTTATTTGTTAAAAAAAGAAAAAAAATTAAAAATATGATATTTTTTTAAATCTTAAAGATTAAAATAAAGTTTTTCATAGGTAGTGAAAAGAAACCAGGCATTCTCCACTTGCTATGCCCTAATTATATGATTATACCTGCTCTATTACCTTGTTGTAAGGATATTGGAGAAGTCACACCAAACTCGTACAATGACATTGAGTAAAGTGTACAATACACGTCGTTTAGTTTTGAATTTAGGGCAAATTACATTAAAGCGTCTTGATATTAGCCATAATTGCAATTAAAACGCAAATTATAGTTATCACATGGTACCTAATAGTGGCAAACGGATCGGGTTGGACTAATACATCTGGATCTTTTTTTTTTTTTTTTGGATTTTTCAGATTTTTGGGGTTGAATCATATTCAATCTGAATTTTTTCGGATTGGATTTCGATCTGATGAGGGCAAAAAATCCTGTCTAAATAGATGTAACAAATTAAATTTAAAGTTGTAAATTATGAATTCAGAGTTAAACCGGATTCATAATAGGATCAGGATTTTTTATATTAAAAAATAACTTCAAAAAAATTGTTTAAAATATTACTCTAATTTTCTAGGGAAAGTTATTCAGCCATATTGGGCTTGCTTAACAAACCCAAAGAATAAACCGACAAATGAAGGAAGTACATAAGCCAATTTAAAATATAGATGATAGTTTGTTTGTGAAAAAATTTTATTATATATATTTATCTTAAGTCTTAAAAAACCTTATTTTAAGTAATTAATTAATAAAACTTCATATTTTCAGGAGGCTCATTGCTGGCTGATAGTGTGCTTGGGATAACTATTTGTATCCATAATATTATATATATATATATATATATATATATAAAGGAGTTCTTAAATGTTAGGGAGAACACATTGCATAATTATTTCTAAAATAATACTACACTTCCCTAAAATTTATCCAAATTTTTTTATCGAAATGATATAACATAATGTTTTATAACATCCATATTAATTATAAGATGTATTGATGATGTGGTTATTATAAATAAATTTATCACATCATTTGAGCAATTAATGTAAGTTAAATTTTGGATATTATAACATTACTCTTATTTTTGACACTGACGTAATATCATGATAGATGCTCACAATGAGCAATGAACGTTGATATATAAGCACACAATCCTATAAGCGATTTGGAAAGAAAGGAAAACAGAAGAGCTAATGTGATATGAAAAACACCTTCACTTTGTAATATACAGGTCTCAAAAGGATTCACGCCTACTTAATTTTGCCTATAGTCTATGCTATTTATCGCATCTCAGAAGTGCATGGTATTCAAGAGATTACCACCTAAATTTGGGAATGATTTATAGGCTACACAGACTAAGAACTTACAATAGGGTTATTGGTATTAGCAATGAGTCCAAGAGACCCGAAAAATTAGTACGAGTAGTTGCAGAAGTCATATGACTAAAGAATTTACATCTATATAATTATTAACTGAATGCTTTTACACACTTATTTTTATAATTGGTGAGCCACATTGGCTACGAAACACTCATGCGAAAGCAGCAACTGCAGGCTCTGGAGGATCAATGAGAAAAATATCAAGAAGTTGATCAATTGTAGTGAATTTGGTCTCTGGATAGAGCTTGGATGCTTCAACGTCCTCCTTCCCAAGTTCAAAGCTCATCAATTCACCCTTCACAAACAAGCTGTGTAAAATCGATATTGGTATATTGTCGGGATGTGGTAGGGCTGCATGCATGCAACAATCAATTAATGCTAAGAAATTCAATGATACGATCAAAATTATATATATGTATATATATATACACATATATGTATATATGAATAATTTAGGATGTATATATATATTATGTTTATGAAAGTGAAAAAACATGGAAAAATATATATATATATATTATAGTTTAACCTATAGTACAATCATTGATCTTGACGGTATTTCAAGAAGTGTTTTGAAGTTTGATCAAAATAATATGGATTATCATTATTACTTATGGTGTGAAATAAATTCTTCATTGGTAACAAAAGTTAGTCCTTATTTAAAGATAAAAAAGACTAATTAGGTTGCCATTATTCATGATTAAACATTATTACTGCAAAATGTATATTTCAGCATGAAAACCCTATTGAGGATTTTTTTTTTTTTTTTTGAAATCTAGAGACTTTCCTCTAAAAATTAAGGAAATTTAATGGGTTATAACTTATAAAGTAAAATTTTGTAAAGGTATTTTTTAATAAATTTTAAGAGGGTAGAATATTATCAAAACAACTCTGATGAATTTTGAAACCAAACAAATCTATTTTCTATTACATCTAATAGAAAATCAACTGAATTTTATCTCCCTGTTATCATGCTCTCTAAACATTTTCAATTGAGTTTAAAAGAAAGTTACAAAAATAAAAATAAAAAATAAAACCTTTTTTCGTTGTCAACAATCAACAATGTAAAAGTAAAACTAGAATTGAAATAAAATTCTTACTCTCAGATAGCTTCACCATTTCTTCCTCTGGAATGTGAACTCTCTTGAAATTGAGACCAGTCTTTTGCTCCCAAAGTGAGATCAGTTCAAGTTGTGATATAATGTTCGTCTCTGGCCGATAAATCACAACTTTATTGCATGTTCTTGGGTCATTTGCCACTTTAATTGTATATGTAGCTATATCTTCTTCATAATTTAGAACAGCTGAAAACATTTGTATATCAATGTCAGGAATGCAACAAATAGAATTGTAGTACAAAAGAACAAAATAAATTAGTTAACTAAATGTGGTTGATTTTTAACATAATAATTTTATTGTAATGGTCATATACAATTTAAAGGTGCATACATATGTGTGTGTATATATATATATATATTCTTATTCTCTCTATAGTAAAGATTAATTACAACCACTTATTTTCAACAGATTTCATCACTATACCGGAGCCTGTTGAAAATAAGTAATAGTAATTAATGTTCTTCAAATAAAAATTTTAAAACATTCTTACTTGATAATTATTTCATACATATAAAGTACCATATTGTCCAACCTGACTCAATTAATTTGTTGTAAATAAATATATATATATATATATGTAACACATGTTGACATCAATCCTAAAGGATACACGTTCAAATAATCCAATAAAAATTGTATAAAACTTATTTTAGATATTATTAAGAATGACCTTTCGCTTGACCACTTCCATAGACAACAATATGGTCATGTTGCTCATGTGGTCGAAGCAAGAAATTGACGAAGTATGCACCAAAGGCGTTTGCAGAAACAAATGTGTATGGAATCTCAGCTGCTTCTATTGCCCTTCTGATCTGTCTCTTTTTTTCAAGGAAATTTGCAAAAGGAGGTAGAGGACTCACCCGATCCTCCTCACATCCGAAATCTGATGGAAGAAACCTCTAACAAATAAAACAATACATTTTTAAGATAAGCCTGTCAGAAAAAGTTTTAATAGGACTTGCACATCATATTATGCATATCTCAATTCGATATAATCTGATATATATATATATATATATATTCATATTAAACAAATTCAAAGTAAATAGTATTATACTATTCGAAATCATGTTAAGGACGTCAAATTACAGATTTTCATTTTCTTTTGAACCATAAGATAAAAAAGCTAAGGGAGAAATAGAAGTGATTAATACCTTAATGTTACCAGCAACTTTGATGGCATCTATAATTTTGAGTTGGTCAAGGACTTGAGGGCTTGCCAATGTAGATATCACCACATCTACTTGCTTAAGCACAGATACCATCTTTTCATGCTCCTCTAGTTCTCCCTGTAATTTACTTCAACATCAATGATATATATACACCCCTAAAGGGAATATATGATCACGTTCGCGCGCATGATAGAATTGTTGTATGATCATTATTTACCACTTTTCGTGCAACTAATTATAATATCGATGATTTTTTTTCACGATTAGGTTATATTATTTAAATGAAAAAAATGATATAGCGTTCGTTCCACCTTGTACTCTCAAGAAAAAAGAGAGGAAGTGCATACATGAATTATTGTAACACCCAAGGACTGCAATTCCTTGTGGAGTTGAAGTTTGGTTGGACTGGTTTGTGGCGTAGGAGGACGAGCATACACAAACGTTCTGTGGCCAAAGAAAACACTTGCTTTCACCATGCACTTGCCAATGTACCCAGTTCCTCCAAAGATTAGGATCTTGCTCAACTCTCTATCCATTGCTTCCATTCAACCGCCTTAATTCTTCCACCTTGTAAACTTCCATCCTCTCATTTATAGAGACCTACATAAAACATATGTTGATCTCGTGGAAGTTTACGTAACATGACGCCAAATTTATTTTCATTTCTATCAATAAAATTATGAATTCGCGTCATATTACTTTTTCCTAATTAATTTGGTTAAATTTATTGGAATAAATATGTGAACTACACAACGGAACGTCCGATGAACTAATAATATCCACAAAATTTAATTTAAAATTAGATTTATAAATCGACATTACAAAGAAGTTGATATTATTGTTTTTACTTTCTGACGGCTTGTGTGTGGCCTAATTGAACAGCAAGCTTTTCATCACGTGATTCTACCGACAATGTTTCCCTTCGAAAGGCCGCTTTCAGTGTCCATCTCAATTTGTTTTTCATTTAAATAAAATGACTAATTACCAATAATTTTTTTTTTTTTTTAATACAACAACGGTATCTGAGATAAATCTAGGGGACGTCCGAAACTTTGAAACCGAGATATGATACTGATAGCACGGCCCGGGGGGCTACTCCCAAATTGAAAGAGATCTACCCACACGGAGGTGGGAGAGAGACCCACACTGGGGTGAGGTAGAAGGTCGACCCACACAAATGATGAGAAATCAAGAATCATATTATATTATATTATATTAATATTAATATTAATTATAGTATTATAATATTATTATATTATATATAAAGAGAGGAAATACCAGGTGTTGAACCCTTGCCTTCTTGCAAAGGGAGGCACGGGTTTTGGTTGTTGGCACCAACTGCGCCAGCAACCAAATGACCATTATCAATAAATTTGGTCTTTACAAATTGATTATAAGTTTTTACTTTTTTAACAAAATAAAATGGAAAGCTGTATACCGAGATCATCTCTAATGTGGTATACCAAATTTAATATCATTTTAATGTTAATATCAAATTTTTTAACATCAATTTTTTTTTTACTCCAACGTGTTGACACCAAATTGATATAAAATGTATCTTTAAAAAATATTATATACATTACTTTTTAATCAATATATATTAAAGATTTAAATATATATTAAAATATATTAAATATTATACTCATTTTAAAAATCTCAATAAAATATTTCGAATGATATAATTTTTTAATAATAATTTAATATATATTTTTAATTAAAGTAATTTATAATTTGATAGTAAATTTGATGTTATGAATAGTATAATACTAAATTTAATATTATATTATTTATTGATATCAAATAATTATATTAAAAATATAATTTTTACATTATTTTGATATAATATTAGAAAAAAAAAATTACATTAAATTAAAATTTTACACCATTTTGATTTTGATGTAACATCGGAGTTGGCCAGTAATACGAGTAGTGCCAAAATTGTCCTGTCACTTCAATGTCCTATATGACGCAGTACATGTGTTGATCGCTATGTGAAGGCAATCCACCAGGGAGTCATGTGACTTTTCAAAATTTGCTTTTGTTTTTCTGACAATGTCATCTGACCATTTTTATGTCAACATTTATTGGAACCTGTGATAAAGTCTAAATAAAAGTAAAGAAAAAAAAACATTCTCTTTGTTTTTTTTTTAGAAAACTATCCATAAAGATGAGGAAAAACCCATATTAAAATAGAGAATAACTCACATAATTTATAAAAAAATATTAAAATAGGGAATAATTCACACAATTTAAAAAATTAATTATTAATAAGATAATAATAATAATAATAATAATAATTATTATTATTATTATTATATTACATAATATTAATATTTTATATATATATTGAATTTAAGAGAAGTCAAACCCATGCCCCTTTACAAAGGGAGGCATGAGTGGCTGCTGGCGCTTACCATTGCGCCAGCAGCCAATTGACACATTCTTAGTTCTTTATTAACACTAACATGACACAAAACTTTTCGAATGAATCAATCAGCAACTGTAATATAATATTTATTCCCTGTACATAAAATTTTGAGTTAATTACTCTACAGTATCCAGATTAACACTACTAATGTCTGTATTGATTTTGATAATGTATATATGCAATTGGCTAGATTGGCTACCATTAAGTTATAAATGGATTGAGGTATCTGAAAGTGAAATGCTCTTTCGTTTTTTTTTTTTTCAAAACAAGGTAAAATGATCTTTACTTCTAAATGTGAGAACTAAATAATTAAATTACAGTATCCAATTTGTGTTAAGACATATCACCATTTAATTAATTAATTAATTAAAAAATTGAAATAACTCTGAAAAAAAATATAATAATAATAAGGTCTTATCTCCTCCAAGTGGAGATCTATGCCGTTCACCATTTTCGATGAGATAAGGTTGTAAGAATCTCCTCCCAAGTGTGGATGATATCAATTTTCGTTCCTTCTCTTCCATTTTGAATATATATAATATATATAATTGTGTAATAATAAAAAATTGTATTATATTTTAAGTTATTAGATTAATATCATAATAATTGACAAAATACTAAAATTAGAGATAATATTTTCATTTCACAAAGCCGGCTCAATCAACCATTGTTTTTTAATACTAGTTAGTATAAAATAGACAATTATCATCAATGCATGGTTACAGTCAAATTAAATCAAAAGATACAATATTTCTACACACACAGTAAAGGCGTGGAGGCAGCTGGCCAACGGCGCTAGCTACCAAAGACTTCTACGGCAAAATTGTTTGATGTTTGATTTCTAAATTTTTTCATTTGATGACAGACTGCATTAAATAGAATTTGAATGTCCATCGAACCACCAAACGACCATCTGTCCGACTAACCCTCTCTTTATCTCCCTCTCCTCGCCTTTTTTTTTTCTCCTGCTTCCTTCGTCTCTTTCATCTTTCTTCTTTATAATGTCACTAAATGACTTTCTTACCCTTTTCTTTTCAAAGGAACACCAACGGTAAAAATCTATTTTCAAAGAAATTTTTGGGATCTAGAATTGGCACTGTTCATATTCCTCATCCCTTTTTTATCACTAAATTACTGTTTTACCCTTTTCTTTTCGGAGGAACACCAAGGGTAAAAATGAAATTCTATTTTCAAAGAAATTTTTGGGGTTTAGAATTGGCACTGTTCATACTTCCTCATCCCATTTTTTATATGATTAATAGATTATTAATGCGATCAAAGGTAGGTTTGCATTGTGAACCCAAAACTAGTGCTATAGATCTCGACGAGGGTGCAGAGTTCTCATTGATAATTCGCTTTGGGGGAGTTCGGAGAGGCGAAAACCTTGGGGGTTCTGGGCGCTGGACCACCTATGCTGCTACACTAGATGCCCCAATCGGAGCAACTCGAGGGTGGTCCGTTGCTATGTAAACTTAGAGAAAATATCACATATTTTTGTGGAGCGATAGGCCCTACTAGAAATTTTGTTACAATCTAAAATGACAAATACATTAGTGAAAATGAAAGCTAAATGTCTTTTGCTCATGAAATGTTGCTTTCTACTTCACAACACTGAATGTGCAACTGCAAACTAGATTGTGAATGTGGATCTCTTTTCTAATATTTATGATTTAAGGTTTTTTGTTTTTTCTTACTATTATTATTATTGTTAGTTATTATTAGACTCAAAAATTTAAGCTGATAGGCAATAACCCAATTATAATATTTAAAACATAAGATTAACACATGACACGTCATCTCACGTATAACATGCAGATATCAGACATACACTACACACTCTCTATTGCATAATATGTATAATGAGATGATTTTTAGATAAAGAAGAGGGAAGAGTTTGAACCAGGGACCTCCAAGTTTTGATACCATACTAGTTACCATTAGACCTAAAAATTTAAGTTAATAGAAAATGACTCAATTATAGTATTTAAGATTTGAGGTTGACACATTATAATTATTATTATTTTTTTGTATTCTTTTAACATACTCTTCTTGGTTCATACTAATGGGCCCAAATCCTACCAATTTTATCAGTATAACCGAAGAATGATCACTAAAAAATTAAGTTAGGAATACCAAAAAATATTGTTCCAGTAATAAATTCTTCACAATAGTATTAATGAGATTCCATATTGGAATCATCCTCCCATCAACTCTCAAATTGTTTTAGTTGGAAGAAAAAGAAAATGAAAATGAATGGACAAGGTTAATACATATTTCGTTTCACATTCTTTAGAGGAAAGCTTCATTTAGTCCCTAAAGTTTAAAAAAATATCATATTTCTAAAATTCTTTTAAAAACGGTTCTTTTTATCCATAATTTTTTCAAAATTTTTTTAAAAAACCTAAACCGTTAGTCAACTGACAGTCACCAATGATTTTAGGTAATGTAAATTATAATTTAACTACTTAAATTTAAAGATACTTTAAGTAATTTAATTTGTAAATTTATTATTTTATGATGGTAATATGATAATTTATGTGTTACTAATAATCATCAAGAGTAAAAATATTTTTTTATGTATTTTATTAATGTTGCCTATCAGTTATTTAATTTTTTTTTGAAAAGTTTAGAAAAGTTGGGGATGAAAATGACTATTTTTAAAAAAGGTTTAAAAATATAATATTTTTCTAAAAAACAAAGTTTTTCCCTTCATTTGGCAGGTAGTGAGAAAAAATCAGGCATCCTCACCTTGCTATGCCCTAATTATATGATTATACCTGCTCTATTACCTTGTTGTAAGGATATTGGAGAAGTCACACCAAACTCGTACAATGACATCGAGTAAAGTGTATAATACACGTCGTTTAGTTTTGAATTTAGGGCAAATTACATTAAAGTGTCTTAATACTAGCCATAATTGCAATAAAACGAAAATTATAGTAATCACACGATACCTAATAGCAATAAACGGATCGAATTGGACTAATACATCCAGTTTTGGGATTTTTCAGATTTTTGGGGTTGAATCATATTCAATCTGAATTTTTTCGAATTGGATTTCGGTCTGATGAGGGCAAAAAATCCTAGCTACATAGCTGTAACAAATTAAATTTAAAGTTATAAATTATGAATTCGGAGTTAAACAGGATTCAGAATAGAATCGGGATTTTTTATATTTAAAAACAACTTCAAAAAAATTGTTTAAAATATAACCCTAATCTTCTAGGCAAAAGTTGTTCAGCCATATTGGGCTTCTTTAACAAACCCAAAGAATAAACCAACATATAAAGGAACTACATAAGCCAATTTAAAATATAGATGATAGTTTGTTTGTGTGCGGTGGTTCTCTTTTCTTTCTTTTTTTTTTTTTTTAATTTAAATCTTAAATCTTAAAAATAAAACTTCATATTTTCAGGAGGCTCATTGCTGGCTGATAGTGTGCTTGGGATAACTATTTGTATCAAAACCCAAAAAAAAAAAAAAAAAAAAATCAGGAGTTCTTAAATGTTTAGGAAGCACATTGCATAATTATTTATAAAATAACACCACTTCCCTAAAATTTATCCAAATTTTTGACCGAAATAATATGAAATAACAATATGTAACAATCATATTGATTATAGGACGTATTAATGATATGATTATTACAAATAAGTTTACTACATCATTTGAGTAATTAATTTAAATAAAATTTTGGATAATGTGACATTACTCTTATTTCTGACACTGACATAATATCATGATAGACGCTCACAATGAGCAATGAACGTTGATATATAAGCACACAATCCTATAAGCGGTTTGGAAAGAAAGGAAAACAGAAGAGCTAATGTGATATGAAAAACACCTTCACTTTGTAATATACAGGTCTCAAAAGGATTCACGCCTACTTAAATTTGTCTATAGTCTATGCTATTTATCTCATGTCAGAAGTGCAGGGTATTTAAGAGATTACTACCTAAATTTGGGAATGATTTATAGGCTACACAGACTAAGCACTTACAATATCCGTGTCATGGGTTACTGGTATTAGCCATGAGTCCAAGAGCACCTAAAAATTAGTACGAGTAGTTGCAGAAGTCATCTAGAGTGCGTCATTTTCACTCGATGACCTTGTTTCTTTGACCCTAAAAAACTCTCTTCAACAGATATGCAATTTACCAGAATTAGAAGCATAAAAGAAAAGGCGATAAAAGAAACGAGTTTTTGATAAGTAACATTAAGGGACAACCAAAATTTTATGTTTTCTAATTTTTTTAAAGTGTCTTCAAGGTTATACTCGAGTATAAAAACGAATATCAAAGATAAGGAAGGATGGTAAGTAAATATGATGCTTATGAAGGAAGAGTACCAAATTACAGTGATTACTTTCTGTCTAGTGGTTATTATTTATACATAACTGTATTTAATCATTGTTGTAATTTGTATAGACACAAAAAGGTGTCCATATATATATGTTTAAACCTATGTCAACAAGCTCAGGTGTGCTAACTTGGATAGATTCAAATTTGTATGTACAATGGCATGGAACACATACTGATGTCCTAGTAACATAATTAATGATGAACAGTAAGAAAACATTCTCATCTAACTATTTAACCTCTTATCTTCATGACTGCAATAGCTCTGTTGCTTAGAGCTAATAAATATGATAAAATCTTCAGTCAATATATATACCTAATGTCAAGCCACAGACTTTCTCTGGTCTTACGACTCCTAAAAGGGAAATTCCAATTATCTAGATAGTTATATCTACATTTTACTATTGTTACGTTGTCAGGTTGCAATATCAAAACTTCCCAAACTAAGCCTCAATACATGACTCATTAATGTCAACCAATATGAGTCACAAGCTACACCTAACAAGGCTGTAAGAGAAAACCATAGTTTCTAGAAGATCGACCATTTGTCTTTCATCTATAAGCGATGTGTCTAATTGAATATGTCACTGACATCATTCTATAACATACCAGCTTCAAGTGCAAAGAACTTGGGAGTTACTAATGACTTCACTACAAATTCAAGTACACTGACACAATTCGTAAAACCATCAAAACTATTTAGCTCTCCTAACAGTCTATCTACTGAAAAGTTCTAAAACAGTCAATGACCACTACAGACTAACAAAATTCAATCACAGGCATCGCCACATTCACCAAAACTACACCTGCATAATTTCTGGAAACTATATCCCATCACTACACTTCCCATTGAAAATCCAACCTCCCACTATATTATTCCAAGCACCATTTAAAACATCTACATAACAACAGCATATTATCACTTACTCAAAATTCTAACAAAATTGAAAAACATACAAGAACTTGGCTCACTATAACTACTCAACCAATAATCGCATTATATTAGCTATAATCAGACCCAAGTTACAAAAACTACATCCTCAGCTTCTAAAAGATAGATGTAGTCCACTATGACACAAGCTACTCCAAATCTACAAAAAAATCATAAGCTTCTAAAAGATTGACCATATATCATTCACCTACAAAAAATGTCTCCAAGTATATCACTAACAGCAATCTACAACATCCCTGCTTCAAGTTGCAAAGAACTCAAAGAGTTACTGATAACTTCACCCCAAATTCAAGTAAATCGATAAGTCGAACCATCAGAACTATTCGGCATCTGACAGTCTATCTATCCACTGAAATGTCCTAGCAATCTCAATGACCACTACAAACTAATAAAAATTTCGATCACGGACATTGTAACATTCACCAAAAATCCAATCTTCCACTATATATTCCATGCCCCATTTAACATTTTTACATCATAAACAACAGTACCTCTCCCTAACTAATCAAATTCGAACGAAAATCCAAAAATTCACAATAACATAGTACTAAAACTCAACCAAAAATTGCATTATATTAATTAGCTATAATCAGACACCAAGTCACAGATTAAAAAATAAAATTAAAAAAAAAAAAACCCTATATCAACAAAAAAATCATAATTTCGTAGAAACATCAAGGCAAGAAAGGATTTTTAGTTTTGCAATTGAATATTAATCGGTGAAATTCTTCCAATTCGTTTTAATATTACACAAGTTCAAGATCCAACGGTTGTGATCAATCAATCGATCAAGCGGAGGTGGAGGAGGAGGTCTCACCGGCGTCTTTGGAATCGTGGTCGCGATCGTGATGGTGATGGTGATGGTGGTCCTCGTCGTCGTCGCTGGTGTCTTCGTCAAAGGGCTTGTCTTTGTGGAAGACGCAGCACTTCTTGGAGCTCTTCTTCTGCATGAACTCGTTGTCGACGGTGCCTTCCTTCCACGTCACCTTCTTCTTCCGTCGGCTCAGACGGAGCACCAGCGACTGCGACTGGTGGCTGCTCGCTGAATGATTTTCTAGGGTTACGGTGTTCGTCACCGAGGAGGACGGTCGCGTGCTGGTGGCGCTCATTTTCTGTCGGTTTTGGCTTTTTTTTTTTTTTTCTTTTTTTGAATTTTGACAGGTTTGTTTTTTATCTTTTGCCTCCCTTGAAGACCTTTTCGGTGAATATATATATATATGTATATATAATAGAAGACAAGCCCAAGGCCCAAACTGTAATAACACTGAATATTCGCATAAATATTCTTTTTTTTTTTTTTTGGTTATTTTTTATTATAGAAGAAGAGACAGAATTCAACGAAGAAAATATTAGACGGAAGGGAGTCCAACGATGCAACAGATTGGAGAGAGAAGTTATTCTCCTTTTTAAAAGGACAATTTTATCTGAAAAAAATACCTTTTGTGAGTCAAATGTTAGAATAAGATATATGATTCATCTCACAAGTGAGATCATATAGTGGTTATCCACCTCCATTTGCTTCTGCTTTTCTAAGTCTCATATTTGAATGTCAATAAATTTCAACATTTATGTTAATATTTATAAATATGTGGATAGCTTTCTCTTAATACATACGAGTACTCATCCGAATTATACGTCAGGATTGGTTTCGATAATTCTCTGATCTTGAATGGTGTTAGAAAAAAAAAATAATAATAATAATAATATTAAGATGTGATTCGAATATTAACTTACTATCCAAAAATGTTATTTAGTGACATTTTCCATTTTTTTTCTTCACTTACATTTTTAGTAAAAATAAATCACAAAACTTTATATTATAATCACAACACCTCTACTCTCTAAGATTTTTTTTTTTTTTTCTTGATTACAAGAAACATTATTTTTCAAATTTTTTATAATACTTTATTTTTTCTTATAATTTTTTTTTCAGTAATTTCGTCAGTCAAAAGTGTTTTCAGAATTATACAACCAAAAGATCTATTGGGTTAAAAGAGATTTGTTTCAAATTACCAACATCTTTCTTTGTAAGTTAATTTCATAAAAACTCTACATTGTGAAACCTTCTTTCAAAAATTCCATATGAAAAATTAAACCATACTAAAGGATGAGTTGTAACGTGTAAGTTTACCATTTTGCTGGTGTTTTAACTCCCTTATTTACAACTAAGTGAAATACATTGATCTGAAAATACATGTAAGACAGAAAATGAACTAATCAAAGAATAGTAATATAGAAAATAAAACAATCTATGTAATCACAATCTAGGTATATACACAGCAGGAAGCATATATAATACATCTCTTGTTTTGACCTTATCACTTGATGGAATTTGCTACATGACATTGGTGCATGGTGCTGCATGCAAATTATTTTCACACCCTAGAGTTGATCGATTTGAAACAACTTAGTATGCTTACGATTCTCAAAAATATCAGCTATTGAACCAACAGCAGAAACGAGTGTCACAACAAAGCAAACCAACCCCAAAACTTGAAACATTATCCAAGTAAAGCTTCCTTTCTTGATCTTTGCTTGAATCGTGTACATTGCCAGTGGAAAGTACACTGTCAACGGCCAGAAACCGATGGAACCAATGAGGCCAAGAACTGCATTGAAGAATGGGAACATCATCGCAACTACTGTTGTGAACGCAACAAAGATTGTGCGCAGGAGAAGCCGAGCTAACGTGAATTGAATGGTTGAATTGTGTATGAATCTTAATTTTATTGTGTGAATTCTATTGAGAAATGATGTTGGCCATCTTGATGCAAGCCATTTTTCATGGAGAGCAAAAATTGGTTGAGCATACACCTGAGAACGTCACAAAGTAACATTTGACATAGAAATTGAAAACAAGATCTTCAATTCAATTAATGTTTTAATTTGAAACAAAAGATATATACTAATCACTTGAAATAGATGATTAATGAGCGATCTAAATAAACATCTTACTCAAAATAGATGTACAATTATTAAGATATCTATCTTGAATACAACCTAAAAATCTATTAAAAATCCAAATAAAAAACAGGTAAAGTCGTTTTTGTTTCTTACTTTCTATAGATTGCATCAAAATTATTTTTTCGAGCTCAGAAATGAATTCTTAATTTTCAAACTATATATTTTTTGGATCAAGAATTTGAATAGAGAAAGAAAGGGGCAGAGTACCTGATAAGCTCCAATTAAATGTACAATCACAGCAACGTTGGCAATGTCAATGAGCCAAACAACATTATAGAGTCCAGAAAGAATATTTCCAGGGACTTCATTTCCATAGGCTGCATAGCCAGTGTAGGATATAGAAAAGTAAAACAATGCAGTTGCACCTATTGCATATAAGCTCACTTTCTTCATCACTTTATTTTCTGGTGGGGGTGACTTCAATGTATCCTTTCAACATATTTAAACATTCACAGAATCAACATTTACTAATTGTAACCAAAAATAGTATTTTAATACTGGAAGATCTAGTTTACCTTCTCAGAATTATTAATTAAATACAACTACATTCAGATAGTTTCAAAATTCATTATAAACATATCTTGTAGAAGAAGTGTTTGATATAAAAGAGATTTTTGCCGAATTTTATTATAAGTTTTTACGCAAATCTACTCGTATATAGCCAAAAACACTTTAATGACAATGGAATTATCTTTTCTGAGAAAATAAAACGAATTTCACAGATTTTTCACGAAACCTGGATTTCAAGTAGGAGGGTGTTATAACTGAAAGCGAAAGCGATGTTTCCAAGAGCTTGAAAGACATTCCAAACTTTGGTGGAAGTAGACAAATCCTTGCCCCATTGAGCTACCATAAGACTTCCTTTAAAGTTAAGATCTGATGAAATCAATTTTGCAGTTGACAGACCGATGACTATAAATGAATACAGAAGTGAAGTCACCGCTGCAACCACTGAAAGGAATGCTGCTTTCTCTAGATTTGGACATTGAGATAGAATAACTTCAAATGCTCCATATAACAACATGTACAAGTGTCCTGGTACTTCACATCTTGCATTTTGTCCCTTCGCATGGAAACAAGTCGATCTCTTCAATGCCCTGTTAAAATTTCAAACAGTACATGAATAAGTGATTGTATATATGATGGAGTAGAATTTCAATCTTGAATTTCCAGTCATTAAATGAACTTAACAGATTAGACTATCTTACTTTCTCAAATATAATATGACTAAAAAGGTCATCTTAATATCACTTGTAACATATCTAAACAGAAATTAGATATCTGTGTTTTTGTTAAAATCCCTTCTAGACATCAACAATAAAGAAACTTACGCCATACTGATGACAGTAGTAATTGTATAGCCGATCATTGTACCCCATAAAATTGAATATTGAATAATTCCACAGGTTAGTACATTTTTTGAACCTGCACAATATGTAAAAATTATTAGAATTCAGTATACTAATTCAAAACCTTTTTTTTGCTACTTTACATGCAACATAATCGAAATTAAAACCTACACAAAATAAAGTTCATTATTGTATTTTGTCATAACTACTCTAAAGATACGCAATAGCCAACTCAATGTTGTGTCATGCTAGAGATTTCCTAGAAATTCACAAAAGTTAAAAAAAAGTACCTAAAAGTGATCTCACAGCATCCATGTAAGTATAGTTTCTCCTTCCATCAACAGGGTCAGGAGTTCTATAGCAATCACAAAACAGAATGGCTGTGTAATATGTGATGATTGCAAAACCAATGAACACTAATGTTCCAAGAATCCAACCCAACTGAGCCATACTCCACGGTAGTGCCAATATTCCAGAACCAATTGTAGCAGTAAACGCATGGGCAACTCCCGTCCATAGAGTCCCTAAAATCAAATTTACATAACAAATGATTGTGTTAGTAGGCGTTTTAACGATTTTAAAACTACAGCCATTTAATTCTTTTCAAGACATTTTTTAGTTTAATACAAGAAAAAGCTTCAATGTGTCATATGATATGAATAGCTAATAACGGCTGATCTCTTTGCCATATAGGATGATTTTAAGGGGGCATGAGCCGGTTTAGATTGGGTTAATTTGATTATATCCAAACCAAACTATAATCTAATTGGTATAATAATATATAACTCACACCAAGTCAATTATAAGGGAAAATCAAACCAATAAAATTTGATTTGGTTTGGGATTAAATTACATAAGTTTAAAATTTTACATTGTTTCGTTACTAAAATTTTATTGCATTTAAATTGTTATAACATAATTATAATATTTTTTACTCAAACATATATAATGATATAAGTGGTAAAAATCAATTATCAATATAATAAATAATAATATTTGATTCAATTCAAATATTGAATACCTAAAAATTACAAAATTAAATTAATTAACTGAAACTAATTTGGTAATAAAGGACAACAACTTTGAGAAAAAGCGAGAGAGTGGAGGTTGGAATGGAAAAGGAAACATAATACAAAATTAGGTTAGCATTAATATCTTTTTTAATATTAAATTTTAATTAATAATATATACTATATATAAATATATAATGTATTAGGTTAGGTTATTACGTGTGAAAAAACATGGCTCACAGACCAATTTAAATTAATTGGGTTGCTTTTATGCAACCAAATATTTTATTTCACAAAATCAAACCAACTCACTTAATTAATGTGTTTGATGTGGGTGGCACATTCATCCATATCCATCATTCCAACTAATCTAATATAAGAATTCTAATTGAAGGATAAAGCAAACGGTTAAATAATGTAGTCAAATTTTTTAAATAATTATTATTTAATTTTTATTAAGAAATTGTTAATGTTTTAATTAAAAAATATTATGCACATCAAAATATTAATTATTATATTAATATAATGTATAAATTGTATTTATAATATTTTTAATTCTTTTAATAGTTTTACTTAAAGGTAATTTGGAATTTTGAGAAAATACATTAATTCATAGTGTAAATATAATTTTAAAATAAGTATAAATACAAATACAATTTTAAGTGAGTATAGATACACTCTTTTCAAAAATCATTAATGCTATCACTGAAAATATCTGCACACCTTTTAAAAATCATTAATACTATCAATAATGACAGATCAATTTTAAATTAAGTATAAATATCGGCACTCTTTTCAATAATTATTAATACTATCATTTATCAATAGAGAATGCAATCGATAGGAAAAAAACATTAATAGGTGAGTATCAATTATAATATTTAAAAATTATAATATTTATTTTATATACAGATCATTAAGTATGACTTTGATAGATAATCAAAATAAAATATGTTTATTTTTTTATTTTTTTCATTAACAACAACAGAGAGTCAAAAGTTCATGTATACACATAAGTTGATGAAATTTGCCATTGACTAAAAATAAGATTTGAGTGCAAAAACATGTATAAATGTAATCCAGAGACCATAACACAAACATTACCGAAAGTGAAACCGATTAAATCTTACCAGTTCTAATGCGTCCATCGTCTGCTCCGTCCATTTCACCAACTTTGGAGAAGCGAGAGAGAGAGAGAGAGAGAGTGCAAGAAAATTCAAAGAGAGATTTAATTACATAAGTATTTAAAAGGAAGATAACGGAAGCTCTAGAGCAAATACACGAGAATCTCAGTGGACCTTCTTGCACGCGTCAGTGGCAGCAGAACATGGAGTAACGTTTGCTTTTGTCTAATCTCAATTCTTCGCAGCTGGCAACCTCTTACTGCTGGCTTTGCTTGAGATTTGATTTGGTTAATAGAACGCAGCATTGTGAGGTGGGGTCTTGAAATCATGATCCTTCCATGTGACTTAATTGGATCATGACAATTCACTGGATTGTCTGTCGGTTGGTGTTGCATGCATGTCAAGTGGTGCATGCTTAATCTCTGCTAAGTGCACACAAACTGTAAAAAACACAAGTGGATAAAGTGCCAACAACCTCATTCTAAGAGGAATGGTTCTACATCCAGTAAATATAATCTCTCCGCCGATTATGGGGGTAAATCGCTCATCTCGGTACGGATTGATTCCTCCCATATAAAAATTATTTTTCGAGTCACGTCACTACTATTTTTATTTTGATTAGTCTCGATAATCTCTTAAACTAATTTTAGTCTTAAAAAAATAAAAAATAAAAAACACAAAAAAGAAAAAATAATAAAGAAAAATTATCATTGATGAAAATAATTTATCTCATTCTAGTCTTACAGCGATTTAAATAAATTATTGATCCAAAAGTTGCTCATAAAATAGATAAAAAATAATTAGAGAATATTGATTGTTTCCATATTACAAATTCAAAGAAAATAAAACAATACATAGTCAAGCTCGGAGAAGATCTTGGTGTAGAAAAATATACATACTCATCCCTGCTTTGATTTTTTTTTTTTTTTTGACATTGCAATTATAGTTCCAACTATCGAAATCTCTTGATATAAGATTTTAAGATACAATCCAAAGTTTTTAGTACACAGAAGAGTCTTATCCACACAAAATAAAAAAATTATCCACATATTAGTGGGACTAAGATAATGCTGCTCTTTGAACCTGCCAGTCGGCTTAAGAGAAGTGGAGACATGTGAGCACCTCTCCACTTGCTCATCCCTGCTTTGAACTTGTTATCAATGTACATGGTCAACGGAAAGTACACGGTTAAGGGCCAGCAACTGATGGCCCCGATCGAGCCAAGAACTGCATTGAAGAACGGCAAAGTCATCTCGCAACTAGCGTTGTGAACACAACGAAGATTGAGCGTAAAAGAAGCCGGCCTAGCGTCAACTGAATGGTGCAATTGTGTATGAATCTGAATTTTATGGTGTGAGTTATGTAGAGAAATGATGTTGGCCATCTTGATACAAACCATCTTCCATTTGAAGCAAAAATTAGTAGAGCTATTGGCTAATAGGTTAAAGATGGTAGTTGCAAAGATATTATTAGCCAATAGGTTAAAGATAGTGTTGGATAAAATAATAAACACTTTTAGAAAATTAGTTGAGAAGATGACAAGGTAACATTCGATACTGGAATAAAAAACAAAGCCCTTCAATTCAATTAATATTTAAATAAAACAAAAACTAATTATTTCAATTAATTATGTGTTTGATCAGCAATATATATATATATATATATATAATTGCAAAAATTAGTTAAAAATCTGAAAAGAAGAAAAGTTTTTTTAAGTTTTTTTTTTTTTTTTTTTTTTGTTTTTTGAAATACAAGATTTTTTAAGTTGTTTTATTGTTTCACTTTCATGGATTGCATCCAATTATTTATCAAATTTCAAAGTTGATTTTGAAGATTTTTCAGTATGAGTGATGTTACACTACAAAAACTTGCTTAAATTTATTATTTAAATGACATGATAAGTTTATGTATAATTATCATATCATCAATATATCATCTTAAAATTAATATGATAGCTATAAATCAATTTATCATATCATCTAAACAAAATTTTTGGATAAATTTTTAGAAATTTCAGCATTATATTTTCCATCAAAGGCCCAAACTGTAAAAACACTAAATATTTGCATAAGCTGTTTTATTATTATTATTATTTATTATAGAAGAAGAAGAAGAAGAAGAAGAAGAAGAAGAAGAAAACCTAGGGAGGAAGAAGATGTGACTCAAATATTAACTTACTATCCAAAAGTGTCATTTACTGACATTTCAATTTTTTTTTTATTCACTTACCTTTTTTGGTGAAAATAAATCACAAAACTTTATATTATAATCACAACATCTCTACTCTTCAAGTAATTTTTTTCTTGATTACAAGAAACATTATTTTTCAAATTTATTGTACTACTTCATTTTAACTTATCATTTTTCTAGGTAATTTTGTCATTCAAAAGTGTTTTTAGAATTATACAACCAACAGATCTATTGGGTTAAAAGAGATTTGTGAAGCTATCAAAAACTTTTCTTTATAAGTTATTGTCATAAAAACTCTACATTTATGAAATGGATTGGAGAGATGAAGATGATTTTTTTCAAAGGAAAATTTTGTCTGAAAAATACCTTTTGTGAGTCAAAATGTTAGAATTAATTAGATGTTATTCAAATATTAACCCACTATCTAAAAGTGCTATTTAGTGATATATTCATTTTTTTTTCACTTACATTTTTGGTAACAAACTAACAATAATGAAATTAGTTAGAGAGTAGAGATGTTGTGATCATAACATAAAGTTCTATGATTTATTGTTATCAAGAATGTAACAATAAATCACAGAACTTTATATTATAATCACAACACCTTTACTTTCAAAGTAATTTTTTCTTGATTACAAGAAACATTATTTTTCAAATTTATTATATATAATACTTTACTTATCGTAATTTCGTCATTCAAAATTCAAAAGAGTTTTTTTAACCATATAACCAAAAGATCTATTGGATTAAAACATATTTGTCAAAACTACGTACAACTTTTCCTTAAAGTTATTTTCTTAGAAACTCTAAATTTGTGAAATCTTTGTTTAAAAATTCGATATGAAAAATTAAACCATACTAATGGATGAGTTGTAGTTTACCCTTTTGCTAGTGTTTTAACAAATCTCTTATTGACAACTATGTGACATATATTGATCTTAAAAAATATACCAAACAGAAAACGTAGTGATCAAAGAACATTAATAGAGAAAATAAAACAATTTATGTGTTCACAATCCAGGTATGCGTGTACAGCAAGGAGCACATACATCTCTTATTTTGACCTTATCACTTGATGGAATTTGCTACATGACATTGGCGCATTGTGCTCATGCAAATTATTTTCACACACTAGAGTTGATCAAAATGAAACAACTTAGTAGTACGCCTACGAATCTCAGAAATATTAGCTATTGAACCAACAGCAAAAAGGAGTGTCACAACTAAACAAACCAACCCAAAACTTGAAACATTATCCAAGTAAAGCTTCCTTTCTTGATGTTTGGTTGAATCGTGTACATTGTCAATGGAAAGTACAATGTCAACGGCCAGAAACAGATGGAACCAATGAGGCCAAGAACCGCATTGAAGAATGGGAACATCATCGCAACTAGTGTTGTGAACATAACAAAAATTGTGCGTAGAAGAAGCCGAGCTAACGTGAATTGAATGGTGAAATTGCGAATGGATCTTAATTTTATGGTGCAAATTGTACTGAGAAATGATGTTGGCCGTCTTGATACAAGCCATTTTTCATGGAGAGCAAAAATTGGTTGAGCAAACACCTGAGAATGTCACAAAAAGATCTTGAATTCAATTAATACTTTAATGGAAACAAAAGATACTAATCACTTGGAATAGGTGTTTGATAAGCGATTTAAATAAACATCTTACTCGAAATAGATGTATGATGATTAAGCTATCTATTTTGAATATAACCAAAAAAAATTGTTAAAAATCCAAATAAAAAACAGGTGAAGTCGTTTTTATTTCTTATTTTCTATAGATTACATCCAAATTATTTCTTCGAGCTCAAATATTAATTTGTAATTTTCAAACTATTTATATTTCAGATCATGAATTTGAATAGAGAAAGAAAGGGGCAGAGTACCTGATAAGCTCCGATTAAATGTACAGTCACGCAAAGATTGGCAATGTCAATGAGCCAAACAACATTATGGAGGCCAGTAAGAATATTTCCACGGACTTCATTTCCATTGGTAGCATAGCCAGTGAAGGATACAGAAAAGTAAAACAATGTAGTTGCACCTATTGAATATAAGCTCACTTTCTTCATCACTAAATTTTCTGGTGGGGGTGACTTCAATGTATCCTTTCAAGTTTCAACAGATTGAAATATTCACAAAATCAGTACTTACTAATTGTAACTAAAAACAGCATTTTAACACAGGAAGACATAGTTGGCCTTCTTAAAGTTATTGACTATAGACAGACAAATTCACATAGTTTCAAAATTCATTATAAACATCTCTGGTAGAAGAAATGTTTGATATAAAAGAGATTTCTACGAAATTTTATTATAAGTTTTTACTCAATCTACTTGTATGTAGCCAAAAATACTTAATGACAGTGGAACTATCTTTTAGGAGAAAACGAAACGAAATTGACAGATTTTTCGTAAAACCTGTATCGCAAGTAGGAGGGTGCTATAAGTACTGAAAGCGAAAGCGACGTTTCCAAGAGCTTGAAAGACATTCCAAACTTTGGTGGAAAAAGTCAAATCCATGCCCCACTGAGCTAACATAATACTTCCTTTAAAGTCAAGATTTGATGAAATCAATTTTGCCGTGGATAGACCGGTGACTATAACTGAATACAAAAATGAAGTCGCTGCTGCAACCACTGAAAGGAATGTTGCTTTCTCTAGATTTGGACATTGAGACATTATAACTTCTAATGCTCCATATAACAACATGTACAGAAGTCCTGGTGCTTCACATCTTGCATTTTGTCCGTTCGCATGGAAACAAATTGATCTCTTGAATGCCCTGTTAAAATTTCAAACGGATAAGTGATTGTACATATAATGGAGTAGAATTCCGATGTTCAGTTTTCAGTCATTAAATGAATCTAACATACTAGAAGTACTATCTTACTTTCTGAACATAATGACTAAAAAGGTCATATTAATATCACTAGTAACATATCTAAATGGAAGTTTGATATCCAAGTTTTTATTAAAATCCCATCTACACATTCACAATAAAGAAACTTACGCCATATTGATGACAGTGGTAATTGTAAAGCCGATCATTGTACCCCATAAAATTGAGTATTGAATAATTCCACAAATCAATACCTTCTTTGGACCTGTATGATTATTAATGCAAAAATTACTAGAACTCAATATACTAAGTTCAAGACTTTCGTTTTTTTCTACTTCACATGCAGCATATTCAAAATTAAAATCTATATAAAATGAAGTTCATTATAATATTTTGCAATGACTCCTTTAAAGATACGTGATAGCCAATTTAATATATTGTCACATAAGAAATTTCCTAGAAATATAATAATACACTACATTATTATATTTTGTCATGACTTCTTTAAAGATACGCGGCAGCCAACGCGATATTTTGTCATACAAAAGATTTCCTAGAAATTTCTCTAAGTTAAAAAGAGTACCTAAAAGTGATCTCACAGCATCCATGTAAGTATAGTTTCTCTTTCCATCAACAGGGTCAGGAGTTCTATAGTAATCACAAAGCAGAATGGCTGTGTAATATGTAATGATTGCAAAACTAATGAGCATTAATGATCCAAGAATCCAACCTAACTGAGCCATACTCCACGGTAGTGCCAATATTCCAGAACCAATTGTAGCAGTAAACGCATGGGCAACTTCCTTCCATAGAGTCCCTGAAATCAAATTTAAATAACAAATGATTGTGTTAGTAGGTGTTTTAATGATTTTAAAACTATAGCCATAAAATTTTTTTCAAGACATTTTTTCGTTTGATACAAGAAAAAGTTTCAGTGCGTCATATGGTACAAATAGCTAATAACAAGTGATTTCTACAACATATAGGTTGATTTCAAGGACAGGTATGAGTTGGTTTAGATTGGATTTGATTATACCCAACCCAAACTATAATCTAATTGGTATAATAATATACAACTCACACCAAGTCAATTGTAAGGTAAAATCAAACCAATAAAAATTGGCTTGGTTTTGGAGTAAATTACATAAGTTTAAATTTTCAAGTTGTTTTGGTACTAAAATTTTACTGCATTTAAATTGTTATAACATAATTATAGTATTTTTTATTCAAATATATATAATAACATCTATATAAGTAGCAAAAATTAATTATCAATATTATAATAAATAATAATATTTTATTGTACAACACCTTTTAGTAGAAAAGGTTGAATACTTCCCTTGTCCTAAAATGTAAAAGTCCAAATCCCACCTTAATCTGAAAATATAAGATATGAGAGAATATATATATATATCTCTTAAAACAAAATCTTTCTTCTATTTAATTCAAATACAATGGATAAATTTGATTATGTGGTCCTTATTTTTAAAATCAGATATACCTAATTATAAAAACATTATATATATCTATATATATATTTGATTTAACTCAAATATTAAACACCTAAAAATTATAAAATAAAATTAATTAATTGAAAATATTTTGGTAAGAAAGGATAGCAACTTCGAGAAAAAGGGAGCGAGTGGAGGTTGGAATGGAAAAGGAAACATAATACAAAATTAGGTTAGCTTTAATGTCTTTTTTAATTTTAATCAATAATATAGACTGTATGTAAATATATAATGTTAGCTTATTCAGTGTTAAAAAACACAACCGCAAACCAACTTAAATTAATTCCACAAAATCAAACCAACCCACTTAAATGTGTTCGATCGGGGCGCATTGATTTTGGTGCCCAAATTGTTGCTAGTAATAGTATAATACTAATCAAGAAATCATGTTATTGATACATTGAAAATGTTATTAATGACCAACCAGCGGAGTGACCAAATTAAATAAGTTACTACGACCAGCTGTGGATGATCTAATGGAGAGAATTTTCTCTAAACAAATCTACAATGCGTGCTGAAAGATTATTATTTCAACTATTCCAAAAAGAAGAAGATAATTAGAAAAACATAATTTCTTGTCTTGCTACATTGCTTGTGATATTACCAACACCATTCGAGAATGAATTTTTGAGACCACTAGAATTTCAGCAACTTTATTGGATCATCCAATAGTTGGTTTTAAGACCACTGGAGTCCAATTACTTTGTTAGATCTATCCAAATATTAGTTTCTAAAAGAGTAACAATATTAATTTGCAACCTGGAAAAACAGCATGTACCCCCATTTTTATATATACACTGTATTAAAAAATTTTAAAATGTTATCGTTTATAAGTATATCCCACGTATCGCTTTAAATATCCTTTCATTAGTTATAAAATATATAATATAGAATAATTAAAAGTTAAAATGAGATTAAATGAAAAGAATAGTTGGAAGCTCCAACGAATTGCTTACTTTTATTTATTTTATTTAATTTGAATTATTTTTAATGAAATTAAATGATTGCCTAATTTTAAAACTATTTTATAACAGTTATAAAATAGTTTAATTTAAATAATTATCCAAAATATTAATTATTATATTAATATAATGTATAAATTGTATTTATAATATTTTTAAAATTTTTAAATAGTTTTATTTAAAGGTAATTTGGAACTTTGAGAAAACCTATTAATTGATAGTGTACGTGGTGCAATTTTAAACTGTGTATTAAAAAGTTCATTAATACCATCATTAAATAACTGCATTCTTTTCAAAAATCATTAATACTATCGATAATAGATAGACCAATTTTAAAATGAGTATAAATATAGGTACTCTTTTTCAATAATCATTAATGCTATCATTAATCAATAGACAATGTAATCAATAGGAAAAAAAAACATTAATTGATGGGTGAGTATCTAATTATAATATTTAAGAATTATAATATTTAACATATACACATATCATCAAGTGCAATCTGGATAGATAACAAAATAAAATGTGTATCTTTTTTTTCTTTTCTTCTTTTTTTTTTTTCATCTAATTTGATTTGAGAAATGGGATTTGAACTTAGGATCTTAGAAAATTGAGAAGATGCATAGTTAGCTACCAACTTGTGCAGCCAACCAGAACACCAAACAGATGCTAGACGCCCACCAGACCCAAGAGAAAACAGGTTTCAACCCAAAACTTTTGGACAACCACTAGACCCAACAACTAAAACTAAAACTAATAGCTAAAAGTTCAATTATACATACAAATAAGTCGATGAAATTTGCCATGGACTAACAATTAGATTGAGTGCACAAATATAAATGTAATCCAGAGACCATAAAACAAACAAGTCTGAAAGTGAAACCGATTAAAGCTTACCAGTTCTAATGCGTCTATCGTCTGCTCCATTCATTTCACCAAGAGACAAGAGAAAGAGAGAGAAAGAGAGAAGAAGAAAGTGCAAGAAAGCAAATTGGGATAGACATTTGACAGTGTATGTGCAATTTTAAAATGAGTATAAATACACCCTTTTCAAAAAACATTAATACTAAATCTAAAAATATCTAAATTCTTTAAAAATCATTAATACTGTCAATAATAGATAGACAAATTTTAAGTTGAGTATAAATATAGGCACTCTTTTTAGTGATCATTAATACTTTCATTAATTAATAGATAAATAGGGGAGAAAATACATTAATAAGTAAGTATTCAATTATAATATTTAAGATACAAACAAGTTATTGCAGTTGTTAAAATTTGTAAGTTGAAGAAGTGTAGCCCGATTTATCAAAGTGTTGGGCTTAAATATCAATCAACCCATATGGGATCCAAAGCCCAAAAGCCCGAAGAGAAAATTCCTCCTGCTAATCCATAACTTGTTCAAGGAAATTTACTATATTGATTAAGGAAATTTGAAATTGGAAATATGTACGTATAAGGAAGGAGACAAACAAGGAAACGTTGCACCCCCTGGTATCATTGATGATTTGATATGGGTCACATTCAAATGAGTATGTTTTTACTATAAGGAATTTTGTTTATGGAAAAAGACGTGTATGAGATCTATATTGCCACAGGTCATCTATAAACGTACAAAGAGTGCATGTTGTGTAACGTGCAAAATCATATGACAACATGCAAAACCATGCATGTTGTTAAAACCATGCAAAACTATGTAAATAGTATGCTTTATGTAAGTATGTGATTAAAACACTTTATTTACTAATAATAATGTATGTTGTTATTTATAACAACATGCATTTATACGGTCTTAGCAATGTGCAAGATTTTATATGTTATCATATGATTTTGTATGGTTTTGCACAGTACGTTGCCGTAAACCCTTCCATAATATACATTATTTGTATGTTACAATAAGTGTCGTACAATAACATAGACCTCATGTATGTTATTTTTTTAATATTGTCATAGACAAAAATTTTTATATTGAATTTTATAGTGGGATCACAAAAATATGACTCTTCAATTGCTTTTAAAAGACATGAAGAGATCTCATCTTCTCATCTAAGTTCATAATCAATAAATGTTTCTATTTTTAGGTTACGTGAAGCTTTGTGAAGAAGGTTGATGAAGTTGTTGCGAGTATCCACACCTCTGAAACTCAAGAAAACACCATACTTGAATTGACATAGTTCCAGTGATGGTGGAGAGAGTGTTTAAGAAGAAGTTGGGTGGTCATGTTAGTTGAAGAAGATAAGTTTTATGTACATTTAATTGTGGAAGACTCTGTTTCTTGCTCTGTTTTCCCATAGTTGACATTGACTTCAATTTTTTTGGTATCAACATTAAAGTCTAGCCGTCTGCTTTGAACTTTCATATTATGCTTGAAAAATCTCGTGGCACTTAACTAAAGAAAAAAAAATCAAATGGGTGGCTGTAATTTGATAATTACTCACAACCATTATGATGCTTACTGGTATGCTGTCAAAATTGTTTCTACTTAATTATAATCTACGTAGTTGTGACAAGTGATTAGGACTACCAGGTATCACCTTATTACCACAATAAGTTAGATCTAGACTCTTCAAGCTGCACAAGCCTAATAAAAGTATGAACAAATTCATCCGTTTCGCTTAAATCTAACCTCTTAATATTACAAGGCATCTCAGGCACCATCTTAAGACTTGTGCAACAACTTAGGTCCAACACTTCAAGAGATTTCATACCAGCAAAGCAGTCTGGAAGACTCCCAAGGTTTTTGCATCCATCTAGAAACAAGCAAGTAAGTTTACTAAGATATTGAAGTGATGACGGAATTTCTAACAAACTTGTACAACAATTGGTTATTTTCTCAAGATTTCGAGCCCCGAGAGGTCTGGACAGCTTATCAAAAGCTCGGATCCATTGGGATCAATTTTTTTGCAAATTCAAAAGTTGTTGTGAACGAAAAGGAAGAGAAAATTAATATAAATTAGCCTCTTTAATATCTTCATCAAAATATACATTACCAAAACATCATTCCATAGTTGTTTAATATTGCTATCGGACAATATGAGTTCACCAAGGTGGTCACGATAAAAATTTGATGGTAATGATTTAAATGGCCAACCACACCAATTAAGATACCTTAAGTTTGTTGATACAAAATCAGGGCCTTCTGAAATGTGCACCTTATTTTCCATTGGACCGTCATTTGACCAATAAAACTCCAAAATCTCATATTCCGCACATTAGCAAAAGCACAAGGATTTAAGTCTATGTCTTTTGTTTTAGAGATATCAAAAGAGATGCCCTATATTGCTTTGGAGCCCTGATGTATAATCAAGAGGGGATAAGTCACCGTTTAACACATTATAACAATCATATGTAAATACATGTAAAATTAAAAATGCACAATATTCATATCTTAGATATATAAAAGTTTAATGGAAATGATTCTCTTCGGGTTAATGTTTTTCTAAATCTCACCATATTTTTTGCAAGCATATGATAAATATCCTCATGATGCCATAATTGAGTCCGTTGACCAAGATCTTCAATGAATTGTTGTCGGACAATTTCCCTACCCATGGCTTGTAATAAATCATGCATGGTTATCACGTTGTAACTTGGTATAACTATCAAAGACTCATCAACAAGACCACTTATTTCAATATCTGTGAAGAAATTGCAAGCATTTACAAATTGTTTACAAAATCCATGTGTCTCTCATTTAGAAAATATGCAATATCTAAAAATATCTTCTGCTGTTCATTATTTAATTCATCATAACTTATCTTCAACATTATCAAGAATTTTTTTTAGTTTCTTAATCACATTTTCCCAAACTTCTTTGCCCTTATCAAATAGAGAGGAACCCAAAACTTTAAGAGCTAATAGAAAGCCTCTGAGATAATTAACCACATTGTGTGACAACTTCGCTTACTTTGACAACTTCTCTTACTCCAATATGGGTCGATTTTTTATTAAGGCATATCGATAAAAAAGCTTAAAAGCATCATCTAAAGGTAATTCCTCAACCTCGCATATTTGATCCATCCTACAATTTTTAAGCATTTATTTATCCCTTGTTGTCGTAAGAATTCTACTTTTGGAACCCAAACAATCAAAACTTCTAATCAAATATTCTATTTGTCCACGATTAGTCATATCATAAAAAACAACAAGAAGCCTCTTACAGACAAACCTTTTCTTTGTGAAAGTACATCCGCTAAAAGAAATACTCATATTTACATTTTCATCCCCTAATATTGCAAAATGAAGTTCTCATCGCAAACAATTTAGTCCATGGTTTCGTTTTGACTCTACCTTGACATTATGAATAAAGCAAGAACCTTCAAATTGATAAGAGATTTTGTCAAATACAGCACCAACAAGAATTGTCTTGCAATACCACCAACACCCAAATTCCTATACTATGAACAACGGTCAATCCAATTCATAACAATGATTCAATTTCATTAATCCTTGAATCAATTCCTATCAAACCATTGTTGTCATTTGAGTACATATCATTCAATGTCTTCAAAACATCTTGAACTATATTCTCTATAAGCACAGACTCAAGCCTAACAAAAAAGCGAAAAGAACAACATCAAATTGTATTCAATTATAACCAAAAAAGAATATTTAAAAAAATAACAAACATGAAGAAAATAAAAAAAAATTAAAAAAAAAATTGAGCTTCATTTGCACAAAAAATATATCAAAAGTACAACTAATACACTTACTTGATGACACGTGAATCCAACAAAGATAGATTTGCAACTTCTTTCAAAGCATTTTTCCATGTGTGCACTCTGTTCAAACTGACAGGACCCTCCCAGACTCCTATCTTGAGTCTGAAAAGATCTTATGATATGTTGAAAACTTATATACAATTCTAAACTTTTTTATAGAAATCATTTGAAATTTAACAATATATAAGGTGGTTTAATAAAATTTCGATAATATAAATGCTATTTAACAATAATTCCACCCTAAAATAATTGAAATAAATACTTCTAAAATATTTCAAATATGAGTAATATCATATAAAACATATAAAATAAACTTGTTTTCATATGAGAACATAACTATAACGTAGGTTGATATCAGTTTCAAATCGGGAAGTCAAAACATAAGTAACATTGTTGAGAAATCAAATATTTTATAATATTAAAGTGATAAACATACACATGCAAACCTAAATGTCATGCAATATACAAAATATATATAATATTAAAATATCATTTCTTAGTGTCATGTGATTGAGTGGTCCATTTCTTCCTATCTAGAGATTTCTTTTGAGACCCGACGGTTACCTAAAAAATGGTTTCAAAAATGTAAAAGGGCAAGCGTTAATGCCCAGTGAGTAGATATACTTTCAAAACTAAATAAATTATTTTCAATAATAATTAACAAATATAATATAAAGCTGATAACAAATAAAATATCATAATTCATATTCAATCGTATCTGAAAATAATACTAAAATTACATCTCTTATCATGATAAAATATAAATATTTTATATGGATCATTTGTGTTTGCTAATAAAAGCTCAATCTACATTAATCTAGTACCCAAAGAAATCTGTCATACGTGGTAGAGATACTCAACACACACGTAAAGTTAGGGATAACATTTGTCATACACATGTTAGACGACTCAATGACTCTCCAAACATCTGTTATACACGTGTTAGGTGACTCTCTAGAGCTTAAACATGTAAAGTTTGTTTGACCATTAAAAGGAAAGATACAACCTTAGTGTTTTAAAAGTCTCATTTCAATTGTTTTCAAATCTTAAATCATTTTTATATATAAATTATGTAACTCTATTTCTGAATTTAAATATAATTCTTAATAAATATTCTTCTCAAACATAAATAAATAATACTTAAATTATTTTAAAATTTCATATAATAAATTCAAGTTGGAAAACAATATATTTTGATTGGAATTTCAAATATATAAACATATATACGTATACAATTTAATTCTAATTTCAAACATATAGCAAAATTAATAATTTAGGAAATTAATTAACTAACAAATAACTCATTTCTAATGATCCATAATTAATAAAATCGGAAATATAATCATAGATAATCAATTAAAATAAATAAATTGATCTACTCACAAATTTGGTGTCAAACTCTACTTGGAACCACTAGCACCTAAATTATCCTTAAGTTCTTTTCCTCCTAAAAATAACACAAAAACTTATTTATAATCTATAAAAAAATAAAATAATAAGAAAATTAAACCTTGAATTGAATTTATTGTACATCCAATCAACTCAAAAATCAGCTTTAATTATCTCTTATTTTCTTTGCCTTTTCTTTTCTTCTTCTCCTTCTTCAACTTGTTGTTTTCTTCTCTTTTTGTTTTGCTATATAGTTTGGTTGCATGTATTTGATTTTGCTATGTAGTTTGGTTTCATGTATTTGATTTGCTTCTATTCAAAGACATATATATATATATATATATATATATACTATACCACCTTAATTATTGATTTCTTTTGTGTATGTATGTATATATATATAAACTACTCCCACGTCAATGCTTGCCCCCTTTTTTTATTTAAAAAAAATCACAATTTTCTTTCACAACCACTCCACTATCATTTGTTTATTATTATTATTATATTTTTAATTTTAATTTTCCATGGATACGACCCACCACATTTATCATTTGTAAATTTACATTTTGTACCCACCTTTTACTATGACTTTTTCCTTTCACACCCAACTTTATTGATTTCTTTTAAAAATGTCCACTAAGAAGATATTTATCCATAAACTTCTTTATTTTTAAAACTTAAACCAAACCAATTTAATAACAATAAATTGGATTTCAATTAATCTCTTAGGTCTACTTGAATTGGGGTCTTACAATTCATTCCCCCTAATAAAATTTCATCCTCAAAGTTTACGTACCTATTTGAAACAGCTCCGGATACCGAATTCATATTTGATCTTTATGTTCCCCAGTTGCCTCCTCCGTGATATAATTCTTCCACAAAACCTTCACTAAATAAACAACTTTCAAACGCAGCACTTGTTCTCTTCTATCTAGAATCTGAACTAGTTCCTCCTCGTATGTCAAATTTTCCTTTAGTTTCAATGGTTGGTCTACTAAAATGTGTAAAGGATCATGTCTGTACTTGCAAGGCATATAAATATGAAATACATTATGAATCTCGAAAAATTCTGTAGGTAAAGCTAAGTGATACGCCACCATCCTTATTTTATTAATAATCTTATATGGACCGATATATCACGGACTCAACTTCTGACGCTTTCTAAACTGAAGTACTCCTTTCCATGGTCAAATTCGTAGAAACATCGAATCACTAACTTGAAATTCTATATCTCCCTTATGTTTATCTACATAGTTCTTTTGCTTATTGCAAGCTATCTTCAATCTATTTTTGATGGTTTTGATCTTTTTAATGGTGACTTGCAAAATCTCTAGACCCAACAATCTCCTCCACTTATCTTATCCCAACATATTGGTGTTCTACATTTTCTTCCATAAAGAGCTTCGTATGATATCATCTCGATATTGGCCTGATAACTATTATTGTAAGCAAATTCAATCAATGATAGGTAAGTGTTCCAACTTCCCTTGAATTCTATTACACAAGCTCTAAGCATATCTTCTAAGGTCTGTATAGTACGCTCAGATTGACCGTCCGTTTACGAATGAAAAGTAGTGCTGAAATGCAACCTTATACCCAAAGCTTATTGCAAACATGGCCAAAATCTGGATGTGAATAGAGGATCTTTATATGAAATAATAGATATCAATGCTCCATGAAGATGGTCTATCTTATTTACATAAAATTTAGCTAGTCTACTCAAAATAATTATTGTGAATAGGCAGAAAATGTGTAGATTTTGTAAGCCTATCTACAATCACTCCTATACTATCATAACCACTTTGGCTACAAGGAAACCCTACCATAAAATCCATAGTGACATGTTTCCATTTCTATACAAGAATCGAAAGTGGTTGAGAAAACCCTTAAATAACTTGCTCTTGGCTTTCTTCCGCTCCATGCTTCATAAGGTATTTTTCTTTCAACTGATTGTGTTGGAAAATGGTTAATTAAATAGATATCTACTGCTACCACTTCTGCCCATAAAACTTTAGGAAGATTTTTGTCTTTTAGCATAGTCTTTGCTGCCTCAACAATGGTTCTATTTTTTTGCTCAGTAACACCATTTTGCTGAGGCGTATAGCTAGTAGTGAGTTGTCTTTGTATGCTACTGTTCCTGCAAAACAAGTTGAATTCTTGGGATGCAAATTCACCCCCACGGTCAATATACAAAATCATGATTGAATTCCCAGATTGCTTTTGTACAAATGCTTTAAATTGTTTAAACAATTCAAAGGCCTTAGATTTCTCCTTGAGAAAATACACCCACAACATCCTCAAAAAATCATCAACAAAAATAAGGAAGTACTTACTTCCATTCAGTGAAGGAGTTTGTATATGACCATATATACCAGCATACACCAACATTAGAGGTTTGGTGGCTCTCCAGGACTTTCCAAAATGAAACTTGTCTCTTTGAGGCTTCTCAAAGACATATGTTTCACAAACTTTATCATTTATCTCCACTAATGGAAGATTATAAACCATGTCATAACATTGAATCATCACTTGAAGCTTTGAAAGCGTTTAAGGTGACTTGTGAAAGCACAATGACAAATATTTTGTTTGCAATCATCTTTGCTGCACAAATCAACCTGTTGCTCCTTTTGTCAAAAATCAAGCATTCATCATTGTTGAACAATGCATAATGACCTTTCTTCAATAGTTAACCCAAACTAAGCAAATTTTGGGCCAAACCAAGAACATACATCATATCATATATAAATTTCCTCCCAAATTTAGACGTCACGATAATAACACCTAAGCCACAAACCTATATTTGGTTGTTATTTACCATTATCACTTATCTGTTTACAGTCTCATCAATTTCGACAAAACAATCTCTATTCCCAATTATATGATTGTTGCGCCTACTATCTAAATACCATGCATATTCACACACACCAACATCAACAATTAAACAAGCAACATATAAATTATCTTCGCATGCTATCTTTTCTTCGTGGTAGTTAGCTTGTCATTGTGTTTTTAAATCACAATCTTTAGCAATGTGGCCATATTTTTTACAATTGTAATATTGTAGACTAGCTTTATCTATGATCAACCTTATTTTTATGCCAAAAATCTTTCTCCATATGGTTTTATTTACCTCAATAAGAACAAGATGGAGAATTAACATGATTACCTCCACTAGAATTTCTACCCCGTCCTCTTCTATGGCTAGAATTTTCGCGACCATTTCTTCTTCCTCTGCTACTCTTCCCTCTTCCAGGGCCATTTGAATTTTTCTTCATATCAATCTTTGATTGAAATGCATGCTTTAAGGAAGCATCAACTACTCTGCTTAATTGTTGCTCATATGCTTGAAGTGAACCAATTAATTCCACAAGTGAATAATCTAACAGGTCCTTTTGACTTTTCAATTATAGCAACTATATGATCAAACTTGGTAAGAAGGCATCTTAAACGATCTTCTAGTTACTTAGTTCTTTTCTAAGAGAAGGAATTTAATTCACAATGGATGAGACTTTTGACAAGAATTCTTGTACCTTCTTAGTTGGCTTCACCTATAAATTCTCAAAATTTCAATGAAAAGCCTACAATTTAATAGTCACCACGTTACTCATGCCTTGGTATTATTCATAAAGAAATCTCATACTTCCTTTGAAGTGGTAGCACCCACAACTTGTGAAAATATCACTTCATCCAAACTTTGTTGGATCATGAATAGAGCTTTGGCATCATTTTTCTATTTCTCCCTCAATTCTTTCCATTATGTCGCAATTAATCTTGAGGCTTGCTCTAGGTCAGCAAGCTCTGCAAATCTATTTTCAACCAATTCCTATAAATTATATGACTTGAACAACGTCTTCATTTTCACGCACCAAAACTGATAATTGGTGCCGTTGAAAATTGGAACATTTTGAAGACTTGTTAGATTATTATTAGCAACCATATTCACTCTCAAATCACAATAAAACTAATGTTTGAACAACCTGGCTTTGACACCAGATGTTGAATAAAACTCTCAAATCAATCTCACTTTTAACAATAGGGACACAAAACAAAGAGCAAATAGAACTTTTATTGAATTAAAATTACTTCTCATAACTCTACTAGAAGACTAACACATAGCTACTTAAATAGACACTTTTCAATAAGAATAAATCTAATCTTAAAAACTTGATAAGAATATCTAGACTAAACATGACAACTGTTACTACACTACTACTAAAAAATAGCAACTGAATTTGAGTGGAACACTTAGTGCCAAAAGACTAGGTCTTGAATTACTCCAACATTAATGCAATTTAGAGGCCATTAACTTGTCTAAATAACATTAACATGCCAATAAGTTACATGCATAAAAGCTCAAAAGGCCAGAGACTATTCTTCTACATTAAACCATATAAACAAACTGAAACTGAAACTTATGATCAAAACGTTAACTTACCAGTTCTAATGCATGCATCATCTGCTACATCCATTTCACCAACTCAAGAGAGAGAGATAGAGAAGAAAGTGCAAGAAAGCAAGATAAAATATGGTTACAAAAACCATACAAAAAGAAGATGATAGAAGCTTTATATATTAGATATGAAGATTTTCAGTGGACCCTCTTACACACATTTAGAGACGTAATAGAATCACCTAAGTAAATTTTCTGGTGTTTGTATAGCTAAGCATTAACATGCGTGCTTGGTTAAGAGATTTGATGTGGTGAATAAGGTCATAGATATGTTACTTGATTGGAATGATCAAGATATAGATATTAAATTGGTTGGAATGTCTATTGGTGAGTTGGTATGTCTGATGTTGACCGTTGCATGAACGAGTAGTAATTCATGCCAAGTAAAGAAGTAAGGACTGGTTTTACTTCATCTGATTAGTTAACACGAAACACTTGGTTAGGTCATTAATTAGGTTTTATCATTTCAAGGTACTCAGAAGAATTGACAATATTATTTGAGATAAGCATTAGTGCGGTCCTCATTAGAGGTGGCAATTGTGGATTTGATGCGAAATTAGCGGGATTAAGTTCAACCTTATTCGATTGGACAAAGGTTGACCTCATTCAATTGGGCTATTATTGTAGCGGCCGAAAACCAAAGCCTATAAACATAAGCCTAGAGCTTATTAAAGTGAGATGGTCTAATGAGTTAGTCAACATTAGCTCATAGCCCAATACACCTATCATCCAATAAGCCTAATGACTGAATCAAATCGATCCTATTACAGGCACATTTGTTAGACCGACCTAGTGGTTTGGTCAACCAATTCTAATATATGGCCTATAAAATTCTAATGGACCAGTCTAACAATTTAATTGATCCATTGTGGATCTAAAGGTTTAGTTGACGAGGTTAGTCGACCTAATACGAGTCCAACTGTTGGGTTATATGGACCTTGGGTTGGGTTCACTTAAGATGGCTCAAAACCCAAAATCCGGATCCAATTATGGGATTCAGAATCCAATAAAGTTGGATAAAATTTATTAACCATTGGTGGCAGTTTTATGGGCAATTTTGTGGGTTAAAGAGATAACTACTGAAAACCAATCACTCCTAATATATTATGGGCAACAGGTATTAGTTTAAGAGTGGTGAAACATACACATGCAGAAAAAAAAAAAAAACAGAGAGTGGAAGGAAAAAACAAAGAGTAAAACACTAAAGGCAAAGTATTTAACATTGTGAATCAAGATTTCTTTCCAATTTCGTGATTGAAATCTGACCCAGTTGAATAACCAGAGATCCACATCAAATTCTACTACAATTCAAGTATGTCTTTTGTGTATTTGTTCACTGTTATTCAATTTTCAAATGTATTATATACTATCATGTGTATGAATGTGCTTTTCACTAACAATCTAGTCAACTCAATGTTGGCCTAACAGATCGGTCGACTTGGTTAGAACAAAGCGTCCACAATCCTTTCTCAGCTCACTTACCATGAGTCTAAGTTCTTTTAGGATTCAACTTTCTACGAAATAAGGACAGTCTGAATGGAAATCAATCTCATCTCCTAAAATCTAGGGATGACTGTGAGCTTCCCTTGTTTCATCATAACTTAGACTTTTAAGCTTATCCAAACTAGGCTACATCCGACTTTATAGCGAGGGCCACCTATAAAAGAATGTTGAACCTTCAAATTATGGCATTCCAATATCTACACATACTGCTACTCTACCAAAATCACACCAAATCACTTAGTAACTCTGATTCTAGCGATCTTTAGGGCAAGACTCTATCAGTCTACTATCTATCATAATCTTTGGCAAATCTTCCTCTATTAGCTCATAGCTAGTCTAGCGTACCATCGCCACAAAACCATCATTTCAACATCTGGTGCCACATTCTAATGTCGAACCGCCACTTCAGTTCATCATCAATGTTGCCACACAGTCAACAACACCGATCTATTACCAATTTACCACTATCGGTCGATACTGTTTTCTTTATTGCTTTCTATTGCATTCTATTTATGATTGGTTTATTGATTTGAGTGTTGAAAGATATTTGGCCAACACCACACCCGTGTTAAGATCATCAATGTTCTTTCTGTTTAGTTTATACAGGTCACAGATTGTCAGGTTCCTAAGAATGTTGACCATCGAGGCCTATTCAGGGTTGATATATTGTAGTTTTAACCCTACTACAATTATCAAATCAATGCGTTGATTTTATTGAAACAATCGATCACACTTAGATTTAGCTCTTTCTAAACTACCATTTCTTTAGATATGATTAAATTTTATCAAGTAACGAATTCTGACACTAAATAATAAAAGTACATATAACTATATTCAAAGTTTAAATGGAAACTATGATCAATGATGAATGAAAATTAAGTGTAACATAGTAACTAAAATGCAATTGCCACCTTGGATGCTATACGAAGTCTCGGAAGGTTGATCGCAAGAAAAACACATGTTATTCAATGTGTAGTGCAATCAAGGACTTGGGCTAAGGTAGCAAAAAGGATGATTGAGCGAAGATGCAGAAGAGGACAATAAGCACTGCGATTAGAGGAGTGCGACTTAGAAGTCCCAGCAACCTGCTTGCATGAGACAATATTTGAAGACAATTTGCACCGCACCACCAAGTCGCACTCGCAGTTAGTGCATTAGTATAAACGGCAACCAAGAGCGCGACCTGAGGTCATGGTGACGATCGAGGTCGTTGGTAAACATTCCGCCATGGCAGAATGTAGCACTACTTGGTGGTGTAATGCGACCACCAAGTCGTGGTACAATTGGCAATAGCCACTATTTCCAAAATAGAATTTTGAAAATTTAAATGAGAAAGTTGCAACTCTTTATTCTCCATTTAGTTATGGATGACGTCTTTCCAGCAAGATATATATCACCTATTAAATGGACACTTACATGCATATAAATTGTGGTATCAACAAGTTGAAAAAGCAACTTCATCAATCATCAAATTATCTCAAATTTAATTACTACACTCTCGCTCACAAGAAAAATACTTTGATTCTGTAAGGCCTTGGTTCAAGTGCCAAGACCTAAGATCAAAGATAATTGAATATTGGGAGGCAACCGTGCATCATTATCCTTCAAGCACAAGGAGGGGTGGAAGCTTGTCTTTAGAATACTTGAACGCTTATTGCAAGCTTCTATTTACTACCATTTCAAGTCAGTCTTTTGGTTTTTGGTTTATGTTCTTGTTGTATTGCATGCATGTTGTTTGTAGTGTTTCGTTATGTTGAGTAAAACATCTTTGTATATATATTGATTGTGTTTGCTTCGTTCTCCACCAAACTAAACGTTTACACATTTTGTTATTGAATCCAAGAGTGTGGGGAAGTATGCATAAGTTAAAAGTAGATAAACACCATTGAATAAAAGGCAAATAGATGGATGAGAAGTTGAAATCTCAAATTTACGTTATTATAGTCCTAGTGCATTTAATTAGCGTGATATAAGCACAACACAAACCAAAATTGTCACCCTAATCCCATTAAAAGGATAGATTTTCATGTTACATATCTGTAATTAAATTTTAAATTTTTGATGTCATGTGTAAAATTGTATGTGTATTATAATATGAACATGTGAAATTAAATATTAAAATTTGTGGTATTCAAGACGAAATGTATAATCATAATAACAATACTTGTATTTTTTTGATTAAAAAATTATACTAATTAAATTTGATAAAGTTTTATTGGTCCAAAAGTATGTCTTGGAGACTCCCATTAATAACATTATGAGTTTGAATCACATCCTTAAATAATTAAGGACATGTTTGGAATTACAATGTATATTAAGGAATCATTTTTGTTAGTAATTTTGTAGTAAAAGTATTTGTTGTCATGTTGGGTATGCTGGTTGATTTTGAGACTATTGGATTTGTCTCATTTTCCATTTTCACATATTTTAAAATAAAAACCAAGGAAAAAAAAAGTCACTATAGTCCAATATAACTCGATGATAAAAAGTATCTATGTAGCCTACTAATGTCCTAATTTGAGTCGTTGCACTATAAATGATATTTAAAAGAGAATATTAAATTTTTCCCCTAGCCTTGGATTGAAATTATATTAACATCTTATGAGCTCGGCAAGATACTGCTAGAAATGTTTGATAAATAATTTTTGAAGAGATTGTTATTTAAGGTCACTGTTTACATAGAATTTGATTTTGTTTCCAAGTTTTAGGGGAAATTTAATCCATCATCTTTGTAGTACAGCGGGTATATATTGACAAAGTGAAAACTCGACCCAAAAAAAAATTAAAAAAGAAAGGAAAAAAAAAAAAAAAGAGAACTAGACGTTACTATTATTTTCAAATGTAGACTTAGATCAATCACCATCCACCAAGTGTATATAGTGATCTCAAATATTATCAATAAATTGATTGTTTGAATTTCTACAACCCAATTCGATTGAGGAAGAGCATTTAGGCAACAATTGGTTAATTGATCTAATCTCCTTTATAAGGCTAGTCAAATTTATTTCAAATTTGATCTATCATTTTATATATAAATATATATATGTCCTTCTTTAATAAAATCATTCTGAAAATTTTATTTTAAAATAATTAATCTAATAATTTATTTTCAATCGATCTTATTATTGTTATGGGATATACAAATAAATTCTTAGGTCAGGACGTTTGAAATTTTTATTTCATACCATCAATTAGAACCACTCATTTCCAATCAATCCAACCATGATAATGAGATCGATTGAAAATAAGTATTTATAATTAACAATATTAAGATAAAAAGTTCAGAATGTTCTTATTAGAGAATGACCCTATATAAATATATATATATATATACATTTATATTTATATATTGTTTGTTCTAAAATTGTGAGCCACTAATTAGATTCAAAGAGGTTCTGATATAAAAAAGTAATGCATGCAGTAGCCTATAATATCTCTAATACTTTAATTAATATTTCCATAAATTTAAATTCTCAGCATTTTCATTGAAACTAATATTTATAGAAATGGGCCACGGCAAGACCATACACACACAAATATACATACATATATATATATATGCATACATATATGTATATATGTATATATAGTTATTTTTAATCCAAGCTGAATCAAATTCATCATAGTACTAATACAGTTCCATCATATCCAAGTAAATCTCATAAAACTAGTTCAATTCAATCCATACACACCAAATGAGTGAGTGCATTTGATGCACCATGGATACGATGCATTGCAGCATTGTGCATCAATCAATCAAATTAGTGAAAATTAAAGTGTCCCAAAAAAGTAGAAATTCATTTTAACAAAAACAAGTCACGTTTTTCGCTTGAAATAAAACATCATTCTCTTTCAGCCCTCATAATATTTCACGTAAAACATTGATATGAAATGTTTCCAAGTGTAAATATTTCACGTACATGAAATATTTCGTTTAGGGTTAAGAATGAATTTGTTCATTTAAATTATATAGTATATAGAAGTATTTAATCAGATTTATATACTCATATAACATAATACAAATTGAATGGAAGATCCACTCGACCTTTATTTCTCCATGTCGTCCACAGCCTGAGGATTTCTATATCCTCCACGCAAAATGGACTAAAGACTTTTTCCTCCACTAAACACAGATTTCTTTGCTAATCAATAATATTAAGCATCCCAACTCATGTCAATCCTAAGCGATATGCCATTTAACAAATGAGTAATACTTTTACAATAATCTATCTCAGTCGCCATTAAATGTTATATAAATTAAACTGCCACATCAAAAATTAAACTATGAGTTGGTATAGCTGGCTATGTATTCCCCATAGAAAATTTATAGGATCATCCCATTACCAAAGATGTCAACATTATAACTAATATATATCCGATATTATTCATAATCTAATCAAGATAAAAAAAATATATATATACTTAAATATTTCTAATATTTTAAGAATAATAAATAATATCTCTAATATTCTAATCGATACTTCCTTAAATTTAAATTCTCAATATTTACACTGGAACTGATTTTAACAGTAATGGGCCCCAAAAAAGCCCAACCCAAAGGAATCCAAACTAACGAGATACACTATGGGTCTGTTTGGAGGACACTCAATTTTGTGAGATGGGATTTGGAATTGAGTGGCGATATTTCTACCCCTAAAAAATTGCATGTACACCCTTCAAATATTTTAGATTCTCGTAATGTATTTTTAAACTCCACTTAATACCCTATTTCTCTTAACTTTATTGTCTTGTATTTCTATACTCTGCCGGATATTCTAACTATATATTCTGCCAGATATTCTAACTAAGATATTTAGATTAAAAAAAAAAAAAAAGAGGAACTGACTTTATAACAATTGAAACACAAGTAATTCAATTACTACACTTGTATGAAACCATTTACACAAAGGACTAAAAAAGAAAAGAAAAAACATTTAGTAGAAGAAGGAGATTCAGGTGAGTGTTATCTACTGTTATCAAAGTGACATTATCAAGAAACGTATGGTTCTGATCAAGAAAAACCAAACCCATTAAAGTTTTAATGAATGGAAACGAAAAATCTCATAAAAATATTGTTTTTATAATGAAAACAACAAAAATTAATTTAAAACTTACCCTTTCATAACTAATTTCACTTGAAATTTTTATTTTATTCTTCATACTTTACAATCAAATATTTCTTGAAAAGAATTTGACATTTAAGATTAGCATTTAGAAGAAAAGTTAGAATTTAAGGGAGTAAAAAGAATTTTCTAATATAAATGATATTTTAATTAATAATTTAACTTTGTACTTATAAATTATTTACTCTCTTAATAATTTTACTTAAGGATACGGGGTATTTAAAAAAAAAAATGCTAATTTGGAGTGTATATATAATTTTTGAGGAATGAAAATATCATTTCCCTTATAAATTATCCATCCCACTAAGTCCGCAGTTTGGGCTTGGTACGAAAAGAGAAGTTTTTCTTCCCAAGCCCAAGCGAGCCCCACAAGAAACCCTGCATGAACAAGATTTTTGAAAGCCACCACCAGCAGGTTTCAGATTTTTTTTTTTTTTTAATTTTTAATAAAAATAATAAATTAATTTAATATAATATTAAATATATTTAAAATTATGATTTTTTTAAAAAATAGTTTTATAAAGTAAAACTCTAATATTAATTTAAAAATATATTATATTTAATTAATTTATATTTTTACTATTTATAAGAGGAAGAAGTTGTGGGGGCCAAAAATAGAGAAGATTGAGAGTTGGTCTACATGAAGAAGAAGTTGTGGCGACTAGAAATGGAGAAGATTGGGAGAGGTGGTGGAGAAAATTGAGAGGGTCTAGATACTGCATATCAAAAAATATATTTATATTTAAATATTAAATATAATAATTTAAAATCAGATATAAAATATAATTTTTTTATTCAATCTCATATCATATCAAAGAACAAAGCGTATAATTTTAATTTGATTTCAATTACATCAAATATATCACAATACTAAATAATCCAATTCACTCTCTAAATAATCCAATCGAATCCGCCATATAACGCGGCGCCTTAGAGTACGTATTTCAATTTTGAGTGCCAAACTTGGCCAGTACACCTTCGATGTTGTCACGGAAAACATATATATATATATATATAAACATATATATATATATATAAATATATAGAATGAAACACGAGGGAAGAAGAAACCGATAGACCAGAACCCAAAAAAAAAAAAAAAATGGCTGTAACGACGAGCACCGTAAATATGTTCATGAATGTGATAGCCAAGCCTCTTTCTGCTTCTTCTTCTTCTCCTTCGTCTTCAAACAACCCAAAATATGCCCTTTCTGGTGCTCAACTATCATCCTCTACTTGCAGCAGCTCTGCTGTGTCTCTGCGTTTGAAGACAACCACCCTTCACGGTGGCCGGCTGTCTCCGCCCAAGTCCGCCAATTTCAGGGTAGGAAGTTTCTGTAATTGGGTTTGGTAAGTGGGGTCGTGAGGATTCAGTTGTTTAATGGCTGTTTGGTTTGGTTTTGTTTTGAACAGGTTGTGGCGGCGTCGTCTTCGATGGTGGTGGAGCCTTTGAAGATAATGATATCTGGAGCTCCGGCTTCTGGTAAAGGTACTCAATGTGAGCTCATCAAGAAGAAAGTAAGCTCCTTTTTTTTTATTAATTGTTTTATGATGAGCCTGTTTCAATGTCTCTGGTTGGTTATACTTGTTTGTGTGATTGATAATTGATAGTTGCTACAGAGAGAATGCTAGGAGCTAATTTAGTGTTTGTCTGATGTGTGTTTTGATTTTCAAAATTGAATCTTGTAAGAAAATTAAGTGTCTAGCCTTACATTGGATTCGGCATGTGGACCTATATCTCTGGTGGTTGGGGATCCCTTGGTTTTGAGGTAGATGTGAACTAAGTAGTAGCAGATTGAAGTTGGTTCCACTTGAACTGATTGATGATATCATATGAACTTCTTGTGATTTGAAAATGGTTGTGAGGAATTTCGGTTTTGACTTAAATAATGGTTTGAAGGTGTGTAGCTCTGATAGTTTGTTTTATACTTTATTATATATACATGTTAGCACTGAGTTGATTTTGAGTTGAGTAAATATGCTTCGAGCAACAAGCCTAAAGAATGTTAGTGCTGAAGCTGAGGTTGGGACAAAGAGGGGTTATAAGTGTAAGAGTTAGTCTGCTTGCTTTTATAAGCGTCGTCTTTGTTTCAAGTTTATGTGTTGTTCTATAATCAGGCCATTTGAAGTTTAAAAAGGTTATATGATTACCATGTGTCGTTCTGTGGGTTTGGATGGGTAGGTTATTTGTTTTGCATGATGAAAGACTGAGATTTCGGAGTCACTAGATGCTATTATGAATAGCCTTTTAAGTCATTGTCAGTGACCTTTCTTCTCAACTAATGTAAGCATTATTATAAACAACTCACTGTAACAAATTACATAATTTTTTTATTTGGAGACTTTCTGAGCTTAACAAATTGACATCTTGTTGTTCCATTTTTAACTTTGTTTTAATTTCAAATAAACTTCTGTTTTTTTGCTAGAAGATTTCTGTCATTTACTTGGAAAAGGTGGCATGTTTTCACCAAAATCTGATTTGTTCTACACTGAATTTCAATCATTTTTGTTGCATCAGATAAATGAATTCCTGTGTCTGATTGTCATAATCTGACTATTGACTAGTCAATAAGGACTATACGATGAAGTTTAGATTTGGTGTTGGTGTTTGGCAGTGGAACATATAGAAATGACTTGTTGTGAAGAAGGGAATTGAAAGGATAGAATGGATGGCGTTGAGTAATATAGATATGTTGTCTATATACAAGCACTGCACACATTCATAGTACACATGCAGGCAAGTGATGCCTGGCATTGTTAGTGAACGTACATGTGGTAAATCAACTTAGAATTAGTTGATGCTTGTCCACTAACCTTGCTTTCTCTATTCCTTTCCCACGTAAGATTGTGTTTCTTGGTCTACTCTTTCATTTTCATGGTACAAATGTGTATCATATAGGGAAATTATTTATTATATTTTGAAAAAACTCAACATTTGTACTGCTTATGTGCTAAGACTACTGGACCTGACTTTCATGAGACTAAAAGCATTATACCTGCTATTTTATGGATGGGAGCATTGCTTTGAGAGGCATAGGTAGCTGCCATTATGCCTATATGATGAATGGAAAAAATTTGTGCTTTTAACATGATAAAAAGAAACTGTAAATAGTCTTTGAAGATATGCAATGTAAGGGGTGTGTTAGGCATAGATGAATTGTGTGGAAGGGTGTGTGCACTTTGCTTCTTCAGGAAATTTTTATTGTTACATTTTTATGCCCACACACGCACATAATGTCAGGCATAAAGTTTAGATGGGAAATGTGTTTTTAAATGGAACAATTAAAAGATTTGTCAATTTAGTGACGGTAATTTCTGCTCGACTTGTGTCACCTATCTGGCTGTCTGGAGTTCTTTGTATACAATCTTCAATTTACGAGCTATGAGAACCCTCTTAGTATCTTGTCCATAGAAGAAAAACTTGCAAATTAGAATGGTTATGAAGAAAAAGGATGCAGTGATTGCATTCATATGGCTCCTGTTAGTCATCTCTTAGAGATGAAATTGACAGTTATGTATCCAAGATCACCTTTTTAGGTCATCTATTTCTGTTTTGTAATAGTTGGTGCATATTATAGTTACCATTCTTGCTGCATGAATTTCTCATTGTTAACTGCTCCTGAAGAAAGCAGATTGAATCAAGTCATCCTCATATATGCAGTATGGTTTGGTGCATATTGCTGCTGGAGATTTACTGCGGACTGAAATTGCTTCAGGGAGTGAAAATGGAAAGCGGGCTAAGGAATACATGGAGAAAGGGCAATTGGTACCAGATGAAATTGTTGTCATGGTAGGGACAGTAAATTTCATTTTGACAGTGAATTTTGTTTTGACATAATAACCATTCTCATTGTGTTAATTTCTTGCTTTTTCACATGCAGATGGTTAAGGACCGCCTTTCGCAGTCAGATTCTCAAGAAAAGGGTTGGCTTTTGGATGGATATCCTCGGAGCTTGTCACAGGCAACTGGTCTTAAGGCATATGGTTTTGAGCCTGATCTTTTCATTCTCTTAGAAGTAAGAAAACTCTTGTGTTGCTGGTAGCATATTTGATTACATTTCATTAGAAAGAAAAGAAATAAACTTCAATCTGTTATCCGACTCATTTTAGCTAAGTTTTTCTTCGCAGATATCTTACTAGTTTTAGTGCTTTAGGAGTATTTCTCAGTTAAATTTATATATATATTGCCAGCAAAGGTTTAGTGTGAGCTTCCCACAACTCTAGCTTTTTTACAAAAGATAAGCTTGCAACAACTCTGATTATGATTTTTCCGCTTACGTTTGCAGGTTTCAGAAGATATTCTTGTTGAGCGAGTAGTGGGCCGCAGGTTAGATCCCATTACTGGAAAGATATACCACTTGAAGTACTTTCCCCCAGAATCTGAAGAAATCGCTGCCAGACTCACTCAACGTTTCGATGATACTGAAGAAAAGGTATGATCACTGTTCTGTCTAGTTGAAGAACTTTATCTAAATAAATAAAATTCTAGGTCTTCCATAATCATGGTTTTTTGTGCTTTGTGGTTGCATTCTAGCAATTGATAAGGTGAGTCGAGAATAAGTTTTATATATTTCTCCATTTGCCTCTATGTAGGTGAAGTTGCGTTTGCGCACTCATAATCAAAACGTGGAGACAGTGCTTTCATTGTATGAAGACATCACAATCAAGGCATGTGTCTATCTACATTTATGCACATATTATATAATGGCGATATCATTGTGAACACTGAATAAATTTGCATATTTCATATGCAATACTGAAAATTTTGTTGGAAAACTGAAGTTACAGTCATTGCTGATTTCAGGTTAACGGGAATGCTCCCAAGGAGGATGTTTTTGCTCAAATTGACATTGCTCTGACAAAACTACTTGAGCAAAAAAATAGTGCTTTGGGATCTTTGGCTGCTTAACTATACAAGATGATTTAGTAGAATATTACTTCTGAGATACAATAACTGCATTATTATTCTCTCTCCCTTATACTGAGGTAAGATCATGTTTGTGTAATATTACTTAAATAGCAACTGCAATTGTTTGTTACCTCATATACTCATAATCCTTGTTATCAGTGATTGAAAACGATTTTTTGGTGTAAATTCTAGCGATTCAATTTGAATAAGATTTTTAGTTTTTATCGTTTGCATGTGTTACCTTAATGATGTTTAATCGATAATGGTTGAAGCTTTCACTTAGCATTCACATAGAAACTCTCATTCTAATTCAAGCAACGTACATTGTTGTCTTTCTATCCCAATCTAGTATTGTTCATCAGCCTACCTGGAATCATGCTGATTTGTATCGAAACCATTCGCAGCTTGCCATTTGTTGGAATGTAGGTAGCGAGAAGTTTCCTGGCGGGCCGTTTGTAATTGCCGTAATGTGACTTATATGTATGGGTAGAAAGCTAGATGCTTCATGCAACAACTATAGTCAAATATATTATGGTAACAAGTCTGCTGTTTCCTGTATTAATAAGTTTGATAATTTATGGCTATAGGGGATTCATGTGTTTTAGTCTTCCAACAAAAGGGCATGCAGTTTCTTTGAGTAACAATCAAAGTTTTGATTGATAACAAGTGGTTGATATAGTAGGTGTAATACAGATACGTTTTTGACTCCTCTCAATGCCTAGAACCACTCCTTCTAAATGTTTGAATTCCTCATAAGATTTTCAAAGTCTTTTAGTGCATAACCAAACCCATATACTTCCACCCCTATTATTATTATTTTTTTATTTCTTAGAATTGTTGATCAAAGTCTTAATTGGCCCAAAATAACACGGTAAAGTTCCACTTTTATATAAATGATTGTTGGTATGGAGGGATGGATGACTCATGCATTCATTGGCTGTTCAATTTCAATAATTTCTTCCCTCCCTTCCATTTGACCCAGCATTTCAATAGAACCATGACTTTGTCGAAAAGTTTAATGAGACATTGAATAATTTATGTCCACTTTTCAAGACACAAGTACCAAACTCAATCAACTAACCCAAAAAAGATATATATGAGATCATATGTAAGTTGAAATATTGATGGAGCGTGTGGCTATATACTAATTGATTTTCATTGAATTTTATTCATTTTGACCGAACATGATCGTATTTGATGTCTTTAAACGGTCTTACTAATAGAAGTTTACTTTAAGATACACGTTACGTGCTAACAAGACTCAGTCATAAAAGTAAAAGCAACATTTATGTATGGGATTCTATACTTGGCTGGACTAAACTAAATCAATAAATGAGAAAGAAATTCATGGAAGTATAAAAAGAGCAATCAAAACACATGTAAGCAACAGCCAATTGAAAAAAGAATTGGATTAATCGATTGTTAGCAGTTGAATGTACTAGCCCATACACTTTGTAAGACAAAACTCAAATTGGAAAAATTGAAGTATGAACAAAAAAAAAAGGGTTAATTTTTGCTTTACAAAAATTGGGATATTTTCAAAGTTGAAGCACCGATTGATTGGCCATGGCTAAATGGACGAATGAGTGGTGGATCTGGAGAGTGTGGCGGCTGGGATCATACAGGCATTCAATGCTCTATCCAAGTGACTTACAATCTCAGTCATGGAAGGTCTGTTTCTGCCTTCAGAATCCACACAATCAGCAGCCAAATAGCCCACATATGCCACTGCTTCAATCTCATATGGGGTTGGAGGAGGCACTCTTGGGTCCAAAACTCTGTGAATCTCATCCTGAACTATGTAGGGAACCACAAAATCAACCACATTTCTTGGACTCCCGTTTTCGTTCTTGTGAATTGCTCTCAACCCAGATAAGATCTCGAGCAGAACTATTCCGAAACTGTACACATCGCTCTTGGTTGTCAGCTTTTGAAGCCTATAGTATTCTGGGTCAATGTAGCCAAATGTACCAGCTGCTCTTAGTGAGAGGTGTGATTCCTCATCGCTAGGACCCATCAAGGAGAGACCGAAATCTGAAACTTTGGCTGTCCACGTGCTGTCAAGGAGGATGTTTGAGGACTTAATATCGCGGTGGATGATCGGGGGGACTGCATACACATGTAAGTACTCAATCCCCCTGGCTGCATCCAAGGCAACTTTGATCCTTTTAGACCAAGACATCAATGGTGAACTTTCAAGGCTGTGGAGATGATCATGGAGGGTGCCATTGCTCATGAACTCATAAACCAACGCAAGCTCATTGCAGTCTTCGCAGAAGCCTAATAGCCTGACAAGGTTCCTGTGATGGAGGCGTGACAAGGACTCAAGCTCATTGAGGAATGCAACGTTTTTGTCTTCTTGGCGTTTGGTCACCACAGCACTTGTTGAAGCGCTTGATACTTCAGCTCTTTTGATAGCTACTTGGCGTCCATCTTCTAATTTGCCTCGATAAACCGAGCCAAAGCTGCCTGTCCCAATCCTGTGATCCTCAGAGAAGTTGTTTGTGATTTCAACTAGTACTTGTAAAGGGAATTCCTCCAAGTGTCCTGCATTTCCCATGCTAGCCAATTGGCTGAGCCGTTTTTCAAGAACTGGTGTTGGTTGTTCCTGTTGTGGATTCTCACGGTGGCTGGCACCATGTTCGGACGCTGCACCACTTCCAGGCTCATCCAGGCGGCCTGAGTCGTGGACACGACACTTGCATTTGCAACGTCTATAAACAAAATAAGCAGCAATCAGCACCCAAGACGAGCATCCCGCACACCCCACCACTAAAAGAGCCACCATTCTCGCATTCCAGCTACGGCTTGATGACCCCCCTGGTGGAGGGGCCTGCGGTGGTGGCTGCGGTGGAGGACTGGGAGCCAATGGTGTCACTTTATTATTACAAGGCTGGCATATAGACTCCTCATTGCCACAAAGAAGGCCAGCACCATCTAACATACAAGGACATGTTTTTTTTGTACATGGTCCTGGCAGAATTTTCTTAAACACCAAAAAATTGGACCTGAAAGCGTCACTACCCCAACAATAAAGTGAATAATTATCCCTCAAAACCCCACAAAAAACACTTTTTTTAGCTTCAATTGACAAAAAAAAGACCCCTGCAAGGCTGGTGGGAGAGAGAAGTTGTTCTGCCCCCAACAAACAACTGTTTCATTGTCTCTCAAAGCACAGCTCCGGTCCTCTCCCAAGGCCAGACCTTTGAACTGGCCTTGTGGAACCTCCTCCTGAACAACCCTGTCCCCCCAACATTTCAAATCTCCATCAATAGCTTTGATGGCACAAACATGCCAGAATCCAGCAGAAATCTCTCTAAAAGTTCCATTTCTAGGCTTGTCTTCAATCGCACGAGTACTTGTAGTATTTGATAGGCCTAAGCAACTAATGTTGCCATCTTGAGACAACCCACATAGGAAATCTTGACCAACAGCTATCTTTGCAAAGCTTGGTGCAATATTTGTATAGGATTGCGCCGGTTGCCAGCATTGGATATCATTGGTCCCATTAACAAGACCGCAAATGCGAGAGTTTCCTGATTCAAGTTGGCTGAGAGCATCACCATCATAGATTCTCTTGTTGTAGTCAGTCACGTTGTTGGCAGTGAATCTCCAGCAATGCATGATTGAAGGTGAGGGAGAAGGGAAGTTTCTCAATGAACACAAGAAGCCTTCTCCAGAAACTATACCTGAGAAGGAATCAGAGGAGTTGAAAGGGAAAGCAGTTGAAGGGGAACCAAAAGAAGTACAGTTGAGAGAAGAGTTCGTTGTCAAGGCACAGATTATTGTCAGGTTCGATGTTTCAGAGATTGTAAAGGAGGAAAGTGAGAAAACCGATGGAGTGAAAGAGAGAAGAAGAAGTGAGAATGTTAGATAGAGATGAAGATGATGATGAGAAGCCATGGCTGCAGTGGGGTGAGCGCATGTTTTGAGAGCAGAAGGTGGTTTTTTGAGAGAAGGGATATGTATGTATGTGATGATTGTTTTGGGAGGAGAAGAAGAAATATGAAGGGGAGGAAGTGAAACGCGGTTCCATGAGGAGCGTCTGCGTGTGTGCTGTTTGTTTTGGAGGACCAGAGACCCAGTCATGATTTCGAGAATTTCTTTTTGGGAGAAAAAGTTGATGGAGTTTCTATGGTCAACATTTGAAACCCAATTCCCACACCGTCCACACTCGCATTTCCTCATACGGCATATATATATATATAAGCTGCAAATTTATTTTGAATAGTAATGATGAATTAATGATAGACTATTCCTACTTTTGTAAGATGGAATTCAAGAGTCGGAATATATCTAAATCAAACATTAAAAACCCAATTGATAACTATTCACATTATACGCAAGATGAGATTTGAATCTATTCCGACATTAAATAAAATAATATTTGAACCTATCATTAATATAAATACTAAAAACTCGATTGAATAGTAAGCTATCATTATATCTAAGCTATTAGTTTATTTTGAATAGTAATGAGAAATTAATTATAGACTATTCCTAATTTTGACAAGATGAAATCAAGAGTCGGTCAGAATATATATAGAGCTAACATTAAAAACTCGGTTGATAACTATTCATACTATGAGTAAGATGAGATTTGAATATATTTTGATAATGAATACACTTCGATCCTATCATTAATATAAACAGATAAATAAATATGATTGTCTAACTAATGGTTTGATGTGAAGATAAAATAATCTTAGTTAAATACTGAAAAGATTATTCTTAAATTAAATATTATCATATATTACTATAGTTTTTGTTAAACTTTTAATTGGGGTCTTTATAATATAGGTTTTGACAATTATATTGAACTCGAGGAATTGGTGGATTCAATTAGATTCAGTTTTTTTAATCAACTAAAATAAATTATAATATACCAAGTTACCAACCAACACCCTTAAGAATTATGACCACTTTTTTGAAAGAAGCTATTGACGAATTTTCAAAGTTATAAGAGGGTCTATAATAAAATGTTGAAAAATATTTGAAATCTATCACCAATATATAATTCGAACCGTAGAAGAGATTAGCTATGTGGATCATATTTTAGAGCCATTAATCTTATCTATTTTCATTAACTGTCAACATTATAGGTTCATTTAGACCTAGACCATGAAATTTAATAATATTAATTTGACGCTTACTTTTCTTTTTTATTTTATTTATTTTTTTGTCAAAATAGTGTAAATCTCAAGGCTTGGTTATATATATTATTATGACTTGGCCCCCCATCTGGTTTGACTTTTAAGAATATCACCTTTTCTAATTAATAATTTATTCTCAACTAATTATCTAATTATAAAAGATTTTAATTAATAATTTATTAATAAATAGTTAGGAATCCGTTGGAACTTAACAAGATTAATCACTGTATATACTGTTGGAAAATTTAATCCCACAAATATCATAAGCTAACTTATTCCACAAATATAAATATATATAGAACTCAAATCCTTGTTATAAATATGAATGAAAAATTGATTAATTATATGAGCTATAGATGGGCGTGGAATTGATAATTTACTTGTTCATAACTACATCAACGTTTCAAAGTAATTGAAGCACTCCTGCTGTGTTGAATGGTCCTATCTTTTACTTGGCTAAGTGAAGTTTCATGTAGTGCCCAGTCAAGATCAAAATAAGAAGAAGCTTCTTTTTGTGGCTGTGGAACAAGTCCGAAAATCTGTAGTGTTACAACAAATTTCGATATGCAAATTTTGTTTTATTTAATTAAAAAAAAAAAGCAAATTGCGGCTGAATTCATCAAATATTTCCTTTTTTCTGATTTGGTCTACTTTCTGACAAAAGAGAATTATTTAGAATAATCGTAGGCTTCTCCCGATGATGTCACTGTCCCAATATGTCAGTTAAACTAATATAATGTTATTTTACATTTAAAAATAATTCTTGTTATATATATTTGCATTTAAAAATAATTTTTATTTTGCTGAAAAATAATTTTTAATATTTACAAGTATTTTTGTGTTTGCTTTTCATTTTATGATGTTAATTGAAAAAAAAAACCTAGAATTAATTTTTAAAATAAAAAACACTTGAAATGTTTCTATATATATGTATGTATAAATATATACATACATTGACAAGGAAATACTTGTAAATAAATTACAAAAATCTTGAATGGTAACATTCTTGGGATTGATAATAGGCAACTTGAAAAGGACTTGGCTATCATACTTTTTACTCCAGCCAATAGGTTCCACTCGATAATGCCGCCCAAAACACAAGGTGCAGTCAACTCACTTTTCAGTCTAGACTCCCAGATAAGAAGACTTTCTTTGTAACTTGTTTGACATGGACAAACGATTTTTATCACTTTAATTTACACATTAATAGGTTTACTTATAATTTGCAATTTCTAATTAGGGTTTAGCTAAATTAGGCAAAGCTGATAGTTTTTATTTGGAAAGACATATATAAGAATAAAAGAAGTCAAAATGAAAAACAATATTTGACGGTTAATACGTCATTTTTATATTATCACTCGATGTGTTTTTTGTGATAGATAACACTGATTCAGCTTAGGTTCGAATTATCTTCATTGCAAATGGTATCTAAAAAAACCAACACATAATTTTTAAGGATAATGTTTTACATTTATATAGGTTAATGGAGACCATAGCCCCTATGAACCTGTTTAGTTTGTCATAAGCTAATATAACAAAGTAAGATTATCAAATTAAAATGATAATTATTAGACAATAAATTTTGTATCTCAAACAGTGAATGAAATGATTTATAAATAACGATACAGCCACATTTACTATTTAGAAATAAAATCAAATGGAATTAAATTTCATGAGAAAGAAAATCAAGAAACGAAAATCAGATTCTCTTTCCAAGAGGAATTTTTCTTTTCTTTTTACCCTCTGATATTATGTTAAATAACTACCGGGATTTATTTATATAGTCTACTTAGCGAACGATTTAAAATGTTGTTCTCAAAACCATAAGAAATTGACTCACAATTAAGTGAAAAAATTGTCACATAATTAAATGAAAAAATTGTAATTCTTTTTGTGATCACAGAGCTTCAAACCTTACTCATGTTTAGAAAAATATGGCAAGTGAGGTTAACGTCAATGCGTCAACCCATTAGGCTCTTTCTAAGAGAAATTTAATTCTTTATTTAAGTGTAGAGTCCACATAATTTGATTTCATACGATTTTAACAAACAATGAAATCCCAAATCAAGAATTAATTTATTTTTTCCTTCAAAAAAATTGTGACTAGTTAACTGCCACAAATACAATTATATGTGTATATAATCACTAATTATTCAATTGTGATATTAATTGCTTTGAAAATTTTGGATCATAGAAAGTGTATGCGGCTTTCTTAGTTATTACATGATTATTTCATAATGTCATTCAAACATTACTCAATCGGTCAATAATGTCAACCTCTAGTTATGTTTAGGAGAAATATCGATTAATGTTGTTGAATTTGAAGTCTAATTAATGCAAGAACATTGATTAAAGGGAGAACAAGAATCATCTCTATCGTAGAATGGAGACCATGAAAATGAAAAATACCACTTACCTTCCTTTGATGTGAACCAAAACAATAAATAATACAGATAGTTAAATGATTATTTATGGGAACTTTTTATCTTTGTAAAAATAATCGATAAAAAATATATAATTTTGCAAAATAATATCACACTATCCAAAAGTTTATTCAAATTTATTATTTAAATGATGTAGTAAGTTTATATATAATTATGATATCATCATCAATACATCATCTTATGATTAAAGTTGTTGTTACAAATCATATTTTTATATTATTTGGAAAAATTTTAGAAAAAGAATAGCATATTCAATTTTAAATTATCAAATGTATCTAATGATTGAATATGTTAAATTTTTATTAAAATGAAGATATTATGTATATGTAAGTCACATTTGTAATTGTGACTTGTTATCAATGTTGAGAACAAATCTATGTATAGACTCTGTTTCATTTCAAACAAAAGTTTATTGTATTTTACCTCTCGTTTTTGAAATGTCACATATAGTATAATTATTGGAATTTGGACCGTTATGAGGTTGAATAAAAACTGTGTGTCTGGAATACATTGGACCAGAGACAGGCCCAGATGATGCATTTTTCCCACCTCAATTATTAAAATAATAATAATAATAATATAATAATTAATAATATTCAAAAAAAAAAAAAAAATTTTTTTTTTTTTAAAATTTTTTAATAACATTTTTATGTATATATTGAATTTTTATTCTCCACTTTCTTCCACACAATAATGCGTTTATATTTCTGTGATATAAATTAGTGAATTCTTACTTTTTAAATTAAATTATTACTCTCTATTATTACAATATTTTGAATTTTTTGTTTTTGTAAATTGTAGTATTTTTTAATTTAACTAACTTTTGATTTGTGAACTTTCCCTATCCAAATTTATAGCATTCAAATTGCCAATAGATTAGAATGTTTCAATTATTTTTTTATTTCCCACTTCTAATTTTATAAGATAGTGTTGATTTTATTATTTTATTGACTTATTTCTTAAGAATATTTTAATTACAATATATGTGTAAAATTAGCTAGGTTTATTGATTAAGTGTGCCATTTCAGTTATAAACTTTCTCATTCAATAATTTTTTTAGAAAATCATATATACTTTGCTATGATATTAGTTTTTTAACATTATAATAATTATTTGTAATAAAAAACAATATTATGGAACTCTATGGTGATATAATTAATTCATTCACTACAAATTCACATTCACGTTAACTCAAATGATTAATATACTTCTCATTCATATTAGTGATACGGGTTTGAGTCTCGTCTCAGGTATAAGTATATGTAGAGAGTTTTCTATTTTTATTTTGGAAGGTGTTAATTTTCGAGTCATGTATATAATGTTTGAGCTCATAAGCTTTTATATATATATATATATAAGTTTGATATATATTGGTATATCAATTAATTATACTTAATGACATCATAATTGAATCTTAATATTATTGTATAATGTTTTACTATTGTGTCTTCTCTTATATAAATTTTTGAGTCCACTATTGTATTAATTGATCAATGGTATTATATTTTTAACTCACTTTAGTTATAATAATAATAATAATAATATCATTTAGTTTATAAACGGATCGAAACCTAATAATTTGTATATGTAACTGTAATGTGAACTTCATTAGGGCTTTCACACAACCATCATTGTAATTAAGTCATTTTAAGATGAATTAGGTCTGATATTTTGAGGAAATCATATGGAGTTAATTAATAAAGAAGAAAATTGACTTTTCCCATAGAGTAATGTTTCTTTTATATTAAATTTGTTTATCATAAATATTGAAAATGGGATATGAGTTGTCCACCAATACTGAGCTGTAAACTGTCAATACTTGGTTCACATAAATATGCATAAAAATATGTACTACCTAAACACATTATATAATAAAACAGGAGCACCGGATATGTGAGGTTCACATGCGAAATGTCTCTACACACTAGAAGCTATAAATAAAACTAATTATAACATTCTATTATGCATGAAGTTGTTTTTTATATATGTTAGATTCAAAGTCATGTTAGATTATATAATCAAGATTTATTTAAAAATAAATAAATACGGGTTTTGAGTGTTTTAAAAAGGTATAAGTCTAATTTCTTCTTATAATTTGATATAATAACCAAAAAACCCTAACTTCAAAAATTACAAAAAATTCCTATAATTTGATGTAATAATCAAATCAACCCCTATTGTATAAAAAAAAATAGCTAAAAAATCTCTTGACTTTAAAAATCATCAAGGAGTTTTTTTTAACTATTTTTATAAACGATAGAGGTTTTTTTTACTATTTTTATAAGTCACAGGGATTCTTACTAACTTTTAAAATTAGGGTTATTTTTGGTTATTATATCAAATATAAGGGGAAATTATACTTATCCCTTTTAAAAATAATGGAGATGTGTTTTCTCAATTATTTTCCTTGGCTATTGAGTGTAACATTAAAAAACACTAACATATTACCTTTTAGAGCAAGTGGTTGTAAATCTTTCAATCCAATAAGGTGATAAGGTTTCAATTCCCACAACATTTTTTAAGCTTTTATGAGTGATTTCTTTCTTTACTGTAATTATTTCTCCATTATAAAAATGGATATCTTGGCGGCTCAAATAATGATTGATCTTAGTAAATTCTAATAAACTATTAATTCATTATGCTGGAGTATATATCCGATCCAATCAAGTAGTGATTGATCTTAATAAGTCTCACTAAACCTTGACCATAACAATGTTATCTTTGACAAAAATAAATAAACAATTTTATATTATATATATTCATATGAAATAAATGGGCAAATTCACTTTTACCTCAAACAAGCAAGAAAAAAAATTATATCAGACCAAAAGGCAAAAACTATCAGTTATTCATTTTCATCAAACAAAACTTCAATTGTTTTAACTATTTTCAACCCCTTTTACGTGTAACATTACACGTGAAAATATTTCACCTACATAGAAATGTTTTTAAACCTACGTAAAATATATAAGATTACACATTTAACATTATACATGACATGTTCACCTATATAAAATAAATAAAAACGATTGAAGTTAATTGGGGTTAAAAAGAAATAAGTTTATTTTTTGGGAAAAAAATTTTTTTTAAATTTTTCATAGATATTTTTATTAATTTCAACTAAAATAGAATACGAGTATGTGAATTATAAGGTTCACATGTGAAATGTCTCAACAGTCTACTATAATATGTGAATTGTGTGAAAACAAAAAATATGTTAATTGTGAGGTTCAAATGTGAAATATCTCTACTATCCTAAAACCTGTAAGTATAACTAATCATAACATTCATGCATGCATGTGATCGCTTTTATATGTATTAGCTAGATTTAAATCTCCTTTGACACGATTGTAGCAAATTTTAAATTAGATATTCGAATGTTCTTGTTGGATTTTTAATAACATTAACGAGGCTGTGCACTTACCTTTCGTCAATGGTTGTTGAGTATTTACAACTATTTGAGATGCGTTAACATTAAATATGGTTTGAAGGATATATGAATTTTTCAACTAGACATTTGAAAAAAAAAATGTTCTTTCTTGTTTTTTAATCACTCAATGAGTACCATTCTCCTAATTTATTATTTTTTTTTTGAAGGTTGACACTCAAAAAATTAAAATGTTAATATAACCTATTGAGATCAATTATTACCTATATGATCCAAATATTATGCCCATTTAAATGTTTTGGCCAATTATAATTATTAAAAATATTTTGACTAACTCTCCCTTTAGGGTTTGACTAAAATACCACATAGATGTCACCTATGATCATCATATTGTTTTGAATCATTCTATGCCACTTATTTAAAACATATCAAAACTTAAAAAAAATCATTAATGTTTATTAAAGAATGTTGAAGTATATCTAATGAAAATTATTTAAATTCATCAATCTCTCCTCTAACCCCACGACCCCCACCACACCCCACACCTTCCCCAAGCACACCACCGCCACCAACCCATGCCCCCGGCCCAAAAAAAAAAAAAAGAAAGAAAGAAAAAAAACAAGTCCACGACTAATCAGATCAATATCCCACTAATGAAATTCATTATAACACAATTTTTTTTTTTTTTCAATTAAAATCTCATATATATTTGTTGCTCATTAAAGTGGGGCCTCGTTGACATCTTGAACAAATGCAGTGGAAACTGGAAACATGATGCTACACTGCTGCTAGTTTCTCAACAGTCCACATTTGAGGCCAACATTTTGCCACGTGCAGCTACTCAATGGTCCTAAGCAGACAATTTATTTTGACCACTCACATCCAAAAATCTTATCTATTTACTCTTTTATTATTATTATTATTATGTCAGTATTTTCTCCCTCTAACTCATATTTAAACAATTACATAAAAGAACCAAAAACAAAAATAAAAATACACTTTCACCAACCAAAAAAAAAAAAAAAAAAAAAAAAAAAAACCGAAATTTCCAAAACATGTAGTCACAGATTCTGCCAATAGGAAAAAAAAAAATGATGGCTCAAATGCTAATGAGCTACCCATCAACCACCTTGAATTGCGGAGGTTTTAGCAAAGGAAGGCTGCCATTGGAGAGGAGGCAGAGTGGAGCTTTATATGGAGTGCAGTGCTGTTCATGTTCTTCAACAGAGAAGGTGGGTGTGTTTGGTAGTAAAGTTGCCAATGAGAGAAGCAGAGACATCAAAGAGATTGATGATTATAATGTTAAAATGATGATGATGATGATGATGATGATGAGAAGAAGAAGTTGGATTGTTTGGTGAGTGAGTATGGTTGGCAGGTCAGGAGGCTGGTGGTTGAAGATGGTGAGATGAGAAGAGTTGCTTTTGTTCAAGCTGAAGCTTTTCATACTCCTGTTTTGCTCTTCAATGATCTCTTCTTTGAATTCTTCAAGGTTTCATTTATTCTCTTTTCAATGTTTCTCCATTGGTGATCTGCTTGCTTTTTATAAGTTCTTTTAATTTTTTTTTTTTTTAAAAGTATTATTTGTCTATTGAAATTAGCCGAGGCAGGACTCAAGAGCGCAGTTCTGGAATTAGCTCTCAAAAGATGAAAGAGGACCATCCACATAGAGTGAGGAAAAATTATCCACAATTTATAGAACTTGGGAGTATAATCCACAATTTGTTATAAGGTTAAAATGGACGGTTTTTGGGATCAAAACTTTTTTTTTCTTTATGCTTGGGAAAATAGTGTTTTGTGTTAGTTCTCTGTTTTGCTTTAATATTTGCCAATATTTGTTTTACCTAGATTATAGATAGTTCATACATTGATAAAGTAATGTTAATATAAGAAAATTTTACTAGGATATATTATCTTTTAATGAACGTTTTTTTTTTTTTTTAATATATGTATAAGTAATTCACTAAAAGATAAAACTTAATATTCGGATAATATTGATATAAGGAAATCAAGACTTTAATATTATTGACATTCCTCATATTTTATATAATACATAAATAGATTTCCGTGATTATATAATTCTTTGAATCTCCATTAAGATACTTTAAATTTATTAAAATTGTCTCCTAAAATTTAATCAAAAACTTCCCTCACTATATTTCTATGTTTTCCTGATGTCTCTTCGAGGTGATTATGATGAATTTTAGCCTAGGAAGTGATGAGAATGCAACAATGATAGTTTCATTCATATTATTATCATATGATTTTAATCACACTGAATAACAAATGAACTACACATTTGCTGCTGAGTACAGGCAGAAGTGCTTTCAGGGCTTCTTTACAAACTTAGGAACTCACCTCCAGACAGGTAAACATTGATCATATTATTACACATGTGACAAGGTAATGATTTGTGGCCCAATATATCAATTTATACAATATGGCCCTAGTTGTTTTCTCTTTACTATTTTGGAATTTTTTTTTTTTTTTTTTCAATAGGTATGCATGTTTGGTAGCTGAACCTACCACCACTAACACTAGAGAATCAAAAGGGAAACTTGTAGGTGTAGTTGATGTCACAGTGCAGAGAGATGAACCTGTGCTTCAACATCTCCCTGGAGCTCAAGAATACCTTTACGTTTCCGGCCTTGCGGTTTCGAAAAGTTTCAGGTTTCAGATTCTGTCTATCTGTGTTACTATCATTGACATTTTATGAGTTTCTGAGTGAATCAAAGATAAACATAAATGGTTTCAAAATTCATCAAAAACATTTCTTAAAAGAATATTGAAACCATCTAAGACACGCTTAAATTTAAACCAAAAGTGAGGGTAGGGCAATGATGTTAATTTGCTAATAGTTTGCTATTCATTTTTCATATGCAAAATTTAATCGATTTTGTAACTAATATAGGAGACAGAAAATAGCAAGTGTGTTGCTGAAAGCCTGTGACATGCTCGCGATACTATGGAGTTTTGAGTATCTTGTTCTCAGAGCATATGAAGAAGATCTAGGTGCCAGAACATTATATTCAAAAGCTGGTTACCGAGTTGTTTCACGAGATCCACCATGGATGTCATCATGGATTGGAAGAAAACGCCGTGTTCTTATGATCAAACGATTGAATATATAATATTCTTAATTGAAATCAAATTAACTCTTCCTAGTCTTCCTCCATGAACAATCATACTAGAAGTTGTTGATGTTTCACATCTCCTAATCATGATGCTTGAGCCGCAAGTATGAGATCAATGTAACTTGCTTAGTTGTGGTTCGATACTAAATTTAACAGGATTTCGAAACAACTACATTTTTACAAACAAAAATACACAAAAACTGATCTACACACCGGAATCAGATCAAAGCAAAATGTTTCTTATGACAGAAAACATCAGATCGCAATGCATATATATATATATATATATATATATATGTATATCAATTTCCATCTGATTGTGATGGTACACCTGAAGCTTCAAAAAAAAATACAGTAGTAGCATATATTCATTAATTTCTGATAGAAGATACTTGATCATACTTGCATAAAAGTTCTAAGATTGAAATATAAGCCATTGCCATCAGAAACTAGAGACCGACCTTGCCAGTTTTGTCAGAGCTGATGTCCGGAGACTGGTAAATGCAAGGATCAGCATCAACAAGCATCTTAATAACATCTCTCATTGAAGGGCGTAGAGTCGGAAGCTTGGAAGTGCAAAGGACAGCAATTTTCAAAACCTTGATCATGTCGTCTTGGTTTGATTCCGTAGCCACTTCATCATCCAGAACCTTGACGACGTTTTCACGGTTATCGAGATGAGTTAACACCCAGTAAACGATGTCTTTCCCTTCTCCATACTCCTCTTCGACTGGCCTTCTTCCGGTCACTAATTCTAGTAGTACCACACCAAAACTATATACATCGCTCTTTTCAGTGACTTTGACAGTATATGCCAGCTCTGCCAAGACAAAAAGGTAGAGTGCAGATACATCAAGGTCAGCATTTAAAATTTTTAATGAAATTCAACATGAAAAATGTGGAATCAGAAAACGAAAAACTCACCAGGGGCGATATAACCATGTGTTCCAGCAAAGCAGCTGTAATCAGATCCCTTCAAAGACTTTTCTGCAACCTTTGCAACCCCAAAATCAGCAATTTTCGGCTCACAGTCCTCATCGAGCAGGATGTTGCTAGATTTTATATCTCTGTGAATGACAGGAGGCAAGCAATCATGATGCAGGTATGCAATACCCTTTGCAGCTCCTAACGCGATTTTATACCTTTGACACCAATCAAGTTCCAGCTGCCCACCTTTAAGCTGCCTGTGAAGGGCTTGATACAGATTACCGTTCTCCATATACTCGAACACCAGATAACTCGACCCTCCTTTCAGTAAACAAGCATAAAGCTTCAGTATATTCTTGTGTCTGATTTTGCCCAATATATCCATCTCTGCTGCCAAAACCTTGACACGATCTCCCTTCCATAGTTGCTTTACGGCCACTGTACCTCCCTTTTTCTTCAAATCCAACCGATAAACTTTGCCTGTCCCACCGCTTCCAATCAGATTCTCTTCTTCCAAATTACATATTTCATCCACATCGATATCCATTTGGTGGAAAGATGCAAGTTTCCATTTTGGCTCGATTTCTTTCTCCTCATCCAAATTATTCTTCGCATCAGATTCATGAAGCTTGAAGTTCTTATAACTCACAAACAGCAATCCAGCTAGAAGGACCACCAAGACAGCCGCTATGATACAGAACACAAACAGTTTGTTTTTCAACACTGCCTTCTGACCATGCCTTTCAGTGCAAACATTTAGTTCTGACTGTGTATGAGCTTTCAAGTTTTGGTCAAGGCAGAGTTCATTATTACCTAAAAAGGCTTTGTCACCGCCTATCCGTAAAAGATCAGCAGCAACACTCCCGGACAACTGGTTGTCAGACAAATCAATAGAACTTAGCTTCAACATCTTTAGATCGTCTGGAATCAATCCAGTGAGTTTGTTTCTTGAAAGATTCAATGAGTTCAAGAAGTTCAATTGTATAAAGGACTGTGGAATACTACCGGTCAAAGAATTCCATGCAAGATTCAAGTCCACCAGTCTCGAACAATCACCCATTTCCTTTGGTATTGGTCCTGTTAATGAATTTACCTCCAAATGCAAGGAAGACAACTGCTTTAAACCACCAATTTCAGATGGTATTTTCCCAGAGAAGTTATTATTACTCAGAACGATCCTCTCTAAGTTTGTTAACTTCCCAATCCCTGCTGGAAGGTCACCTGAGAACCTATTGTTTCCCAAAAGCAATTGATTCAAGATGACAGAAGACTCGATTCCTGGAGATATTCCTCCAGTGAAATCATTATCACCAAAATCGATTATCCCCACGTTAGGCAAAGCCCAAAGTCCTTCAGGAATTTCACCAGACAAACGATTATGATTGATTCGCAACCTAATCAGAGTTTTACATTCAGCATAGGACTCTGACAACTCCCCAGAAAAGTTGTTACTCAGTGCAAGTAAGTTCTGTAGCTTCCTATTTTCACACAAGAACTTGGGGAAGTTACCAGTAAACTGATTCTCAGATACGTCAATGCTTTCCAGTGGCGAGTATCGACCCAAATTCTCTGGAAACTCCCCAGAAAAATTGTTTTTATAAATTGAGAGATATTTAAGATGCTGCATATCCCCGAACCCAGATGGGAATTTTCCAGTAAAGTTGTTCTCAAAGATTTGAATAAGAACCAGATTCTTCAGATTTCCAATCCCCTCAGGAAGTTCTCCGGAAATTTGGTTCGTGGATATATCAAACTCCTGCAAAAGAGTGAGGTTGGCAATCTCCTGTGGCAATTCCCCTGTCAAATTGTTTTTATACAACTCAATCTTATTAAGCTTCCGCAACTTGGAAATGGATCTGGGGACAGTCCCAGAAATTTTGTTCCTAGCAATGTCCAGCGTCTGTAACTCCTTCAGATCGAAAACAGATGCTGGGATCTCCCCCTTTAGATGGCATTGAAACAAGTAGAGCCAAGTCAAGTTTTTCAAGTTCCCGATATCCTGAGGAATTTCAGACTCAACATATCCATTTGACCCTAAACCAAGCGAAACAAGTCCTGTCAAATTAACCACCCAACTAGGAAATCTACCGGTGAAAAAGTTGATGGACAAATCTAATGTCTCCAAGTTTCTCAGCATGGAAAGGTCAGGGACTGCTCCAACCATATGATTGTCCGAAACATTCAACACTTTAAGATTAATACAGTTGCTTAGCTCTGAAGGAAGCCTCCCGGAGATGGTGTTGGTGTTAAACTGAAGTATGGTAAGACTCTCAAGGACCGAAATAGAACTCGAAATCTCCCCAGACAAAGATTTGTTCGCAAGAGAGATTTCTGTAACTCTCCCACTAACCGGATCACAACTAACACCATAGAAATGGCACGGTCCACCCGCAGTATCTCTCCATGAATCCAGAACCCCTAATGGATCTTTCAACTGGCTTTTCAACTTCAGAAGAGCCTCAGTCTCAACAGGCAAGGACCAGACTGGCAGGAGGTTACAAGCAAAGCAAAGGAAACACACCACAGCCAACACCTGGAGGGAGAGAAATGGTGTTTTCGCCATTTCTACAAAACCAAAGGGGCAAGATGGTCACTTAAAATTGGATATAACAAATACAATTCACTAAATCATCCACAACATTGATCATCATCCTGGAAGCAGCTGAAAATGAAGAACAAACAAGAAACAACACATAATCATAAACTATTCACCACCCAAATACAAAACCAATAAAATAATCCTAAAACAAACCAAACAAATCGTATGATATAAAAGCTGATCTGGGCAGAGAATGAGGTTGGATGGTCAATTTTGTTTGTGGCTGTGGATTGTAGTCCTTGTGGATTAGCATATACACATAGATTCATTATTATTTTGTATATCAAAGAAAGAGACTTTAATATACTTTGAAGTAACTCATTGCATTGCTTTCTAATAAGAAAAAATAAAATTAAATACCCTTTTTCTTTTTTAAAACCAACATAATAATTAAAAGTTAAAAACTTAAAAAAGTGTGAAACTAATATGAATAATTCCATGATTAGTTGGCGGACAATTCAACTTCTTCAAAAGATGGTGGCTTTTTAGGTTAGGATGTCTCATAAATTGGAACATATATACAACTTTAAGGTTTGTTTTAATATTATTTAAAGCTAATGAAAACTATGATACCTTAAGCAACAAAAGAAGTGAATTAGAGATTCAAATATATAAAGAGAGAGAGTAAAAACTAACAAAAGATGATTTTTTTTTTTTTTTTTACCTGAATATGTTGAAAATTTTGATCTTTTTCTCCTCTGATAAGTCTGAAATGCCAACACAAGTAGATAAACTCATATAAGCCTCTGCTTTGTTATAAATATAAAACATGAAGACAATGGAGAAATCACGAAATTACCTAGAAAAGGAAATCTGAAGATATAGTCTCGTGACTTTGAATGGAGACTTGTGTGCGGAAACGTTTGGATTCTGCTCTCGGCAACAGAGCACAAATGGGGTTGTTGACCAATGAAAGATTTACTCGTTTTTCTCAGAAGAAAAAGCTGCAAACTTTTTCAACAAGTTTGAAGCTTTTTCAACGAGTTTGAATTGTTATCAGTGTAACAATTAAGAAGAGCGACTAGAAACTGTGAAAACAAAGGAGCTCTCAAATTCCCAAGAACAAAGTATGTTGGTTACAACACAAGCCAAATAAATTCATGTTTATAATCGATGAACAAGACTCTGAGAGAGAGAGAGAGAGAGAGAGAGAGAGGGAATCACAGAAGGAGAAAGCCTATCAGTGAAGACAAAAGTGCCTTTGAGAGAAGGATTTGGCCCTTTCTATTTGTACTCAGAAGCACTTCTTCTTCTTCAAGTTCTTCCTAGTTAAAGGCAAAAAGTTGGCATCACATCATTCAGTATTGGGATTGCGTTCAATAGTTCGCTTCAACAAGAGTTGGATTTGTGTACATTTTTTTACACTTCTGCTTGCAAGAGAAATTTGTATGGTTGTGTTTGGATGCCTTTTTGTGGAGTCAAACAGTTACACGATTTTGTAACTGACCAAGTTGAAAAAAAACAAGACAGAATCGGAATACATGGACGAGAGGGATGTGTGTCTGTAACGGATTTTTGGCATGAGATTGTGAATATCTATATATTAGGATTATATTAGATTTATGTAATCGATCCAAACAAAGTATCATAATTTACTCCTAGGCTTGCAACTTTCGTTTTTAGAAATAATGGTAGTAAATCTTAATTTCATTTTAATCTAAATTGTATTTCAAATATTATTTTGATCGGGATTTCTGGAATAACATTTCTACTTATTATAACAAAAAAAAAAAAAAAAAAAGAAAAATTTTTTTTTTTTTTTAAAAAAAAAAAAAATGTTTTTTTAATATTCAAAATAAATGTCATGTTTAGCTAAGAAGTCATGAATTTTATTTTTGTACATCATCCTTTGGTAGAAGCAGTCGAGTATTTCCTTTTATCCAAAGAAATCAAGAGTTCAAGTATCATTCATGTCTTAAAAATCAAACTATAGATAGTTTTCTCTAAATTTAATCTCTTTTCCCTGTCATTAAAGAAAAATACTAATGGATTGTTTTTTTTCACACTTATAATCTAGTGATGTAATCTTATGATTTATAAGATCTTGACAACTCACACACTACATCATTTGGATAAAAAATTTGGAAAGCCTAGTATTACTTTTTTGATAAGAGTAATGCTAGACTTCTCATATTTTTTTTATCTAAATTCATATTCAAATAGTATAACATATGAATTATTAATATCTTATTAATTATCACATCATCTCATGATTTATAAGATGTTAATAAGTCAATGCTACCTCATTTTATGTTAAAAAAATAATAATAATAAAAAACCTAGCATTACTCTTTTTATAAAGTTATATTAAACTTTCAAATTTTTTATCTATATCTATGATCAAATGATATAATATGTGAATTGTCGATATTCTATTAATTATCACATAATTTGAGTATGTTTAATAATTTATATATCACATCATTTATACATAAATTTAAACAAAAATTTTAAAAAGTTTAATATTACTCTTTTTTTAGGGTACCTCAACCAACCCTCTTCAACCAACTCCGAGAATTTGATGGTTTTGTTACGCACCTGGTCATGGTTTTAATGTAAGAAATGTTACTGTGTTGCGAATAGATTGTGGTTTTAAGTGGTACATTGATTAATTTGGTGCGAGTGAATACAGTTTTCTACTAGAACTCGATACTCATAATTTTTTTATAAATAGCATGCAGTGGTTGTAATTGGGAACAAGATGAATAAAAATAACTATAAAATCTTTCTTCCAAAATTATAAATATTATTCTATTATAGTTTTTAATCATATTTTAGTTATAAATAAAATATTATTAATACATACATAAAACGTTTTGGTATTTATTACATATTTTATTTGTAATTGTTTGTATCTTATTTAATTATATTACATCACAACTACTAATACAATGGTATAAATGTTATATTACTGGTTTTTAAGTAATTTAACATTAAAAAATAAATAAGGGATCATTTATTTTTTCTACTTAAGATTTAATAATATTGAATTATATTAATTGCGTTGTTTTTGTTTGTTTTTTAAGTGTTCAAATCACCTCAAACTATTAAAAAATAATTGTAAAAATTAAATAAGAATTTTAACTTTTTACTTAATTACAAATTACTTAATGATATTTAAAATTTTTTATTCCAAATATATCCTCTCTAAAATAACACGATTTTAAAATTATTCTAATTTTATATTATTCGATTTTTTTTCTTGATACTTACAAAAAATATATTTAGAAAAAAAAAATTCTAAATACATATCATCTCAAATTGTTTTAGAATTAAACCAATATATTTTAATTTACAATTTAAACATTCATTTTCTAGTTATTTTCTTAATTATATTAATATATTTAAGTATATAAATATGCTTAATACTACTGCATTTTTAATCATATTCTAATTATGAATAAAATATTATTAATATTACATAAAAAAAATTTAGAGTTTATTAAATTATTTATTTTCATATGTTTGTATTAAACTAATTAAAATCACATAACAACAGATAGTTAAAAAGATACAAATGTCAAATTACTAATTTTCATACTATTTTTACTTTACAAAATAAATAAGTTTATAATATATTCAAAGGTATAAAAAATAATGTTATTCAGATTTCATCATTTTCAATCTATTATTCATATTATTTAGTCTTCAGACAAAAAAAGTCTTAAAAAAAAATAAAAATCCCAAAGTTTATTACGCATTAAGAGGTACGAAAAAAAAGAAATAAATCTGTTATTTATATTTCAAGTTTTAATTACTATTCAATTTTCAACCACTTTCAACACTGTTTAGTTTTCAAATAAAAAACAAATGACTCTAAATATGTTTAACATAAATATAAATGTTAAAAGTAAATTTGAAAATATTTTTAAAGAAGTATTACCATTTATTTCAAGGGAATAACCAAACCCGTTGTCTCCTCAATCTTTTTTTTTTTTTTTAATAGTACATATTATAAATATAAAAAATCTGAAAAAAAAAAAAAAAAATCTAAGGTGTAGTCTGAAATAAAACTCTCAAAAATGAGAAAGAGAGACCTGTATACAAATAAAGAATTAATATGAATATAGACCCACACATAGATTCACACATAAATGAGAAACCAAAGCTCCATCCTATCACAAAGAAACAGTGGAGTGGCGCCAACTACTCCACTCATCAGGCTATCTCCCCAGTATTGTTCACACGGAATTTGAGGAATTTGATTCGCAAATTTTAGAGGTGTAAATGCAATACCACATCTCCATGAAAGTTTTTAAAGCAAAATAATAATTGTTTATAGTTTTTCCTTTGATGATATACTTTCTATTTGAAAAAAAAAAAAAAAATGATATATATAAAATACATAATAACAAAATAATTGAAGTTTTTTGAATCATAATAAACTGAGTTTTCAGATCATATAAAATTTCATAACAAAATAATTTTTCTTTTCAAAATTAAAATTTTGTAGCTTGGAGATAGTGTTTAAATCTCAGAAAATATCTTTTATAAACTTTATATCAATAATTTTTTTTTAATCTATTATAACAGTAGCTGTCTCTCGCTAATGTAAAAAAGTTTCCATAAATTTTAAAAATAATAATAATAAACAAAATTTTGTACCTCCATTAATTGTAAATATGTAACAGAAAAAACGTGATCGAGAAAAATGTAGCACATGAGACAATGCCGACATGAGGCGGGGCAGATGAATGTGATGGTACGACATCGTTTCATGAACAATGCAGTTCTCTAATCAGATCGAGATAATCTAGCCAAATCTGGACCGTCCGATGAGAATAATGATCGCTTTAAATAAAGGAAAAGAGGTCAAAATCGAAACAGATGGAGTCAGAGCAGAGTGGAAAATGAACGTGTCTGACACGAGGGAAAAGTGAATTGAACGGCTACTAATAATTCAATCTCACACTGGACCATGTTGACCTGTGTCTTCCATTATCTGGAAAGCAAGGCAGTGACGCCACCTCACTTGGCAGCTTCCATTATCTTCATTTGAAGCATATTATCCCATTAAATTAAATAAAAATAAAATTGTATTTACTTTTTATTTTTAAATAATTAATAAATTTATATATTTGTGTATAATTTAAATAGATAATACTTTATATTTATATTTATATTTATGATAAGGATTCAAATTCTTTCATAATTATCTGTCTTTAAAAGAAATTTTATTTTCTTTTTGTAGGTATAAATATTCATAGAAGTAAATTTTAAAATTTTATATAATATTTGATCTCCATAAATTATTACAAATTTCGAATTATTGAGGTGAGTATGTAAATTTTTTATCAATAAATATAAAATTTTTGTCTTCAATTAATTTGAAATGCTATGTGAAAAATGAATACAAGCTTAAAATATATGTATCATTTACTTGGGTGTGTAATATTATTTTTGTAATGGATTTTTACATGTTGTATGTTTAAAACTGATAATTGATATAATCATATGATTGTCGATGGTATACTCTTTCGTATAATTAAGCGGATGTAATTGGAGTGGTGGCATGTGGTGATTTGAAGTAAAATGCATACCATTTGATAAAAGCTTTGAAATGTTTTATTGATTAAAAAAAAAAGAAAAAGAAATACTATAATTTTTACATTTTATATATCTTTAGTTAAGAAAATTTTAAATTTTAAATTGAATAAATAAATTGTTCCTTGATTAGTTTGACTATGTGATCTATAGTCTATACATCATTTACATTGGGATTAGATTAAATTAAAAGAGCTTTAAAGTAGTTATAATTAACAAGACATTATTACATGATAGATTGGGTGATGACCTTAATTAGTTGACTATGCATATGCTTTGATAAACAACCATTATTTCACGTTCTACGAGAAAACTAAAAGTACTTAATTTGTCAATTTCTACCGGAATTGATTGACTAGCTAGTGTGATACTTTAATCCCGTTGAAAAAACATGAAAAATCATAATAATTATCGTTCCTCTACTTTGTGGTTTGAAGGGAGAGGGATTTGGTTCAACACATTCACATAATTGTAAAAATATAAACATAAAGTTTAACAATTTTTCTTTTCAAGATTGATATGAATCAAAATTCTGTCAAGTTGTGTCGAATCAAACCAACATAAATGCCATGTAAATAACTATTCCACAACACAAGAGAAGTCTCCCTGGCTTGCAACAATTTTATTTTATTAATTTTTTTATAAGAATAAAGTACTTAGATAAAGCTATAAATATTCTCAAATGATATTAGTACTTGGTACATTGGATGCTCCTCACAATTTACATGCTTCTCATCCATTAAATTCTTGCGTACCATATTCTTTTCTGTGAGAGGAAAAAAAGGGAGGAGCGAAGGAGATTGACTGAAAACAAAAAACAACTTCATTCATGAAATGATTAAATTCTTAGTTGTCCAAACTATCCACAGCCACTCATTTTATTCTTCATTGGAGTAAGATTTTTTTTTTTTTTTTGTGAGGATATTTCAAGAAATTGGTTTGGAGTCAAAATATGGTTGGGTTACTGCTGCACTTGGATAATTTGATTAACAAAGAGCTGATCATATTAGAGAAAATTAGGTCAAGTTCTAGAATAATGTTTACAAATTTGTCTTTGAATGCAATCATTTAATTAAGACTTAAATAATTGACTTATGTTAAAATGAATCGACCAAATTTATGTAAAATCTATCCATTGACAAAGTTATATAAACAAATTATAAATTATTTGGATTCAATCTTGATTTGAGTTTTATTTGAACTTTTTTGAATTTAATAATAATCTGAGTATAAATTGAATTAAATAGCTAAATTTATTATTTTTATTTTATCTATAAAGAAGTGTATTATTCAAACTCACGTAATTTCAAAAAATAATCCGTATAAATTTTATATTAGAATTGAATCTGCTTCCAATCAGAAACCTTATTTTATAAAGGACTTAGGTATCGGTAGCTTCAATTAGTTTAACAAGTATGTTAAGAATGATAACAATAATTAGGCTAAATTACTAATGTAGGTCAATACTCAAGTGTTTAAATTTAATATTCATCTAATCAGTATTATTCTTCCTCTAGTTTTTTATTTTTTAATTTTTTTTTCGAAACTACTAATTAATTAAAAAAAAGACCATTTTTAATTTAAAATTTAATTATGAAAATTAGAGTTGCATTAATTGATATTGTAAATTTGCCTTGATCTATCTGATCATGTATATTCATATAATTTCATTGTAATATATGGTACATATGGTTTGGTTTGACAAATCAAATACTATATTCGGACCCCAACATCAAAAGTAATTTAGTAATAATATGGTCCCAAACATTTAAAAAAAAAAAGACAAAACAAGACATGAAAGTGAAAGGTCTTTTATATTAATTTTTAAAATTATTTTAATTTACGAGATGAGGTTAATTTAATAACATGCTTCTCAGATATTTGTATTATTAAAATTATAAGTTTGAGTTATATTTTTCCTTCTAAACTCTTATTTAATTATAATATTAAAAAAATTCTACTTTTAACTTATATGAAATTAAAGATTAATGGCATGTTTATACTATCAACTTTATAATAATTATAAAATAATCAAGGGAGTAGCAACAATCATATGGTATATACGTCATCATAAAAAAAATTAATTATAAAAAGCAGTGTTAATAAAAAGTACTTTAATGCGTGTACATACTATGTTATTATTATATTTATACATTCAATAAAATACTATAAATATAAACATCTGAGGCAAAGCCAATAATCCATCAAAATTTAAAAAAAAATGATAACCGAAAATAACTTAATAAATAATTTTTTTCGAAAGGAAAAAGAATGTGTTTATAATAATTTTTTGAAATTAATAATTATGATAAAAGTATATTAGATAGATTTTAATGATGATGTGCATTCCTTCTATTAAAACCATGCTCCAGATAATATAATAATAATGGCTGATTCTACTACAGCACCCACCACCAGAGGCAGGAGACAGAAAATTATTTATGCATTGATTGATTTGTTAGAAAATATATGCCAGTATCACAGTATGGGATTACAGCTAGCTGTACTATTAACTATTTTGGATTAATGAATAAATCTGACATGTGAAATTAGATAAAGGCAGGCATGGTTGGCCTTAGCTGGATTCATTCTCTTAGAATTTTTGTTCTTATAAATTAATATGTGTAAAGGATTTAGTTACTTATGTTAAACACATGCATATATTTGAGTAATTAAAAAATTAGTATAAGGACAATAGTTTTTATTTTAAATATTGTTCATCCAATAGATGATTATACACCGTACTCTACGTAAGGGTTTCTTTCTTCTTTCTTTTAACATAAAAATGTAACCTAATCGTACCTAACTATGATGTGAATAAGATTCGTATCCAAATAAGAGATCATACAAAACGAATAAATTATTTTATTTGAACTAGACACAATTAGTAAATTTCCTACCGGCAATGTCACTGCTTTGTGTTTAGTAGTAGTTAAATAGATGGAAAAGTATTATGTCAATTTCATATCTATATTAATTATGTCTATCATATGGTAATTAACACGTATCCAAAAGTTAATTTAAGATAATTGAAGATAATTATTTAAGGGAAATTAACATATATATTTAATAAATTTAATATTAAATTATATATACATATTTAATAAATATGTATGTATATATATGTATATGTCGACAAAAATATACATTGGAACTCACAAATTTCACTCATGAAAAATTAATAAAATTCTGCATCACCAGAAGAAAGAAATCTGGATCTATTGGTCAGTCAAAGTGTGTGCAGTTGCAGTGGCAAGCCACACCACTTGTGATCAGCAAGGGCCGTGAGTTCAATACCCTACCATCAAAAGAAAAAAATGGCTGGTTTTTCTTTCATGTTAGTGTGGGTTACTCCCTCATATATGAAAGTTACTTTTCGAATTGTGCCATCAATACGTTATTCTATTTGATTATGATGATACCTTAAGTAATCCCACTTGTCATTAGTATCTTATTCTATTTGATTATGATGGTACCTTAAGTAATCCCAATTAGAAAAAAAATCTGGATCTACTGTACCGACATAAAACTCATAAAAAGTTGCAACGTTTTAATTTAATGTGGAGTTGCTCTACAATTTGACAGAAACAGATCCAATTAAGTGCTTTGACTCAAGTAGCCTCCATTATTGGCTGATTCAACAAAAGATACAAAAACTTTACATCAATTGGTAAATGAATATATGTGGAAGAATGAAATAATGCCAACAAAGGTTACTATTTTCCATGTACGCATGCACCAGAGCTGGGCCACGGCAAATTACAGGTCCTATCGTTTTGTATGTCTAGCTAGCTCACATAGTCACATACATACTGGTGGCTACTGGTCCATCCACTCCCATCACTTTGAATGAATAATAGTTTTGGTCAAAAAGATATATGATTCTACTATAGGCTACTACTCACGTTTATCGGTTGAGATACCATGTAGGCAGAGTGTACCATGTCATCCATCCTAGATTTGGATTTGGTTATAAATAATGGTCATATTTATTAATATAAAATTATTACCTATAAAATTTAGATATATAAGATTATAGATATAATCAATTCAAAGACTCTAAGTGATGATAAGATTAATAGTTAATTAAAGTAGTTAAACTCGTAATATTAATTTAAATATTATTATCATAATTGACGATCTCTAAAAAGAGTTTCCATGTTTTGTGAGTAAATATATAAATAAATAATGAGCTATATATCTATCTTATTAATGTGTTTTTTTTTTCACCAAAATCGATAGTTGTTTCTTAAATTGTATATTTAATTGGATAGGGGGTCAAGCATGTTGCCACAGAGGTGGCAATACCTTGTCCTTGCTTGTCAAGGTCAGGGTTCAACCCACAAAGGCCACAAAATTATGGTAATTTTCCTCCCCTTTTGTGGAGATGTTACCTCCCTATTCTGAGAGCCTTGTTTTCATTTTTGGAAGCTCTAGTTTTGACTTATTTGCCAGAGTTGATTCAAAGTATCCAACAATACTATATATACTTGTGCTTAGTAGATATAATGTGTCAAAAAAAAAATTAATAGCCTTTGTCATCTTTAATGGTATAAACGTGTCAAGTCATTCTAAGTCATTCACTAAAATTCTGCCACATAAACTTTTATATATGTATTTTAATTCAAAATCATAATAATGTTCTGTTTTTCAAAAGGACACATCCAAATTTCTTAGATAAAAATATGAATGATTAAATGGTGAAATGCGTTGTCCATTAAAGTTTTTCTGCACTAAATTGACAGTCAATGCCGATTTGACATTCAACATGTCACTGTTAAATTCTGGCAAACGAATGTTGGAGGCGAAAAATCCGAAAACAACATCACCTTTTGAACCAACAAGCATTGTCTAGAGAAGAAACATAATTGAGTTTTCAGAATATTGATTCTGATAAAATTTGAATTCTGATTAATGCCTTAAAAACGACACAACACTTACTATGATGATTTTTTTTTTTTTTTAATTTTATCGAGATGAATCATTGATAGTACGATCTAGATGATTGAAACCTGTCAAGATCAGTTATTGATAGTACGACTTAAATAATTACTCTCACAATTGAGAAATTATCAAAACTTACCGAGATGGATTATTAATAATACGATCCAGATGATTAGATTAATGAAGGTACTCAACTAGCCTCACTGAGGGATGGTGTATCATTTACTATAATGAATTAGCGTGCTGAAAATGAAGTGTGAATGGTTTTTCTTCTTCATATTTTGGTCAATATTATTTGTTTCCTAAAATAATAGAAGATAGAGAAAGGCATGAAAATGATATAAGAAACACAAAGAAGATTAAAGGCACAAAGAATCAGATGTGGTTAACAAACTAGATATAAAGCTAATTAATTAAAGGTCATTGGTTTCGGCGCCAGCAACCCCCATGTCTCCCTTTGTAAGAGGTATGGGTTTGACATCTCATCTCGTAAAAATTCAAATTTTTATATAATAATAATAATAGATCTCCCGTCATTTATGTAGGGTGATCTCTCACCCTCATGTGGATCTCCTCTCCACTTCTGTGTAGATAGATCATTTTCATTGGGAGTAGTCCTCCTGACCGCGTCATTAGTGTTCTATTTCGATTAGTTCCGATAGTTTTCCGAGTCAATCCCAGATATAATTCTTCTACTCAAAAAAAAAAAAAAAATGCTAATTAATTATAGGGTATTAAATCCATGATAGCTCCAACTTCAACAATTTGATTTTGAGTTGTGTTGATCGGTCCCTATTATAATGCATATCCGTCCATTCGTCTTATTAATGAACATATATATTTTTGATATATGGGTGGCTTTATCCTCACCCATAATTGTGAAGATCATTTATTTAATAAACAACTAAATTAATAGTTCAAAAAAAAAAAAAAAACCTAAATTAAAATTACCTTGAACCCCCTCTTCTTTTTTCTCACCTTTCCCGCTGCAACTTTTTCCAATTTTATTTGCTGTATTAATGATCATCAGGCAGATTGATTCCCAATAATTCTAATTAAGCCCTTGATCTAATTATTCTTTTTTTTTTTTTTAAGTTAAATATTAGTTACTTTCTTTTGTTCATCTTCACTGCAACAGCCAACAAGAAAAAAAATTATAAATACTTTACAATTTTATATAAGATTAATAAGAAAAAGGTCTGATAGATCTATAAGTTTTACTATAACTACATAAAAAAAATTTGAAATCTCAATGAAATAAAAGAAGAATAGCTTTGGGGAAAAAAATGGTATATAAAGAGAAGAATGAGGAATAACGTTAAAATACAATTTTAAATTTTGATGTTGGATATTTGAAATAAATGAGTGTAGGAAGAAGCCTTTTGGGTGGTAATAGCCTCATCCTTTGTATAATAACCGATGAGTCGTGCTTCTGATGACATTGTTATTTTCTATTCCATAAATTAATGTTTTAAAGTATACATGTTATTAAAATCTTTTAAATCGTATTAATCTATATCTTAAATATATAAGTTCTCATCTATTAATTAAATTTTCAAGTTAAATAATTGTAATATGATATCAAAGTTACAACATCTCGAGTTTGAACTCTACTTATCCATATTTTTTATTTATTGCACACATTATAAAGAACTATCTAATGCATGTTCAATATTCAACACCCATCTTTAACGTATGTGAGGAGACGTTTTCATGTATGATAAATTTCTTCAACTTATATTTTAAATATATAATTAGCCATTACAATTCAATTGAAGTTTAATCAATATCAGTTTAAGTTTGTGATTAAATGGTTACTACAGAGAGTAGTAAATTTATTGGACAATTGTTAGCAATAACTTGCTCATGTAATTGACTTGTTAATGACTATCTTGCACTCCAAATCAATTCAAAATTTGTCCAAAGAGGTGGTTCATGATATGCCCTTGAATTATAATATGGCATACTAAGATATTGAGTATCTAAGGAAATCAACGTGGACCTCTACCATGGATATTCCCCCACAGAAGAAGCACAAAAATCCAGAAAAGGGATTTTTTAAAAAATAAAATAAAATTATACCATTCTTTTCTTCTAGGCAAATGTTTGAATAAAGAAGACATATTTTTATTATTTTTTTGTTCAACAATCATGGTTGGAACGTTCCACTTAAATTTTCTATTAAATTATTATTTTTTCTGCAGTATTGTTTAACAGTTGTAGTATTAGTATTCCAGTACTAGATCCTACAACTAGGTAAAATAGCTACACAGTTCGTATTAGCTGCTGTTAGCCTGGACAGCGTATATTATTTTGGTTTGAATATAAAATTTACATGCCAGTTTGTTTCCCAAAAAGAAAAAAAAAGCTGCACAATTTTTATTATTTTAACTTTTTATGGAAACTTTACCTATGGTAATCAATCTGCAATTAACAGTTTTTCTTGTATACTTACCTAAAAATTGACTGTCAAACCAACTCTCTAAACTTATAAAATTATCATCTTCTTTACAACTCAACAAGATTACACGCAGAAGAAACTTTACAATGGGTCATTAATTAAGTGTGTTCTAAGTTCAATAATGTAAATAAAGCATCCTTCTCACTTAAGAATTTTATGAATATAATAATTTATCTTCGTTTAAAGTATCAAATTTTATCATATTCATGTAGTTTTTACATTTTTTTTCCTTAAAATTTTTCTTAACATATCAACAACAACTCACCTTAATATATTTCTTAAATGAAAAAGAGAAATACAAAAGGTATATAAACCATATGAAAAAAAAAAAAATTAACAAGCCCCCTCAAATAGAAAATAATATTACTGAACCTTATTTTTAAATATGAAAAAGAGATTATTTCGCACTCTTTCATTTTCAAAGAGTATTTTGATAATATCCCCATAACATATATCGGTGAGTGTTATTTTCCAAATCATATTTCTAATAATTGATTTTGTCCGATCCTTGACATATCCATGACCTAATCAATGTTAAACTATTAAACATGCTAGGCCATAACGTATGTAAGAAAAAAAAATTAACTTATAAGATTCAACCATTGATTTTTGACGTGCACTTGATGCTATTATAGAAAACGCGTGCAAAAGTATTCATATGACCAGCTGACTTGAAGCCATTCATGCGCATTAGTAACAACTATGGATTTTGTCATTTTGACATGACCATCGTGGCAAGCATTTGATTCTAACACACAAAATACGGTCCGTAGAAAGTCCATTGTATATTTGGTAGAATTCATACATTGATAATGATAAGAAGAATAACAGAGAAATTAAACAGCTGGAATATGTCCAATGTTCTGATTCTTCTGATATGAAAAGAAAGTATCTTTGAAACCAAGCGTAAAGCCCAAGTGCATGAAGCCAAATATCTTTCTCTTTCTGTGAAGTTGTAGACATCACACATCTAAAATTTATACTATACAGAAATGATTACTTCTATTGCACGTTTCCTTTGTTTATTTTATATGCGTGGCAGTATAAGTGGAACTAGTCCATTTCATCGTGACGACTAGGATGAATTCATTATTCATCTATAATAACAACTTAATTTTTAATTTTAAAGAGTTGATAAAAACCTTTATGTCCTTTTCTGTTGGATATATAGATATACATATATATATATATTGAAATAGATTTAAATATATTTTTGTTTTTGAATGTCTCATTTGGGATTAGGAAATAGCAAGGTAACAGTTATATAATTTTTTTTTTGTACAATATTAATTGTGTAGCCACTTTCTTGTATATAGATAAAGGTGTTCATTTTCGTTCCAGAAGTCGTATTTTTTATTTAATTTTGACTTAATTTTGAATTAGTCATATCTTGTAAAAATTAACAATGATCAAAAGTAAATCAATTCTTAAAAAAAAAAAAAGTAAATCAGTTAATCAATTATATATTTGTAACATGGAAGAAGAAGAAAAAAATTCCATTTTAAATTTCATTTGGAATAAAAATGAATAAATATAGATGATTGATTTTTCTACTAAAAGAATGTCTTTATTTATTCCTTATTTTTTCTTAAAAAAATTATAAGATAATGTTCAAAATACAAGTACTTGATATAAATAGAAAAATAAATTTGTTGGATACGGACACAGCAGATGGAGACTGCTGGAGATTATCTTGTCTCTAAAGAGGCCCATGTCTCGTCCCTTGCTCTTATATTCATGTCATCTTGAATAGCGTCAATTGTGTTAATACATAACTTTCAAATTAATTTAAATGAGAGTTTTGTAACATTCTCGTAATTATAATGTTTTTGTGATCTATAAAACTTGATTACATTAATTATCGAAATCATATATTTAATTTTAGAACAGAATATTTATCTTAATATATTAGCATCGAACATTTTAAATCGTTGAATTTACTTTAAAGTGGGGTACAAATTTAATTTTGAACTTAAATTTTAATATGAATGATGTGACAATTACCAACTAGTAGTTTGGTCCTCACAAAAACTTGTAGTTTGACCCCACCTTAATATATCTATACTTATGTCAATTCACAAGAGAATTAAATAAAAACTTGCCATTAAAAAAAAAAAAAATTGAGGACAACCTTTTTGTCCTTATTTTGTAGCACATCTACCTTATTAATATATATATTTTGGGTAATGTTATCTTGGGATTAGAAAATTGTATGGGAAGACCTGAGAAAAACATTAAAATCTTACCATTTGTGTGATTAAATAAATCCTTTTTAGGTTATAACAAGTGTGATGATGCATACATTGATTCATCTGAATATAAAATAAATAAATAAATAAATAAAGCAGGGTGATGATGTATGATAGGATGAGATTGATTCATCTTATTGCCCTTTTGCTACCGTTCTCGATTCTTTAAGAGATTGCCTAAGGAACTTGCCAACTGTATTATGTATATATTATTTATTTTAATGTAAACCCTAGTTTCACTAAATTATATCTAGAGTCATATTATTAAAGAATAATACTACATTTACAAAAAATTTATCCAAAAATTTAGTCAAAATGATATGGTAAATTGATTTATAGCTACTATATTGAATTTTAGATGATGCATTGATAATGTGATAATTATATATAAATTTGTCATATCATTTCGGTAATAAATTTGGATAATTTTTGGATAACGTAGCATTACTCATTATTAAATAGATTCTTTAAACATCATACAATTATAGTTTGAAGATTATTTATTGAAGTTTATGTAAGAACCTATAAAGATTAATAATATAAAACTATAAAAAATAGAAGAAAATAAATGCATACATAAATAAATAAATATATATATATATATTAAAACATCATCTGTAATATAACAATTCAAGCCTAAAATATTAGTAAAAGTATTAAATATATTTTATAAGTGAGTGAGTGAGTGTTAGATATAGGTGTAGAGGAATTGATTTTAAATTCCTAATAGAATATTTATGAAAAGATTTTTCCGTTGATTGCTTAAATTGGTGCCATCTTACAAAGAAAAATAAAATAGCTGTTCTCTCTGTCTCTCTCTGAAGGACAATTTCTTTATTTGTTTTTTTAACTGAATTTGTGAGGTGATAACGACTAATGTGAGAAGCAATGAAGATTAGAATGTTGGTCGATTGATATACTCAATTGGGATGATTATATAGCTATAAAATATTATAATTGGGATGATTAATTATTTTCAGGGAAAGCCATAACTAGACAATATTGTGGGTGGACTAACTCAAAATTTTCCTAGTCAAAATTTTTATTACTAGGCATTGATGAATTTCATATATATATAAGAAAATTTTTATTCTAGTAAGGACTGTCTTAAATTTTTATTTCAAGGCCATTAGTTATAACTACATATTTTCAGTGGATTCCAAGATTATGGTTGTGGATGTAACTTATGGTCCTAAAGTAAAAATTTCATAATGTTCTTATTGGAATATATATATCTTAGTTTAAGAATGAAAAATACCATGGTAAACATTATCGAATAAGCATATATGATCTTTTAATTTTCCAATTAAAGCCAAGTTTTAAAATAGATTTTTATCACTTTCAATATTAAAATACAACCTAAAATTTACATACATAATAAAAAAATAATCAATTTAAATAAAACTAATATATACTGGATTAGAGAAAATCAAATTGTGAAAAATTAAATAGTAAACATAAAAGGAAATGGTTCAGTTTGGATTGTAATTAAATGGATTGTGGCCAGTATTTATGAGATCTTATTTTATCTGGATGGGTCCTCAATGTCTCTCTTTTTTCTCACGTGCAAGACAAAGTTGACAATCCATCCAATATCCTACAACGACATTTTCTTCTTTTTTAATATCCTAAACCGACATTTGAAAATCTTATATGAGTATACATATTTTAATTTTTATAAATGAAAAGTGTTTATATAAGACGTTTCTTCGAAAAAGTGGACTGGGCTGGGCTGTACATTGAAGCCACGCTCCAGCTCTCAAGTTTTTTTTTTTTTGAGAGGCAGGCTTTTAGGTTTATTAAAAATACGGGAGTAAAAGTTTTGGTATCTGGTTATTTTTTTTCTGTTTTTTTTTTTTTTTTTTATGATTTATTGGGATTAACTCATGGGACTATTGAGACCAAACGAGATGAAACACTGGTAGCCGACCCAAAGAGTAGTTTCCATGCAGAAAAATCGGTTCATATAAAGGTGGAAGAACGACTTACATGAAAGTGAGATACGACTCACAAGAAGTGGGAGAAAGTGGCCGCATTAGTGGCTATACACTATTGGGTGTCGAATCCAAGTTTTGAAAGAATTTGGACTATACAATCAACCACTTTGGCAAAACATCTATTGATAGTTTTTGGTATTTGTTAATACTATGCTAACGATTAATTAGTACTAACTTGTAATTATATTTACACTTTTTATTTTTTTTAATAATTAGGAGGTGATATGAAGTTTACTAATATATATAATCAGAGGTCCGTCAAAATCTATAAAGGCAAATGTCATACATAGTTTAAAAATTTACTCCCAGATATGGAGATATCTATTCATATAATGAGAGAAAAATGCAACTTATTAATAAATTAAACAGGAAAAAGCTTGATTTATTGTTAATTCTACAATCATCAACACTTGCGTGTGAATCAAATGATTCATTTACTTAAAATGAATTAAGTATAGGAACTGAATCATGCACACTCTGCATCAACCAGCAAATCTTTATTCAGGCTCGGACATGGATCACTTCCAAAATAAAGGTTTAATCTTGGGATTAAACACTTTCTCTTCCCTAGACAAGCCTGAGAAATTATATGTTGAAACTTCGTTAATATCAATTAAATGAAGTTGAAATGCATGTTATAAAATCATTGATATCTTAAATTATATGTACTATTGAATTTAAAGGGTAGTTTAATTGACAATAATATGAAATTTTCATATTAAAATAATTTTTATACCTCCTGAAGGTGTATTAAACCAAAAATTTAAATTTAGCATGCAAGTGTCCTGATAATGATATGAGACTCTATAATAAACCTTCCCACTTAAACTCAAGTTAACAAGAACTAATTGATTTTATAGAAGATCGATCTAGTGTCAACTCTTAACGAGATTCTTGATAGCTTTAATTTTTTCATCATATTTGAAAAAATTTTACAGTCGCACTAAAAGTCGTCAATCAAGTATTTTTAATGATTTCTTTTAGTTTTTAAAAACTACCAATAGATTCATAGCTTTCTGGTAGTGAAAGAAACATATATTTAGGTTTGTCTTAAACAACAAAGAAAAACAAACAAACAAAACTCACCTTCTCCACAACAGATGTTGAATTAAAAGAGTGACAACTGCCAATAGCGTAATCTTGACGTTCACAACCACCAGAAGGGTTTCCATAGCTGGCAAATAGGATCCTAGTTATGTGCTTTCTTGGAGGACATTGTAGGTGTACTTCAGCTTCTCTTTTTTTGTAATATTTATAATGAGAAGCTGTTACATGTCCACATACTCTCGTGACCACAGCAGTGTCTAGTGAGATGGATGGAGGGTATCCACCCTCTTCTTCTAGCATTACTAATACATTGCTGGTAGGTTTCAGGAGGGATCTTGGCACATGGTACCTAATAAAATTATGAAAATAATTTTATAGTTGATTTGGAGTAGGTATGTCATGTTCATACGGCAAAATTTACAGTAAATGCTTACATTTAACTATTAACATTTGGCTTTAACAATATAGGGTGTATATGTTCAGTAGCACTTATTAGAACGCCATAAAATAAAAATTGGTTTAGTTCCAAGTGCATTGGTGTGGTAGACGCCATCCCACTTCCCAACGCTCTTACAAATGCAACAGACAGGTTTGAGCATCAGACACGCAAAAAAATATGTGGCAATTTTTCCATTAAAAATGTGGGTCGATCTCTCTTATATCTGAAAGTAATTATTCGGGCTACGTGATAAAATTTTATTTCAATTAGGTCCCGACAATTGTCTGACTTAATGTTAAGGGATAAAATAATAAAAATTAAACAAAAATAGTTTTGTTAGTACAATTAATTAATCCTCAACTATTTGGGAAGTGGAATAAATCTTGAAAGTAGGAAGTACCATGTTTGTGAAGGAGAGCCTTTAGGAGTTCGAAAAGAGACCCAATATCGACCAATGCTCTGACCATTAACCCAAGCTTCGCCTTTTCCCATGGAATCAAGGTTCAATGCAACAGGGTCATCTCCCGCTGGTGCATCAAATATAGTCTGTCATGTAATGAACATATGCATTCCGATTATATATATATATATATATATATATAAACTATGACATGAGATTCAACACATTTTTTCCATCAAGAAAATTGAATTCTCTCGTTTGAAATGTCGAAACTTTGTCTTTTAGTGATTTTGAAATTTCAACGATCTATTTTTTTTTACATGAAAAAAGACGTAGGATTCTAGACCAGAAAAGTAATATTTATGCATTGAGTGTTGATCAATTTATGGTTGTCTTTACACTAATAGGAAAGCTTGCATGAAATTTTCATCGTCTTACCTTATACCATGAAAGCGGTTCACGAGTAGATGAAAACTTACTCCACTGAACTTGACTTGATCCTGCGTCGTTGTAAATCTGCAAGTTCTCTCCTACCAATCCCACCTGCACTACACAATGATGAGTTGTACAACAATGGCACAGCTTGATGTGATGAATGTTAGTATATATTGTATTATTCTCATAGTTAGACTTAGAGGTATTTTAGTAACTTTGTCCATTATTTTGCCCTAGTATATAGGCTAACATTTTCCCCCTTTTCGCTTTGTAGCCAACACAAAATAGCAACGCTTGTAAGACACTTCTTGTTGCTTGTAAGACACTTCTTGTTGCTATGTTAGTGAGATTTTCATATTATGTTTAAGCATTTGTTCTATATAATCTATATGGTATTAGAGCCTAGGAATTGGAGAATAAATTTCTACTGCAAGTATTTATTCTCAATAGTAGTTTTGAAATTTCGATCACTTATTATTTTCAAAGTCATTGGCAATTTCTTGGGCCTTGTTGTGATTGCTGTAGATTAAGGTTAGTTACTCTTTGCATTATCTATTCATTATTACTCTTTATAGAGATTGCTTGACATCTTATTTGGTGATCTATTGAACATGGATTCTTCCTATAATAATCTTAAGGATATTTCTGTACGGTTGGATGGTACGGATTATATGTATTGGAATTTTGCAATGAAAAATTTTGTTGTCAATAAAGAGTTGTAGGACTATGTCAATGGTAGCGTGACTTGCCCAAGCTTGATAGATGTTGATTAAGTCGATTCGTGAATGGACATTCAATTATGCAAAGATTCTAACATGGATTAGCAATTTCGTTGAATCATCTATTGGAATTCACTTAGCAAACTAACTTTGCTAGGAGATATCGGATTAACATGGATCTTCAAGGAGCAAAATAAGATGATTGATCCATTTAGAAGTTTTATTCTTAATTGACCAAATTGTGGAATCAATTTGCCTTAATGGATCCTATTGGGTTGGCAAAGGATGTTATTTATTTAAAACTGTGAGAAGAGCACAAGTTGGTGAAACTTTCGATTGCTTTACGTGAGTATTTCGAAAATCTTGCTTTCTATGCTTTATCGATCACCTTTACTTACTATTTTTGCTGCTGTCAATAAGTTGTTAATTAAAGAGACTCGTCTTAAGTCTCTTCGTTTGATGTCTCACTTGGGTTCTTCCCCAGTCTTTGTTACAGGTTCACAAGGCTTAATGCAAGTTACTGGTAAACTAAAACCAAAAATTGCTATCAGTGAGTGTGCTTATTGTCATGAGAAAAGGCATTGGAAAAGTTCTTGCTTGAAGAGTCAAGCAAATAAGTTTACCCAAAACAAGTCTCAATAATTTTCTAAATGTAGAGCAATAGTACTGACTATTGATAATGAGCCTTCTTCTTCCACCTCCATAAATAGTCGATCATCTTTTAATATTTCACCTTTTGTTGTGGAGGTAGCTCTGATTCTTAATGCTTCCACGTTATCTAGCAGTATGTTTGCATCTCTTGCAGGTTTTTCCAATATGATGCACTCAGCTTTGTCCACTACATAGATTATTGATACAGGTGCTATGCATCAAATGACTCCTAATAAGACTAGTCTCTCTCATTGTATTTCGCTTTCTAAGTCTCCTTTTATTATGGTTGCAAATGGAGCCATCTATGCCTTCAGGCTCTATTGGTTCAGTTATTCAATCTACTTTGTCCCTTCTAAATGTATTTTGTGCTCGATAAATTTCTATTAACCTTTTGTCTATTAGTCAATTCACTGATTTGGGATTAAATATTATTTTTTTCTTCTCATTCTCATATTCTACAGGACCACACCAAAAGAATGCAAATTGGGATCGACTGTAGGGAGGGAGGTCTCTACATTTTGAAACATTTCTCTTTTCCTTCACTAGTAGTAGCATCGGTTGATTCATCATTTTTTCAATTGTCTACTACATGACCACTTTTTTGTCTTTGGCATTCTAAATTAGGACATATGCACAGTTTTAGACTCCAGTTTATGTTTGAAAAAAAAAAAATTGTTATGTTATGGTGTTAGTTTCTATGATATCTTAAAATGCAAGAGTTATCATTTGGTTAAACATTCACCTTTTAGTAATAGTATTTCATCTATTTTTGCACCTGTTGAACTTGTGCATTCTAATGTTTGGGGTCTAACACCTTTGCCCATAAAAGGTGTGCATAATATTATGTTATTTTTGTTGATGATTATAGTTGATCTTATTGGTTGTATCTCATGCATGACAAACCTAATTTTCTATTTATCGACATTTCTTTTAATGTTATGTTTAAAACTCATTTTTGTATTAGTAATAAATGTTTTCGATTTGATCCTGGAGACGAGTATCTTAGTACAAGTTTTAAGCAACTATGAGACTTCAAAGGCACTATACATCCAACCTTTTGTCCTTACACACCTGAGCAAAATAGAGTTGTTGAATGTAAGCATTGATATCTTGTTGAGACTTCTCGTTCACTCTCATTTCTGGTTTTTATTCCTACTATCTTTAGGGGTGAGATCATTTTGACAACAAATTATATTCTTAATCATCTTTCTTCTTCTGTAACTAATAGATTATTCATGAATGCCTTTATAGATGTGTACCTCCCTACAGTTATTTACAAGTTTTTGATTGTATTTGTTATGATTTATTACCCAAATCAAGTCATTTTAGAATTGTCCTCTTAGTCTACAATGTGTGTTTTCTTAGAGTATAGGATTACTCAAAAGGGGTATAGATTTTATGATCCAATATTTTGTTGCTTGTATGTTTCTCATCATGTTGTCTTTTTAGAGAACTTACCATATTATAAACTCACTCCTTCTAACCATCCCACACCATTTGATTTGGTTCATATTGATCATTTTCCCCTCATTTTGCCTAATGATGAGTATTCATCTACTTTAAATGTGCAAAATTTAACTACTATAGATACTTAACTTTTTATCACACAAGTGTATTCTCATCATTCTTGTCAGTCTTCTATTTTACCTCCAAACATCTCCCCTTCTGAAAGTGAGCTTTCTCCGACCTCTTCAGTGGATATAGATCCTTTATTTTTGTCTATATGTTGCAATCTCATTTGTGACCGTCATCCTTCTGCTAGGTATGCTTGTCTAACTTAGTTTTTCATGTCAGATTACTTATCCTTCCTTATCTCGATTCATTCCTTTGTTGAGCCTACATTATACAAGGAAGCCTCTTTGGATGCAAACTATTGTCAAGCTATGGATGAAGAGTTTGCTACATTGTATAAGACAAAACTTTGGGAGATGGTTCCTTTCCTGGAAGGTTAACGAGCTATTGGTTATAAATAGGTCTGCAAAATCAAAACTCACTCTAATGAGACATTAGAGAGATATAAAGCTCGTTTGATGGCTAAAGGTTATTTTTAAGAATATGGTGTTGACGTTAATGAGACTTTTGCTTGTATTGCTCATGAAAACTGTGTGTACTTTGGTTGTAGTTGCTACTGTTTGCAAGTAGCATTTGCATAAAATCAAAGTTAAAAATGTCTTTTTAAATGGAGATCTCCAAGAAGAAGTTTATATGCAACTACCACTTGATCTTGCATATCCAACTAGTGTAGTATGTAAGTTGAAGTGAGCTTTGTATGGTCTCAAACAAGCTCCTAGAGCTTGGTTTGAAAAATTTAGCACCACATTTTTTTAGTTTGGCAACATTTGATTATGACTTAGTTATGTTTTACTGTCTTACTTCTTTAGGATTTATTATTCTTATTCTTTATGTTGATGATATGGTTAGAACTAGTGATAAAAACGCAGGTATTCAAGTTTTGAAATCTCAGTTGCAGTCTTTGTTTGACATGAAGGATGTGGGTTCTCTTTGATACTTTCTTGGCATTGAGGTATCTACATCACCATTTGGGTACTTGTTATCACAATTAAAGTATACTTTAGAAGTTGTAAATTGAGGTCGGACGACTAATAAGCATGTGGTTGACATGCCTCTTGAACTTAACAACAAATATCATTCAGATGAGACTTCTTTCTTAGATCCTACTTTGTATTGTGAGATAGTTGGTTCATTGGTTTACTTAACAATTAGTCGGCTTAACATCACTCATGTAGTGCACCTTGTTAGTCAGTTTGCTTTAGCTCCTTGTGTTCGTCGTTAGGCTAATTCGTTATGTTCGTAGGACCTTATTTCAAAGTCTACTCTTCTTATCCAATTCTAATCTTGTGTTGTGTACTTATTTTGATACAAATTGAGTTGGTGATGCAGTTGACCAAAAGTCTACTATAGGTTATTGCACTTTTTTGAGTGGTACTCTCCTTTCTTGGAAGAGTGAAAAACAAAGTATTATTTCTCGCTTTTATGTAGAAGCGGAGTATCGTGCTATGGCAACAACAGCAGTATAGATTGTTTGGCTACAGTGGCTTTTAGCTAACCTTGGTGTTACTCAAACTAACCCCACTCTAATGTATTGTGATAATTAAAGTGTCATTTAAATTGTTAAATCCAGTCTTCTATGAAATAACCAAATATATCGAGATTGATTGTTATTTTGTACGCAATTAGTTTCTATATGGTATATTTTTTTTTTTGTTGTACATTCTCTCTACCTCATAACATGCATATTTCTTTATGAAATCTCATACTATTAAGAGATTTTAATAATTCTTGAGCAAACTCTCGTTGGTTTTCCCATTTTGAGTTTGAAGGCGGATGTTTGTATATATTGTATATATTCTCATACTTAGGTTTAGGGGTTCTTTAGAAACTTTATCTATTGTTTTTTCCAAGTATACAAGCTAGCTCTTTTCTTCTTTTTGCTTTGCCGCTAACACAAGAGAGCAGCACTTGTATGACACTTCCTTTTGCTATGTTATAGAGATTTTCATGACATGTTTAAGCATTTGTTCTATGAAATCTACGGTAGATTGAAGGGGCGAACCCATCATAGGGTTAATAAGGGCACGTGGCCCCCTTCTTGAAATTTAGAAACAAATTGAAAAATGTGGAATTTTTATGGTGCAGTACAAGAAAAGAAAAATCCCGACTATATGCACGTTACGTGTACGACCGTCAGACTTTCGTGTCTGCTTTGTGTGTGCATTGTAGTGCTGGAATTGTAAAAAGCTACTGTAATTATTACTATTTATTATTATCATTTATTGTAAAAATTTCCTCTTTATTTATTTGTGTTTTTTAAACAATCCTGACTTTGACTTTTTTTTTTGTAAATCGAAAATAGCCCTGACTTAACTTCTAATAACATAATTATTTATTATTATAATTGTTCAAAACTTGTTACCTACCCTTCTACCCTTCTTTCCTTTTCCTTAATGGTTTGTTATTTTTTTTTAAACTATTAATTAGTCTTCCAATTTCAAATATAAGTAACTTCATTCTTTTTATTATTTCTATTATATCTAATTTTCCTTCTTTTAATATTTTCCCTACTCCTAATTAATTAACATTTCCCTTTTACAAGTTTTTCCCTTTTAGTTCTTTTTTATATAAGTACGATTTACTTCTATTAAAAAAAAAAAAAAAAGATACAATTCCCTTCTACTTTTTGTGTGCTTCACAAATTTCATTGGCAATTTACAATTTTATTAAACAATTTTTTTGTATCTTCACTTGGCATTTGTTTATCATCACTTGACATCTTGTCAACCTACTAAATTGATTACTCTTCTTTTTAATTATCCATGTATTGTCATGATTCAATTTTTTTTTTTTATATTTATTTTTTGTTTACTTTATAGTTTTATTTTATTTAAAATTAATAAAAATTAAAAGACTAAACTACATAATCGAATGAGAGATCAATAACTAAATGAAAACTTGTTTGCGCATGTAAAGAAAGATATTTTTGATAAAATTGATAGAGAAGTTATCATGAAACAATTTCAAAATATAAGGCGCTTTGTCGAGAAAAATTATATCTTTGTGTAATTTATATTATTATTTTTTTCAGTTTTATTTATTTTAATGATTTCATTAAGAATTTTAAGCATAAGACTATTCGTTTCGTTTAAATATTATGTTTATTTTATTTTATTTAAATTATATAATATTATCGAATATTATGTATATACAAACATTATATATTTAGTATATTTTTAATTTTCGCTGTTTTTCTCATTTTATACGTGTGTCCTCCCTCAACAAATTTTTTGAGTTCACCGTTGGTAGAATCAATTAACTATGATTAGTACTTCAAAACCAAGAATAAAGTCTCACTGCGTACCTGATAACCCCATGACAAACTAGTGAAGTCCTTGAGTTTCTGTTTATCTTGGATCCAAACCGTAGCTGGTCCAGTTCTTTTGCTTTCTAGAAATGATCCTGAATCCTATATACCACAGATATAGAAGCCAGAGTAATTTATTAATTGCTTGTGATGATCATGGATTAGTCATAAAAAAAAATGCAATTAATGTACATTTTTTCTCATACAAACGAATTTATTTATTAATGTCATTATCATTGTATAGAAGATTTGAGATCGAATCTTATATTAGGATGCAAATTATGCATGAGAAAGAAAGAAAATGAGAATTATACAACGATAGTTTCTATTATCATTTTCCTATGATCAAGATTAAAGATTAAGGAACTTTAGATTGAATGGTACCGGTAATCCAACCATAACGCTCAGAAGCGAAACGTTATTGGTCCCTTCCATCAAGGAAATTGTACTCTGCAGGGTGAGGTTTTTGTTCTTATGGCTTCCATGTGCAGATCCTGAACAAGAAAAATGTGTGAATGAGGAATTAGTAATTACAAACTATGCGGACCCTGAGAGGATTTCAGGTACTTTGTCTATTATCTTTCACCTTTTGTTTTTTAAGAAAATAAATTATAAGCATCTATTGGCTATAATAAAATTGAGAAACCAAGCTTACCTACTAATACTCCATTGACAAATGCATGCAAAACATGTCCAAAAGAGTTAACAATAAGTAGAGCTTGAGGATCAGAGAATTCCTGATAAAACCTATACACATGACAAATCAATAAATGATGAATTAATGAGCAAATGAAGTGATAATTATACTAGAAAAATGCGATTGAAATAACTAATAAATTTGCATGTTGTTTTCAGGTGTACCTGAAAGTGTACCAAAGGTAATCAGATGCATCTTTTGTACTACTCATGTGCTCTGGCAAAGAGAATGATACCAACGAAGTGTCATTATAGTTTATAATAGGCTCTTTGAATTCTTCCCACATATCAATTGCATCAAACTTCATCACCGGTGTCATTGTTCTACTACCGTACTGAGTGCTCACCTATTTGAGATAGAAAGTTAGAATTTAAATCCTCTGTACTGATTGAAGCTGAACAAGGTTTCGAAACGTCTAATCTCATATGCCCATTTTCATAATATTTCTTTTTAAATCTACATGTGGCATCTTTTCAAATAAAGTTGAGCTTAAATCAATAAAAAAAAACTTATTTGAAACATTGTAGTAACTTATAGTCTCCATGATGATCATTTGTTTCACATGAGGTTTGGCTTTGCCCCCAGAGAGGTATGGTGAAGGTGGGATGTTGTTATGTCCTTCTTGAAAGCCACAGATTTGAGACAGACTGTAGAGTATGATAGAGACGAGATGCTATCATATCTTTCTTGAACCACAAATGGGCAAGATAACATTATTAGGATTTAAATTAATAACCACTTACCTTGGTGGTACCGGGTTTATAATAAAAATACCTATAAATTACTAGTTCAAATCTTAAGAATGAAACTTTATCCATTTGTGTTTCAAGGAGGACATAACAGCATCCCGCCTCTACCACACTCCTCAGGGACAGCCAAACCTCACATAGACAAATGACCACTGTGATAACTAAGGGTCACTACAAATATTAACTTTGAATCTTGTTTTAACTTGAAAATTATAAATAAAAAAGGTAATGCGAATTCAAGTCTTGCCTTTGCAGTATTGAAGATTACGTTCTTGCAATCAGGTAGGATGCTAATTGACTTAGCAGGCAATTCATATGAAGAGTTTTCAAAGAGCACATCAACATCTTCTTCTTCATTTTTGTTCACCAGAAAGGCTGCACAGTCTCCTGAATCTCCTTGAAAGACATAGGCCTATATATATTAGAAGGAATTAATGCTCAAAAGGCAAAACATATATTTTTCTATATTATCATGACAGCACAATCCACATAAGTCAAACATAAAATCTTAAAACATAAATTATTGTACCCATTAGACTAGTTAATTAGTTCCACTAATAAATATCTAATTTTACGAATAGGAAAATTCAGTGTACTGTGCTTACTCCCTGTTTTTCACCCAAGGAAGAATAATTTTGCACTCCCCAAAGTAGGGGTTTTGAACATAACTTAATCGCTGCATGCAACTCCTTCAAATGACCCCATTTTGGTTGCCTGATCATACCTAATATTATCATATAATTCAGTACAAAATTTACTTATAAAACATGTAATATAGTGAAATGATAAATGCACAACCATACCATACTCATCAAGGGGAGCTTGGTCATAATAAGCAGTTGTTACATATGCAGCGCCTGCCCTTCCAAAATTTGTTCCACCATGATACTGTAAGAACATATATTTCTATTGATAAAGCACATATTTTCCTGAGGGTGACAATACTATCTTGAGATTGATAACTATTAATAATACATATTCAATAAAAGGGTGTCTTCTCACATTCATAGATAATAGTATCTCCTTAATTTGTGCCTTAATTTAAAGTATACACATTAACATATGATTTTTAATGAAAAATATTATAATTGTCATTATCATAATTCTGGAAGATTTTTTTACCATATAATAATTTACGAAGCTTCCATTCCTTGCTACCCATAATGCAACATGGAATGCAATGTCCTCTGCGGATCTCATGCTTTGTTCTTCACCATATACTTGATACCTTCACACAAAACTTGATACATCACCATCGTCATCATTATTATTGAAGTAAACCACTGGATACATCATTATAACCCATCAAAATGCATTAAATATATCTGGTTGTGTACAAAATTAAAGAACATAATATCTTTTTTTTTTAAATAATTTTTTACAACCATAATTGTTTTGAATATCAACGTACTTAGCAGAGTAATTCTCAGTCCAAATTGACGGCTTATTGGGTGAGTTGGGCCCTGCAAATGTCTCCCCACATTTCTGCCCATTGCACGCATTAATCTACAATGTACATAAAAATCTTGAATTGACAAATCATTTAAAACTCATGGCAGAACAAACAAAAGTTGGAAACAATATCAAAGATCATGCTCGATCATGGAAAAAAACTTAAAAGTACTTAAGAAGTACATTTACAGAAAATGTTTTTGAATTTAAAAGTGTTTTTACAAATTATTTTAAGCGCTTTTTATAAGAGTATTTTTCACATGATTTTTTACTAAAACACTTCGTTTTTATGATTTAGAAACATCTTCTAAAAATATTTACTAACAAAAAGTGCTAGTATTTTTCCAATTAAATATTAAAGAATAAGCCAAAACTATTTCACAATGGAGGAATTAAATATCGAAACAATGCCCTATATGCTTGATTTTTTTCTCTATTTTGAAGTAATCGATATAAAAAATATCCTCAAATATTCTTGAAATTTGAAGAATATTTTCAATATTTCTATCAAAATTTTTATAAATTTACGTCTACGATATTTCACGAATACGGATGATATTAAAAGTCTGCTCACTAGCAGACTAGTGATAGAAAAGGGGACAAACCACTGGATCAGGAGCATCAGTTTGCTGGCACATCACCCAGGGTACTCCAGTTTGAAGTTTCACTGCCATCTCTGCAGCCCATTTAACGTATGGAGGCCCTCTTCCTCCATAAGCATGTTCAACCCTTTGGTACTCATTCTCAATCTACACTAACCCAAGTTCAAATCAAGACCAAATTGTTTTGAAATGGGCCACGACATTCACGACCTTTTTGTCAAATAATAATAAAAAATAAATATAGGTGTCCAATGGGCATGATAGATCCGGTCCGGCATGAATCACTTTTGATTAGTCTGAACATTGTCCTAAAGATTTGTTATCTTATTTGTCCAACAATTACAATGATGGGATTGGTTACAACAATTGTAACCGTTGGATGAATTTATTTAATCAATAAAATAATTAAATCTTTATTAGAATCCGTTCAAAGACTACAATAAGTAGAAAAATGATCATTTCTTTCTTAATTTCTATTTTGTTTTCAAAAACAATAATAATTTGAGCTTAACTCCGGCTAAGGCCTAATCCAACCAAGTCTAATCTGATCAAAGCCCTAATTTAATTTTCATATAGTTGATGGTATTTGCACCGTACTAAAACTACATTTAGACCCCTTTTGTAAATGAATCGTATCCCATTAAATATTGTTTTAGAAAATCATGATTTATAATTATGATAATTTAATATTTTGTTAAATTTGTTTTATCATATATTTATGAATAAAGGAATCAAAACTGCTTTTTTTTTTTTTTAAATGTAAGTTAGAATTTAAATATTTAATGAGATGCATTTACTAGAAGGTGAAAATACGAGGGGTGTGAATATCGACACTCTTCTAATATTTGTAATCCATAGGCCTGGCCCAAACATGCCATAATCCAGCCCAAATTAAAGAGTAAACAGTGCCAATTGACACCTCTTCAAGAAATCAACCAACCTGAGACAGTATGATTGGCCCTCCTTGTGAAGCATATAGCCCCTCTGATTTCATCATGTTCACTATTTTTGTTGTAAACTTTTGCATGTTATCCTTCCATACCAAAAAAGGGCAAGTAAATTAGCACAATAGTTTTGAGCAGACCAAAAGTCAAGTCAATCATTTGATTTGATCAAACAAATTATCATAATTTGATGACACAGTTTGATGATACCTTGAATGGTTCATTGTCACATCGAAATGTGATGCCTGGAATGTCATGCAACCAGAATGGCAGCCCCCCGCAATCATTTTAATTTTGTCATGAATTATATTTATTCTTTTCTGCTGTTAAATATTTTTTTTTTGTTATATATATTTTTTAAAGTTTGTGAGTAAAAAATTCAGAATAATATATATTTTTTTCTTTTATTGATTGAAAAAGACCCTAAAAGGTACAGTAATTAATTTTCTGAAATAAAAATAAAATTTAATGCAGTAAATTTTTGTAGAAACAACTTGACCTGTGTTTTTTTTTTAAAACGTTTATAAAATGTCTTTTTACCTAAGTAGCGATGCACTCTTAATCACATATCTCATATATGTATAAATGAATATAGAGCTTCAGAACAATTATTATATCATTTCAACGCATTATTAAATTGTTATGACCAATTATTTCAACCATCCATTATATTATTTATTTTAAAATAATTTCTCTTTTTCATTCGATACAAATGTAATAAATAATTAAGATGATTGGTACTAACAATTTAAAAGTTAGAATATATTGATCATAGATGCTATATATGTATGTATTTTATCAAAATGATGTTTGAAAGAAACGTAAAAATTATACCCAAAAGACCATTCTCCTTCGATGAAGGGTCCAATTCTGAGGCTGGCATATAAGCCTTGAGCTTGGATTTCTTTGATGAACCTTACAAGTCTTTTCCACCACTAAAATCATACTACAAAACCAAACACAAAATCAAAATTAATTGACCATGTATATATAGTCATATACATGAATATATATCATTAATAATGAGAATACTCATCGATGGATAAAATTATATCAAGGTGGCACTGACTTAATAATAGCATCTTGGATAAATATATATATATATCTATGTACACATTAGATATATGACGAAGAAAGATTATGTTATAGAACGAATACCTGGCCTGGTTGGGGCTCATGAAGGTTCCAAAACACATAGGTCTGAATCACATCAAGTCCTCCCTTTTTGGCTTTGCTTATCAAAGACGCCCACATCTGAAACATACATACATTCATATATACGATTATACGTGTATGTGTATATATATATATATATGTACATCTCACCTCTATTACAGTTTTGGCTTGTTTTTATAAAAAAACATCTCGCCTCTATTACAGTTTGGTTTATTTTTATAAAAAAAAATCGTAAATTTAATTTTCATTGATTCTTTTTAAAATGTAGAGTAATTTGCTTTTTCGCTAATAATCTCTCTTCCTAAGACAGAAGTTCATAAAAATTTTTGTTTAGAAGAGAGATCACCTGAATCTGTAAAGGAAGTAAGCACATGCAATTGATTTAGGATCTTGTTTAGTATGTAAAGAACAAAATTAAGGGGCTGTTTTACTACCAACTTGAAGTGCATTTGAAGGGACTTTTGTTCATTTTCTTTATAATTATAATTGAAGTAGTTGCATGGATCTGATTCTGAAGCTTCTCTGTGCCAGGCTAGCTTGTTCGTAGCCAACCCCGATAAACTTAGCAGCAATTTTTAATACAAATTTGGGTTAAGAAATCACTTGCTTATCAAGCAACATTTAATGAGAAAAGATTAGTTAAAAGAACTCTCAACAATTATAATTTTAATTAGAGAAATATTGGTGGGACATATATTAAAATATGTATGAAATATTCATGCATTAGATCACCAACAAACAATGATTAATTAAACCATGTTATGTATAAATTAGTTTTTTCCTATTTTCGTAAGAAAAAAATAGAAGAGGAAAAATTGTTAGAGAATAAAAATGACCATTTAAAAAATTTAATACCAATCAATAATTTTAATTATATTTCATTTCAGGGTTGATCATTCCTTCACATATTGAGTCATTAACTTATTTATTTAATAGAGACATCCAGCAAGTACATATAATATCATAATAAGATAAAATTGTAACATCTAAAAAAGATTAAGGGTTTAATTGGTTCATGATTTAAAAATAATTTCCAAACACAATTATGAAATCCCATGAAAAAACAATTAAAAGATGCAACTTGTTCTTATCATTATTATTATTTTTTATCAATGCAACGCAGAAAACATGACTAAAGCTTGTCCAAAATAAACAGAAAAGCCAACAGCACTGGCCTGCATGATATTCCCGATGAGTGGACTGATATTTCTTAAGCAAAACAGCCCATTATGCCAATTCATTATGTTATTTGTATATTCAATTCTCAGTTTTAATATACAATATAATTGAATTAATGTGTCAAAATTAAAAAACAAAACAATTTAATATATATATTTTATAATTATGGTAATGTTATTCAAATCACTATAAAACTCAACGAACAGGTCTGATCAATTGTCAAGAACTCGATTAGTGGGGTCCTGCCAACCCGAGAACCCCCTAGGATTCTACTTGTTGGAGATGAGTAGTCGCTGAGTTGGGCCTAATACTCAGCCCAACTCAGTTAACTCGTGGAGTAACCAATGGTTGGAATTGTCTTACTTGGCGCACTCGTAGAGGAAGCCAGGGTTGTGATACAGGTAGACATAGATGGTTGGCTCTGCTCACTCGAGAGAGATGATGTAAGTGATAGGGACGATGGAGCTGAGGAGGAGAAGGAGGAGAATTCCAGTGGAGCAGGGTGTGATGGCCTTTTTTACTTGAGCGTAAACAAGAGAGAAGGAGGGAATGAGGCGTTTGGGTGTATGGGTTTGGTTGTGACAAGTGAGTATACGTTGTAATTGGTGGGAGACCGGTTGCTCTTGGACTTCTACGATTTGATTGTACTTGTTTATTTTATTCAAGCAATAAGTTGATTGTACTTTTTTTTTTTTTTTCAATTCTAGCAACAAGTTTGTAGACAACTGCAAGCAATACAGCCAATTGAGAGCATCTAGGTATTTCTTTCCAATTAATATAAAATAAAATTGCCACTCAAATCAAATGTAATACGAATGGTAATCCTTGTTGGTGTTTTAAAAAAATTGGTAATCCTTGCTGTACATTGTAATTTCTCTTATAATTTGTCCATCAATACTAATGCTCAGTAAGAATGATTAAGAAGGGGAGGTGATAATTCTTAATTTGTAATTATTGTATTTGTTAAAAGATTAATACTTCACTATTTAAAATTTTATCAAAATTTATAACATAGATGATGTGATAAACTTATGATGTAATAAACTTATGTATAATTATCACATCATCACTACTTTATTCTATAATTAAAGTGATTGTTATAAATCTTTTAATAAACATAATAATTATATGTGTAAATGCAGAGATGAGTGGTTGATACAAATTTGATCAAGTTTATTGACGGTCCCATGTACTCACTAAACATTGATTCAAATTAATGTCAAATGATTTAACTCAAGGCTTTATTATGTCACCTACCAAAAACAATAATAAGTGAATAATATGTATGTCCAAAGATCCATAGAGAAGAGAAGAGAAGAGTACCTCGGGAGGGCTCCGAGGATAGTGAATTGAACCGGAGAATAAAATCTTTCGTTGGCCATCAATGATCAACGATCTGCCATCGTATGTAACCACTCCACGAACGCTGCCCATCGTCACCATGGCCGTGGCCACCACCGTGACTATGTTCAGCCAACATATTACTCTCCCCATCATTGATGGGATTGCTAATCTATCACTCTCTTCTCAGCCTCTTGACACACTTCAAGTCAAAACATATATATACACAAATGGATATCGTAATCTGAGGAAGATTATTTAAGAGATTATTTAATTAATTTAATGGGACTAACGTAGAACACTAGCATGCAATTAACGCATATGGGGTCTCGTTATTATATTATCCCGAGTTCTGGAATTTGTAATATAGTTTATTAATTAATTAATAAACATTGCTTGGACATATTTTGTTGTTAATGAATTTGTAGTTCTTCATTAATTAAATAGATGACTATTAAGTATAGAGTAACAATGTCCAGTTGTGAATGAGAAGGAGAGTGAGAGGCGGCAGAGAAATGGGGTATAGTGTTGCATTGCAAAGATCAGTTGGACGGTTCTTTCATTGTGAAGAAACTATTGATATTGCCAACTAGATCATTTTTCATTAATATGACCTAGTGAAGCATGTCACAAAATTCCAACCACAAAAGTTGTTTAAGATACAAACTTTTGCATCCACTCATACCCATCGTCTTATTGCATCAACCACAAAGGCCATATGGGCTCTTATTGAGCTTGGAAGAGTTTATAAAATGTTAGTACAGAAAATTCCAACTAACAGCATAAAAAAAACGAACTTAAAAAATAGCATTGAAAAATTAAATTGAATTTTTTAGCACTCTTGTGAAATATTGTTAATTTACATAGGAATAATCTAAAACTTAACTTAGTTTTCAATACTATTTTCAAAACTCGCTCATTTTTCTTTTTTGTGCTAAAAAGGAAAAAAAAAATGATCTTTGTTAATTATTTGAGTAAAGCTCATTATGAGCTACATTCATCATTGTAGTGCTTGATTCTGTCAACCTTGAAAAAAATAAAAGAAAGAATTGTTTCTTACTTTCGGTGGGGAGGAGGGTGATTTTAAATTAAAAAATGACTAAGAATAAAAGTAAAAATTTGTTTTTGGTGCTCTAAATGAAACTTAAATTATTTTGAATCTTTTTTAGTCCCTTGAAAAGTTTCAAGTATAACATTCCACATGTAATGTATTTTGAAATATTTTCACTTTGAAACATTTCACATAGGAGAAAATACTAATGAAAAGCAAATTGAAATGTTTTTATCTGCTGAATATTTTGCCGATTTAAAATACATAATGATAATATAATGAATTTAAAAATGAGGAAAGTGAAAAAAAGCAAAATAAATAAATCCCAACCATTAATTATATACATGTTACTTTTTTGTATTGGTACAAAAGCTGGGCAGAAGCCCAAAGGAGTATATATATGTTACCAGATCTATATAGATCAATGAAAAGATCAACACTGGAGAGGATAATCAAAAGGTCTAGTGTGCTTAGGTAAACTGAAAAGTACATATTTCTGGCAATATTGGGCTCGTTAGTAAAATTGATCCCTACATTGAAATATGTAGCCCATTTGAGGAGGGTCAACAAGAAAAGCCTATTAAAAGCCTAAAAGGGGAAGAAACTAAGCTCATTTACATCTAACTAGAGGCCCAAAACCTTGCATGAGGAAATTTTATGGTAGAACCCAAGCATCCTAAGTTATGGCCCAAAAAATTTAACTGTACATTTCATTAATTCATGACAAGGACAATGGAAAGAGGATCCCTAAACTTCTTGGATATCGATTGAAAGGAAGTCTATAATTTATTACAGTTATTAATTAAAGGTATGGAATGGCTGATCGAACTTAACAAGTGTCAATAAGATATTCATATATATATATATATATGTTACGTAAAAATATATCCTTAAATTTACAATCCAAGCTCGAAATGCGGACAATGACACAATAGGGATAGGTGCATTAAAACTAGTCGAATCCACAGCGTTATATAGTTAAAGAGGAAGAGAAATAAAGATAGAAACACTTTCAGGTACTCTTCACAGCAATGCACATATAATGCTTAGGTCAAAGAATGGCACACCGATTACGAAGCTCCTCAGTCTCCCTCTGTGCTCTTTCAAGATTCTCTCTAAGCTCACGCATTTCATCATTCGACTTCTCTTGAGCTAATTGTGCAATCTCTTCTGCCTGGAGTCGTGCAGCTCGCTCCTCTGCCAATAGCTGTTCAAGCCTAGTAATTGTCTCTTTGAACTTCAACTCAACCTAGTCAAAAATAATCAACGTGAGTATAGGACCATTTACGTCCTACGGTGCCAATAAATAAACACAGCGAGACACTAATAAATTATTAAGATAAAATAATAATAAATAAATTAATAGATTGACCGTAAAGAATGAGAAAATCTTCCTTTAATCGCTTCGTTGGCGTGTCATGTAATCTTATTATTATTGAAATGTCACACTAACATCAATATGATACGTTAAGTAAACGTCTCATGGAAGATTTTTTTCATAAACAAGACCTATTGCAAAAATGATTTCAACTTTTACACCAAACATTAAGCCCAGAAAGTGGTTGAAAAGAGAAGAAAATCCTCCTGCAACAAAAATTTTGTGCCCCATTTTTTGATATGAACAAGAGTTCTGTTCATTAATCACTAACCTCTGCATATAAACATATTAATCAAGTCTGAAATAAGAAAACAACATCCAAGTAATATATTCATATAATAATAAACATAAAAAGTACCGTCTCAGTAATTAGTTTCACCAGATCATCATAAGATTTTGGCATATGCTCCTTCTGTTTACAAACAACGAAATTTTCGTCAGATATTTGGTGGGAAAAAAGACAGCACTGAAGTTGACAAAGAGAGCGAACAAACTGACCTTCAACTCAGCAAGCCACTCATTTGTATATGGCTGCCCACCATTCTGTTGTATGACCATGTTCACAAGAGAAAGAAGCTCTCCAACTTGCTTAGCCCTCTTGCTTTCATCCCTGCTCTTGTTATCAAATAGCACTCGCCGATTTTGACAGAGATCCAAAATGTCCTAAAATAATAACAAAATGAATTTTGATTTCATTTAATTTCTCCACTACACTATGTTATGAATAATTTCATAGATTGTTTAAATTTAATATCTTGTACTTTTGGTATATTTCCTAATACATTCTTTGATAGAAAGTATGATAGCAAATTATGATTGTCAGAAGTTAACCTTTAAAGGCTTTGGGCAGTCACGACCCAAATAATCCTCTAATGTTTCTTCATCTTCTTCAAGTGCATCTCCTCCGGTGAAGACTACAATCATGTAGTCGATAATTTTGGTGCCAAAGAGAGTCTGCAACCTAAGTAGAGCAGATGCTTCTTCTTTTGAAAATAGGTTTGTAACCGAGAGAACTACAAGGACTGCATGGATCCCATCCTTGGCTAAATCGATATATTTCATAATTTCTTTGCCAACAAACTCAGATTCAGCAGAAAAGTCAAAGAGTCCTGAGATGGAATATCATGTTAGTTCATTCACCACAAAAGAAAAAAAAAAAGGGTAAAATATACCAACACACTCAAAATACAAAATAAATACATGAAATATAAATTTGACTGGTCATACCAGGAGTGTCAATGACATTAATGACTTGATCAGCTCTCGTTACAGTTTGCAATTCACAAGTGCTAGTCACACCATTTGGACTCGTCTTTGACTTAAACGCCTTTTTTCCAAGAATGCTATTTCCTGTTGCACTCTTGCCATTACCTGTACGTCCAACTAAAACCACACTCCGCACCCCATTGGACGGAGAATTAAAGTCCCAATTGTCTTCTATCGAACTGCCACCCATCTTACAAATCCCAAATCCCCTGGCAACACAAAAAACTTACTAAATAAGAAGAAACAAAGGCATCTCACAACACATATCCCTTCAACATCATTATTATGCACGTTACCACTCCATCAAACCCTCAACATTTGGAATACTTTTCGATACGCTTTTAATCATATTAATTAAACCATCTAATAAACAACAAAGTCCACAAATTCCGCACTTCTAAAGATCTACAAACAATTCATCCAAGTCAAAATTTTGAAACCAAAAAACAAAGTGTCAACTACACTGCTCTAATTTCTCCAACCCAGATGATTTTTTCAAACATGTCTACTGTATACATATATATACCAACGAAACAACAAAACAACAAACACAAGTACGCAGCCAATCAACCAACCCCATCAAATTACTATTCACCAAAACCAAATAAATGAAGCAGTCATGATTATCACTCAAAGAAGATCAAGGTATTCATGTTAACATCAAAACAAGCACAGAACATGGAAGATCAGAGAAATTCACAACACCCCAGATGAAGAAAAGCAAAACCAAGTTGAAAAAAGCAATAAAAAATGATACAAAAGTGAAGCAGAAGATTACTTGCTAGGGAAGAAAGCAACAGACAGAGGAAGATAAAGGGATTGCCTGTGATGATGAATTGAATTGAGAATTGAATAAAAAACAGCAACACGATCTGTATTCAAAAGTAATAAATACTAAATAGTGAGAGAGACATAGAAAGACTACAAGTCTAGAATCGAGAAGACACATTGTGTCTTTCAAGAAAAAAAACAAAAGAAGACACTGTGTGACTATTAGATTTGAATTTAGAACCTGATCCGGGTACTGGAATCTTATCAAGATTCAGGACTTTAGCTTATACATCCACACACAAATGATCACGATACATTACAGTTTGTGGGGAACTGTCGAAATTATAATTTATATAAGCAAAGACTTTTGCTAGCATATTTTGATTCTAATTTTTAATTTAATATGATCAAGCATATTGAGATCTTGACATGTATTGGGTTAGAATTTTTCAGATTATGATTATATATCTATTACCATGGTGAAAAGATTTGGATGAATTATGGAGTGGTTATCTATAATTTCTTTATAAATTTCATGGTATACAGTAAGACGATCAAAATTTGATGCAAGCTTTCTTATTAATGTAATGACAACTACGTAATCGAATAGGAAATTAATGATTAAATAATAGTTTGTTTGCATATGTGAAGAAAGACGGTTTTGACAAAATTGATAGAGAAGTTATCATGAAATGATTTCAATATATGAACCTCATTAAGGAAAATTATAATTTTATGTAGTTTATGTTTTTTTTTTCATTTTTATTTATTTTAACAATTTCATTAGGATTTTTAAATATAAGAATATTTGTTTTGCTTAAATATTATGTTTGTTTCATTTTATTTAAATTATACCGTGTTATCGAATATTGTTTTATATACAAATATTATATATTTAGTATGTTGTTAGTTTCCAATGTTTTTCTCACTTTGTACATGTATTCCCTTTAAACAAACTTTTTGGGTCCACCACTGGTAGAATTAGTTAACTATGATTAGTATTTCAAAACCAAGAATAAAGTCTCATTGCATACCTAATAACGCCATGAGAAACTAGTGAAATCCTTAAGTTTCTATTTATCTTGGATCCAAACTATAGCTGGTCCAACTCTCCTGCTTTCTAGATATGATCCTGAATCTTTTATACCACAGATATACAGAAGCCAGAGTAATTTATTAATTGTTTGTGATGATCATGGATTAGTCATAAAAAACAAAATGCAATTAATATACGCTTTCTATCATACAAACTAATTTATTTATTAATGTCATTATTGTTGTATAGAAGATTTGAGATCGAATCTTACTCATATTGGGTTGCAAATTATGCGTGAGAAAGAAAGAAATGAGAATTATACAATGATATAGTTTTTATTATCATTTTCCTATGATCAAGATTAAAGATTAAGGAACCTTAGATCGATTGGTACTGATAATCCAACCACACTGCTTAGAAGCGAAACGTTATTGGTCCCTTCCATTAAGGAAATTGTACTCTGCAGGGGTGAGGTTTTTGTTCTTATCGCTTCCATGTGCAGATCCTGAACAAGAAAAATGTGTGAATGGAGAATTAGTAACTGTGAGGACCCTAAGAGGATTTCAGGTGCTTTGTCTATTATCTTTCACCTTGTGTTTTTTATGAAAATAAATTATATGCATCTATTAGCTATAATAAAATTGAGAAACCAAGCTTACCTACTAACACTCCATTGACAAATGCATGCAAAACATGTCCAAGAGAGTTCACAGTAAGCAGAGCTTGAGGATCAGAGAATTCCTGATAAAACCGATACACGTGACAAATCAATATATGAATTAATGAGCAAAGGAAGTGATAATTATACTAGGAAAAAGTGAAATTTGTCTATATATTGCAAGGAATTAATGCTCAAAAGGCAAAACATATATTTTTCTATATAATCATAACAATACACTCCACATAAGTCAACCGTAAAATCTTAAAACATAAATTATTTTATCAATTAGACTAGTTAATTAGTTCCACTAATAAATATCTAATTTTACCAATAGGAAAATTCAGTGTACTGTGCTTACTTACTTCCTGTTTTTCACCCCAGGAAGAATAATTTTGCACTCCTTAAAGTAAGGGTTTTGAACATAACTTAATCGCTGTATGCAACTCCTTCAAATGGCCCCATTTTGGTTGCCTGATCATACCTAATATTATCATATAATTCAGTACAAAACTTACCTATAAAACATGTTAGATAGTGAAATGATAAATGCACAACCATACCATACTCATCAAGGGGAGCTTGATCATAATAAGCAGTTGTTACATATGCAGCGCTAGCCCTTCCAAAATTTGTTCCACCATGATGCTGTAAGAACATATATTTCTATTGATAAAGCACATATTTTCCTGAGGGTGACAATACCATCTTGAGATTGATAACTATTAATAATACATATTCAATAAAAGGGTGTCTTCTCAAATTCATAGATAATAGTATCTCCTTAATGTGTGCCTTTAAAGTATGCACATTAACATATGATTTTTAATGAAAAATATTATAATTGTCATTATCATAATTCTGTAAGATTTTTTACCATATAATAATTTCCAAAGCTTCCATTCCTTGCTACCCATAATGCAACATGAAATGCAATGTCCTCTGCGGATCTCATGCTTTGTTCTTCACCATATACTTTATACCTTCACACAAAACTTGATACATCATTAATTAGCTTTATAACCCATTAAAAAGCATTAAACATATCTGGCTATGTACAAAATTAAAGACCATAGTAGTTTTGCTCTAAGTGGGGTGGCCGAGTGGTAGGCACCCCCACCCTTAGCTTCAATACCAAGGTCATGGGTTTGAGTATTAAAATTCTAACCAAGTGGGTAACTTTCCTATCACTGTGTGAGTAGACCTCTCCCATCTTCTAGGAGCAGACTTTCAAGCCACACTTTAGAGTGATATATATCTCAGTCAAGTTTTGATAAATATAATGTTAAAAAAGAAAAAAAAAACCATAATTGTTTTGAATATCAACATACTTAGAAGAGTAATTCTCAGTACAAATTGACAGCTTATTGGGTGAGCTGGGCCATGCAAATGTCTCCGCAAATTTCTGCCCACTGCATGCATTAATCTACAATGTACATAAAAGTCTTCAATTGAAAAATCATTTAAAACTCAAGGCAAAACAAACAAAAATTGGAAACAATATCAAAGATCATGCTACATCATGGAAAAAAACTGAAAGTAATTAAGAAGTGCATTTACAGAAAATGTTTTTGAATTGAAAAGTGTTTTTACAAATTATTTTAAGCACTTTTTAGAAGAGTATTTTTCACATGATTTTTTTGTCTTAAAACTCTTTGTTTTTATGATTTAGAAACATGTTCTAAAAATATTTACAAACAAAAAGTGCTAGTATTTTTCCAATTAAATATTAAAGAATAAACCAAAACTATTTCTCACGATTTGAAAAAGCCTTTTTTTTTTAACTTTTCCCAAAACACTTTAAGTGCTCAACAAGCTATTCACAATGAAGGAGTTAAATATTGAAACAATGTCCTATATGCTTGATTTTTTTCTCTATTTTAAAGTAATCGATAACAAAAATATCCTCAAATAGTCTGGAAATTTAAAACTATTTTCAATATTTGTATCGATATTTTTATAAATTTAAGTCTAATATTTTCATCAACACGGATATTAACACTCTGCTCACTAACAAACTAGTGATAGAAAAGAAGACACTGGATCAGGAGCATCCCCCAGGGTACTCCAGTTTGAAGTTGCACTGCCATCTCTGCAGCCCATTTAACGTATGGAGGCCCTCTCCCTCCATAAGCATATTCATCTCTTTGGTACTCATTCTCAATCTACACTAACCCAAGTTCAAATCAAGACCAAATTGTATTGAAATGGGCCACGACAATCACCACTTTTTTGTCAAATAATAATAATAATAATAAATAAATAGAGCTGTGAAATGGGCACAATGGATCCGATTCTGCATGAAGCACTTTTGATTCGTCTAAACATTATCATACGAGTTTAGCTACCTTCTTTGTTGGATAACCTTATCCAATAAGTACAAAAATTAGATTGGTTCAAATGGTTTTAATTGTTAGATAAAATTATTCAACTAAAAAAGTAATCAAATCTTTATCGAAATCCATTCATGGACTAAAATAAGTAGAAAAATGATCATTTCTTTCTTAATTTCTATTTTGTTTTCAAAAACAATAATAATTTGAGCTTAACTTTGATCAAGGCCTGATCCTACCAAGTCCAATCCGATCAAAGCCCTAATTTAATTTTCATATAGGTGATGGTATTTGCACCCTACTAAAACTACATATAGACACCTTTTGCAAATGAATCATACCCCATTAAATATTGTTTTAGAAAATCATAATTTATAATTATGATTAATTTAATATTTTGTTAATTTTATTTTATCATATATTTATAAATAAAGTAATCAAAACTGTTTTTTTTTTTTTAATGTAAATTAGGATTTAAATATTTAATGGAATGCATTTACTAGAAGGGTGTACATACGAGGAGTGTAAACATCGACACTCTTTTTATATTTGTAATCAATAGGCCTGGCCCAAACATACCATAATCCAGCCCAATTCCAAACCGATTGACACCTCTTCAAGAAATCAACCAACCTGAGCAGTATGATTGACCCTCCTTGTGAGGCATATAACCCATCTGACTTCATCATGTTCGCTATTTTTTTTTTTTTTTTGGTGTAAACTTTTGCATGTTATCCTTCCATACCAAAAAGGGCAAGTAAATTAGTACAATAGTTTTGAGCAGACCAAAAGTCAAGTCAATCATTTGATTTGATCAAACACTTTATCATAATTTGATGACACAGTTTGATGATACCTTGAATGGTTCATTGTCACATCGGAATGTGATGCCTGGAATGTCATGCAACCAGAATGGCAGCCCCCCGCAATCATTTTAATTTTATCATGAATTATATGTATTCTTTTCTGCTGTTAAATATTTTGTTTTTTGTTATATATATATTTAAAGTTTGAGTAAAGAATTCAGAATAATAATTTATTTATTTTTTATCAATTGAAAAAGACCATAAAAAGTACAGTAATTAATTTTCTGAAATAAAAATAAAATTTAATGCAGTAAATTTTTGTAGAAACAACTTGACCTGTGTTTTTTTTTTTTTTAAAACGCTTGTGAAATGTCTTTTTACTTAAGGTAGCGATGCACACTTAATCACATATCCCATATATGTATAAATGCATATAGAGCTTCAAAACAATTATTATATTATTTCAACCAATTATTAAATTATTATGACCAATTATTTCAACCATTCATTATATTATTTATCCTAAAACAATTTCTCTCTATCATTTGATGCAAATGTAATGAATAATTAAAATGATTGATTTTAACAATTTAAAAGTTAGGACATATTGACTGTAAATACTATATCAAAATAATGTTTGAAAGAAACGTAGAAATTATACCCATAAGACCATTCTCCTTCGATGAAGGGTCCAATTCTGAGGCAGGCGTATAAGCCTTGAGCTTGGATTTCTTTGATGAACCTTACAAGATCTTTTCCACCACTAAAGTCATACCACAAAACCAAACACAAAATCAAAATTAATTGACCATGTACGTATAGTCATATACATGAATATATATCATTAATAATGAGAATAGTCATCGATGGATAAATTTATATCAAGATGGCACTGACTTAATAATAGCATCTTGGATAAATGTGTGTATATATATATACACACACATTAGATATATGACGAAGAGAGATTATGTTATGGAATGAATACCTGGCCTGGTTGGGGCTCATAAAAAACGCCCACATCTGAAACTTATATACATTCATATATATGATTATACGTGTATCGGCTTTCATTATCTCTATTACAGTTTTGGTTTATTTTTATAAAAAAATAGTAAATATAATTTCCGTTGATTCTTTTTAAAATGTAGAGTAATCTAATTTTTCGTCAATAATCTCTCTTTCGAAACCGGAAGTTTACAATTTTTTTTAATTATTTTTAAGGATAGAGATCACCTGACTCTGTAAAGGAAATAAGCACATCCAATTGATTTAGTGTCATATTAAGTATGTAAAGAACAAATTTAAGGGACTATTTTATTGCCAGGTTGAAGTGCATTTGAAGGGACTTTTGTTCATTTTCTTTATAATTATAATTGAAGTAGTTGCATGGATCTGATTCTGAAGCTTATCTGTGCCAGGCTAGCTTGTTCGTAGCCAATCCCGATAAACTTTGCAACAATTTTTAATACAAATTTGGGTTAAGAAATCGCTTACTTATGAAGCAACATTTATGAGAAAAGATTAGTTTAAAAAAAAAACTCTCAACAATTATAATTTTAATTAGAGAAATATTGGTTGGACATATATTAAAATATGTATGAAATATTCATGCATTAGATCACCAACAAACAATCATTAACTAAACCATATTCATGCATTAGATCACCAACAAACAATCATTAACTAAACCATATTATGTATAAATTAGTTTTTTCCTTTTTTCGCAACAAGAAGAAGAAGAAGAAGAAGATCACCAACAAACAATCATTAACTAAACCATATTGTGTATAAGAAGAAGTTTTTTTCCTTTTTTTGCAAGAAGAAGAAGAAGAAGAAGAAGAAGAAGAAGAAGAAGAATCACCAACAAACAATCATTAACTAAACCATATTATGTATAAGAAGAAGAAGAAGAAGAAGAAGAAGAAAAAATGACCATTTAACATCTAAAAAAGATTAAGGGTTTAATTGATTCATGATTTAAAAATAATTTCCAAATACAATTATGAAATCCCACGAAAAAACAATTAAAAGATGCATCTTTTTCTTATTATTATTATTTTAAATTAAAAGATGCAACTTTTTCTTATTATTATTATTTTATTAAGAAGAATGACCATTTAATATCTAAAAAAGAAGAAGAATGACCATTTAACATCTAAAAAAGATTAAGGGTGAAGAAGAAGAAGAATGACCATTTAACATCTAAAAAAGATTAAGGGTTTAACATCTAAAAAAGATTAAGGGTTTAATTGATTCATGATTTAAAAATAATTTCCAAATACAATTATGAAATCCCACGAAAAAACAATTAAAAGATGCAACTTTTTCTTATTATTATTATTTTATTAATACAACGCAGAAAACATGACTAAAGCTTGTCCAAAATAAACAGAAAAGCCAACAACACTGGCCTGCATGATATTCCCGATGAGTGGACTGATATTTCTGAAGCAAAACAGCTAAT